>JAQPZY010001304.1:897500-1497500 GCA_029931535.1 Margaritifera margaritifera | reverse complement strand
TATTGGAACTCATTTGGAACATTCTATATTTTTGGACTTGTGATTTGGACATTTAGGATTATTTGGAATTTGATTCACAATATTGTAAGTATCTCTTGAATTTCACTTTGTATTCTAGAGAAATCAATTGCTTGTTGATATTACTTACATTCTTAGTTTCACTTTATTTCTCTTACATATTTTGTAAGACCTAGAGTTTTAACAGAAATTGGAGGCCATCATCCAGGATCTGAATTTCTTAAAAAAATTCCAGAGATATTAATAATTGCCTTTAAAATTTAAATTGACTTTGTTTTGGAATTTTCATTGTCCCTGGTAAAGATTTTTATTTCACACATTTGAGAAATCCTTAGTGAAACCAACAATTATTCACAATGTCATCTAATGTTAAGAATTTTGTTTGGTTAGAGTCTATGAAAAAGGATGAGTTGCTTGAGGTTGCCAGACATTATGATCTTCTGAGATGAAAGCATCTTTAACAAAGCAAGAGATAAGGAATATTTTGATTCAGTATTTGATGGGAAAGGAAATTTTGGATAATAGTGCTTTGGGTTTGATTGGGAAGTCTTTTGATAGGAAATGAAGGGAATTACAGACAAAAAGCCAGATGGAACTGGAATTAACAAAGCTTCAGCTTCAGACAGAAATGATGCAAATTCAGAAAGAGAAAGAAGAGAAGGAAATGCAAATTCAGAGAGAGAGAAAGAGAGGGAAATGAAAGAAAGGGAGAGGCAAATGCAGAGAGAGAGAGAGAGGAGAGGAAAATGCAGATGCTGAGAGAGAGAGAGAGAGAGAGAGAGAGAGAGAGAGAGAGAGAGAGAGAGAGAGAGAGAGAGAAAGAGAGGGAAATGCAGATGCTGAGAGAAGAAAGGAAAAGGCAATATAGAATAAAAGAATTAGAACTGGCAAATAGAGCACTCTCCCCCCTTTTACACACAAGTTCAGGTTTTGATGTTACCAGATATATCAGGTTAGTAGCCCCTTTTCAGGAAAAGAAGTAGATAAATACTTTCTTCACTTTGAGAAAATTGCTGAAAACTTGAAATGGCCCAGAAAGCATTGGACATTATTATTACAAAGTGTACTTACTGGCAAAGCTCATGAAGTCTACACTTCACTGTCGATACAACTGAGTGTTGATTATGATTTGGTTAAGGAATATATCTTGAAGGGTTATGAGGAGTTGGTACCTAAGGCATATCAACAGGGGTTTAGGAATTGTAGGAAAGAAACTGGACAAACCCATGTTGAATTTGCAAGGGAAAAAGAACAACTGTTTGATAAGTGGTGCTCAGCCAAGAAGGTTGATCAAGATTATGATAACCTCAGACAGCTCGAAATTATTGAAGAGTTCATAGTGATGTCAAGATCTATCTTGATGAACAAAAAGTGGAAACTTTGGAAAATGCTGCTCACATTGCTGATGATTTTTCCTTAGCTCATAAAGTTTCATTTGTCAGTACATCTTCCTCTCAGCAGGTTTTTGGTAAAAAACCATCTCAGTCTCATACAAGTACTTCCAAATTTTTTATCTGGTACAACTTTTAGAATCAAACATCTGATAAGACTGAACAGAAATCCATACCCCTTCCAACTTGCACTTGTTGTAAAAAGAAAGGGCATGTCATTTCTGATTGCTACAGGGTGAAAAGTAAGCAACAGAATAAAGACAGGGCTATTCCCTAGGCTCTTATTTCAAAGAGGTCAAGGTCATGGTCTTATATTGAAAGCAATACATTTGTTGGGTCAAACAAACCCCAATCTGATTCTATTTTGGAGACTTATGAACCATTCATGTCAGAAGGTTCTATATCACTTATTGGCGATGCTGCCAAACCAATTCCTATTGAAATATTAAGGGACATAGGAGTTTCTCAGAGTCCTTTGTTATCAGGTACTTTGCCTTTGTCTGAGAAGTCTTATTCTAGTGAAAGAGTTTTTATTCAAGGAGTAGAGTGCGGCTTTGTAAATGTTCCTCTCCATTGTGTCAATTTGGCATCAGACTTAGTTTCTGGACTTGTGACTGTTGAGGCAGTGACTTCTTTACCTATAGAAGGTATTCATTTGTTACTAGGCAATGACGTTGTGCAGCTAACAGAGCTATGGCAAAAAGAACTCTTGATAATGATTTTGATCAGGAAATTATTCCTTAAGCTGACACATTTATTGGTCAGTCTTTTGATGAGGTCAACTTTTCTCCTGTATTAATCAATCAATAGGTATTGATCAGTGATCCTCTTTTTACCACTCATTCCCTCTATTCTAATCAGGGTGACAAAAGACAATCACTTGTTGTCGAACAGGAACAAGATCCTGAGATCTCCTGTTTGTTTCAGAGAGCTATTTGTGAAACCGAAGCCACATAAGTCCCAGATTGTTACTTTCTGAAAAATGGGGTCCTTATGAGCAAATGGAGACCACCTGAGGTACCCGTTGGTGACGAGTGGTCAGTGAGCTGTCAAGTTGTCGTTCTGAGGTCATATTGACAGGAAATTCATAGTCTAGTCCATGAAACTCCCTTGGCTTATCATTTAGGAGTCAATAAGACTTATCACAAAATCTTGAACCATTTTTATTGTCCAAAACTTGTCACACTTGTCAAATGGTAGGAAAACCCAATCAGACCCAATCAGAAGATACCTAAGGTTCATCTGCAACCTATTCCTGCATTTGACGAACCATTTAGCAGCATAATGGTAGACTGTGTTGGTCTCTTACCTAAGACCAACTCAGGCAACCAATACTTGTTGACCATAATCTGTGCATCTACAAGGTTTCCAGAGTCAATTCCTTTGAGAAATATTAAAACTAAAACCATTGTAAAAGCTTTGGTAAAGTTTTTTTACACTTGTTGGCCTTCCCAATTCTGTCCAGTCTTATCAAGGGTCAAATTTTATGTCTAGAATTTTCCAACAACTTATTCATGAATTTGGCATCCAACAATTCAAATCTTATGCCTATCACCCTGAAGGTCAAGGGGCTTTGGAAAGATTTCATCAAACTTTGAAGAATATGATTTGGTCATATTGCTTTGATACAGGAAAGGATTGGGATGAGGGTGTTCATTTGATGTTGTTTGCTATTAGGGAATCAGTTCAAGAATCATTGGATTTTAGTCATTTTGAATTGGTTTTTGGATATACTGTCCATGGACCACTGAAGTTATTGAAAGAGAAACTTCTTTCAAATGAAGATTCAAAGATTAATCTTCTTGACTATGTCTCTGATTTAAAATATAAATTGTCAAAGGCTTGTAAAGTAGCAAGAACTAATCTAAACTCTACTCTGCCAATAATGAAATTAAGGTATGACAGAAATAAACAGGAAAGGAGTTTTCAGAATGGTGATAAAGTTCCAGCTATCTTGTCCATACCTCAAAATCCTCTTCGAGCTAATATGTATGGTCCTTATACAGTTGAAAAGAAAGTAAATGACTTAAATTATATCATTACAACTCATGGGAGGCCGAAACAGAAACAACTTTGTCACGAAAATATGTTAAAGGAGTATTTTGACAGAGATAGCACAATTAATTATTCAATTAATTAAGTTGTACCTGTCCCACACAGTGAGGATGTAAACGATGGAATGTAATCTGACTGTAGTGACTCTGGTTTAACCAAACTTCAGAATTCAGAAATATTGAACAATCTGGACCAGAAACTTTCACATCTACAACAACAGGAAAGAAATTAATTAAAACAGCTATTACCACTGCATCATTTGTATAAATTTTATACCATCTATTCCAGGATGCTTTCTGTCAAATTTGGTCAAATTCTGTTGAACGGTTCTTGAGAAGCTGTTTCAAGTTTCTTCTATTTGTTATAATGGTGGCTATATTTGATGGCACATCAACATCATTTAAACAAATTTAGAAGAACCTCATGCCATGGTGCTGTCCGTCAAATTCTGTTAAGCGACCAGTTACCAAGAAGCAGTAATATTTTTTTTTAAAATTCTTTTTTTTTATAACAGCAGCCATATTTGATATCAGATCAGCATCATACGAACAAATCTGAAAGAGCTTCATACCCGGATGCTTTCTGTCAAATTTGGTCAAATTCTGTTAAGTGGTTTTTTATTAGAAGATGTAAATAGGAATTGTGCATGGATGATGGATGAAGGACCATACCACAAGCTCACTTGGCCATACAGCCAGGTAAGCTAAAATACTTTAACCAAAACCTTAATGCAAATTTTCTAGTACAATTTGTTTGATGCATCTTGATTGCTCATCCAATTTCAAACTTGTGAAAAATACACGACAAATCTAACAAGTGTATCAAAAATGGTATATTATATGCCTGCAATGTGGTATGCAAAACCCTCTTTCAGTGATCGGATACTTGACCTTTTGAATAACAAAATCAGTAGGTGTCTTCCTAGCCGTAAATGCAAGTCATCCACAAAATTTGATCAAGGTACAAGACATAGGGCTGAAGTTATTTTGAGGAAACCATTGTAATACTTTCAGTTTCAGTGTCCTTGTTCTTTGACCAATTGACCCCATAACTTGATAGCTGACTTTCTTATATCTAATTCAAGCTATTCATAAAGTTTGGTCATAGTCTGTGACATAGGACTTCAGCTATTTTGTGGAAGCCATATTTCTTCTGGAGTCCATCTTACCTTGACCTTTGACATTTTAACCCCAAATGACTAGGTGTCTTCCTTGTGTCAAGTGCAAGTCATCTACAAAGTTTGGTCAAGGTATGTGGTACCAAACTTAAATAGTTTTTGTGGAAATGATTTTTCCTTTTCCAGGTCCTGCAACCTTGACTTTAATTTTTCTTACCCCAAAATGAATAGAAGTCTCCTTGTCTAAGCCATCTACAAGTATGGCTAAAGTAGGTGATAAGGAACTCAAGATATTGTGCGGAAAGCCTTTTCTCTTCATGGAATCACTGTGACTTTGACCTTTGACCCCAAACTAAAAAGGTGTTTTTTCTTGTCTCAAATACAAGCAATTTAAAAAGTTTGGTTAAGGCATCTTGTATACAATTAAAGATATCACATATAAAATCTTTGGTCCCTATAACTTTGACCTTCTGAGCTTGAAATCAATAAATTTCTTCCTTGCCCCAAATGCAAGCTGCTTACAAAGAGAACTTGAGTTATTTTGCAGAAACAAAATAGGGAACAGCCAGTCAAATGGACAGACAGATGGACAGACATCATAACATGATACAATCTGCTTTGTGGAAAGTGTATTAACATGGTTAAACATTTTTTGGTTCGAATATAAGTACAAACTCTGGCATGTGTGTTTTAAAAAATTTGCTCTTGCAAGTTTTAAAATTTTATTTTTTGTTACTGTATCATCATTTTTGTATGCATATAGCACAACTAACAGACCATACAGAAAGATCAGCCAATAACAATGATTCCAGTCTAATAACACCAACTGGGCTTGAAATTCACACTAATCTGCTAACCCAATGTCAGTGATTTTGCTGTTGGATCACTAAGACCCCAGCCATCACGAATCCGTTTGTGCAGTGAAACATTTCCGCTGGCCGCCATCATAACAGTTAACAGTTGTCTTGTGTTGGATGTATCAAATAAAATGTGAGACATCATTCCAGAATTATAATGAATAATGTATTTTAATATTTATATCATTGTTAATATGTATTCAATGCCTTGTGCAGTGACAATCTGAAAGATGTGGAAGTTTATGCACTGTGTGCAGCTGCTACTGAAACATCAGAAATGAGATGATGAAAAGAAAGAGTGCATTTGTAATATCATCAAGAGAAGAGATAAGAAAGTACCAGAACTGCTGGGAAAATTCATATGAATAACTTAAATATGACCTAGGAAAGGTCGTGATGTGCACTTTCTGCACCGAGTATTCTGAGAAATACAAAAGTACACAGGGTACTTCATTCATTGACGAGTGTATACACTTTCATAAATCATCCCTAGAATCACACTAATGATGGCGTTCATTAACTCACTAGACATCAAGGAGATTATAACCCAAGAGATTCAATCAAACTGTGGCATTGCTACTGGACCAAGAAACAGAGGACTAGAGACTAGTCACTATGGACCTAGATCTGATGATGAATCAGATACAGAAAATGTGTGTGAACTTTAAACTTTCAATGAGTCTTGTTTGTGCAATACAGTTGTTATTGTTTTGATTTGATGTTAATAAATAATACATGTTGAATTAAAAACTGAACTGGCTTCTAATCAGTGAAATTTAGGCAGGATCTGTAAAAATTTGAAATAAAATCCTAATTTAAAGCCCTGTAGTAACCATGTATTTTCTCTGGGTGAATTGGTGCAATGTCTAGGGCAGGCACTCGTCTTGTGCAAGGTAAATGAGGAGAGCAAGTGTGAACTGTCTTAGCTTCATAATGATTCATGTCAAGTATGATGAAAATCTATCAAGGGGTTTAGGAAATACCGGTATATGCTAATGAAAAATTTTAACCAAAACCTTAACAAACTGCTGAAGTCACCCCCAGCATAAAAGTGACTGCTATGTCTCGCTTCCCACTAATATAGGCTCAACACTGAATGATGAATAAATCAGACATAAAAATAATGTCATTCATCTAATTTTCAGACATCCAACAATTTATCTGTATCATTAAACCTTACTGATTCAAAGTGTCTTTTGGTTGAAACATGCTCCTACAGTCATCATTCCTGCCATGTGACATGCTAAAGCCCAATCAGAAAAAGACTGCAATATTGATTATTCTGTCTGAAACTTCTGTAGCACGTCTTTCCTTTGTTCAGATATAATCCTCATCAGCCGCTTTTGTTTCAACTTCTTTAAGGACTCGCAGTACTACTTACACAAAAAGATTAGAACCAGTCTAGAAATAGATAAGCGAAAAATAGAGGATACATACAATTTTATCTAACCAGAAGTCTGAATCTGACAGAAGTGATAGCATAATTTGGGTCAAAAATAGGAATGATTCTGCTAAAATCACAATGGTTGGCAATTCTCCATAAGGAATTAACTTATGGTTCAGGTAGTAGCCCCAGTGTTAAAGGGGGAGGGGACAGTGAAGTGAGAATGTATGAAAAATATAAACAATAAAACAATGACCTGCAAATTACCATGTGAGAGTGAAGTGTCACCCTTGCTTTTAAGCTAAATACCTGGCATATTTCCCCTGATGTCCACAACAAATTCTCAAAATAAATGAGGAAAACTTTCTATTCCGACTTTGTCCTAATATAATCCATAAATATACAGCTCTTGACATAATTATGACATATCAATAAATATACAACTCTTGACATGATTATGGCATATCAATAAATATATGGCCCTAGACACAGTTATGACATATCAATAAATATATTGTCCTAGACATGATTATGACATACCAAGAAATATATAACTCTCGACATGTGTATGACATATAAATAAATATACCGCCCTTGACACGGTTATGACATATCAATGCAATTAATAAACATAAATTTCCACAGAATACTATGTTTTAGTGCTGTGGCATAATTCAAAAACCTTGAAAAGTCAGAAGTGCTTCAAAAGTAGGTCAGTGTGATCTACTTTGGCCCAGGGTTTGCAATACTAAGGCTACAATGTTTACCAAAATGTCTAAATGTGTACACAGTATACAATAACTGAAATGATGCCATTTAATCTTAACAATTCAAAACTCAACCATTCCTCTATCTGCATGTTAGGCTTTCAGCTGACGACTATTAATATGTTTCTTTAAAATAAAATGTACCTCATCAAAGGTTCTGTTAATGAACATGTTTTTCAAGCGTAAATAATGTAGTTTAAAGAACTGTTTGTCACCAAGGTTACTAAACCAACCTGATGTGTAATGTTGTGTAATGTGCGGTACAGCCAATTCTTGTCAACTTTGGCTTTTTCTTAGAAATGCCACATTCTATGTGAAAATAATCTATATTTTTTAAAAATTAAGAAGAGAATCTTACTAAACAGTTGCCTTAAATAGAGATGTGGAAATGTATCACTGAACTGGAATGGGTAGTTCCTGCATCACTGATATCCACATGCATGTTCATTTTCATGCTTACCAATTTTGTAAACATTTAAAGGCAGTGAACTAAACCAAGCCGTTTGCATATGTAAACATTGCAGCCTTAAGTAATACCATCCAAAATGAATACACCCATTAGGTTAAGTTGTACATACAACAGTGTCAGAGAAAACGAGCCAAACCACAATATAATCTTCGGAGCATGAAAAGTCACTGTGACCTAGAAGTTTCATGACTCGAATAAGTGATCCTTATTTCTTGCCTGTACTTCACAGACCTACATTGATCAGACATGCAGCACTCCCTTACTGTAAGACCCTTTATTATAATGTAGTTCATATATTATAAGGCTAGTAGGACAATTATATATCATGTACTTCATTATAAGGTGGCTTTGATATAAGGCAGTATACCCTATGGCTCCCATGGACAGTGTTGTAATGAGTGATATATCATGTACTTCATTATAAGGGAGTATACCCTATGGCTCCCATGGACAGTGTTGTAATGAGTGATGTATCAGTGCTGTATCATGTACTTCATTATAAAGCAGTCTCACTATAAGGCAGTATATTATATGGCTCCCATTTACAGTGTTATAATGAGGGAGTACTGTAAATATAAGATTGCCACCAAAAGTGATGTTGATGATTGGTCAACTTCTAGGACTCTGATGAAAGGGAATACAAAGGGAAACTTTAACAGATAATGACATGGACTCTGTACAGACATAACTTTAACAGATAATGACATGGACTCTGTACAGACATAACTCTACAGATGTGCACAACTTTTGTATGCGTATGATTTTGTGCAATTTTGCAATAAATCAGTTAGATAATGGGTTCCTGTGTGTTCCATTGTGATAACATTGCATAATGGAAATTCATGGGATGTAATCAGCAGAAATTGTCTTGTCTGATGACTTGATGATTTTCTACTGAACACATCCTTTATATTCCTCTTAGTGTTACCACTATGGAACACATTCTAGATCATTATCTAACTTGTACGCAATGCTGCAAATGTCAGTGATGTCAACAATGTGATTACCGAGTCTAACTTGCTTTAGCAATTGAGAAAAATACTAACCTGATGTGTTTGACTTGTTATAAGATAACCAGTAGCCCTCATCAGGGACTAGTACAATAGGCATGATCCTGCGGTTATGTGTGAAGTGATAGTCAGCAGGAATTTCTTCTTTTCTGTACACATACAGATATGGGTGTTTTCCACTCAAATTTGTGTAGATTTCATCAATCATTTCTGTCAAATATATAGAAAGAGTTTAAAATTTGGCCATTAATGTTTACTATGACCTAAAACTGCAACAAAGCATTACTATACTTCCACAACTTGTCCATTTTGGAAAACCCAACCATCAAAGGTAGACAAACAAAATTAATAAATTTTTTTAAACCAAGATATTTTCTTTTCTTTTTATCTCAAGATAATTAATTTTTTTTCAAACAATGTAATGGATATAATATGGTGTTATTTTGTTATAAATCAGAGCAAGATATTTTTTCCAGCTATTGAGAGATGGACATTTTTCAAAAAGTCCCAGGCTGAAACATTTGTGGTATGTATTGTGGTATGTTCAGAAATACAAGGTGAGAATCTGCATTAACTTTGCCCAGGGATGAGTAAGTAATAAACTTTGCCTCAACACAGAAAATGTTTAAACAGTCAGGACCAGAGGACGAGTGATTTTCCTGAGCCCTGTAGTTAAAGTAACCTTGAATTTACAGCATTTGTTATAGAAATTTTTTATCAATCCTTGCTGACCAACAAAATGTACCTTTCAGTTTAAACTTTCAACATGATACAAACTTGTATGCAAGCTGCAATTGGACTGACTGATTGGCTAGACTGAAAACATAAGTCTTAACTGTATACTAAAAGTAGATATATCACACTAAAGCTTGTATGTCTGCACAGGTTTTACAGAGGATTTACTGAATGATTGAAGACCAAATACAGACCAATGCATATGACAGTAAGCTACCATGTAAAATAATCTCTCTCAGTTTTAAATCTGTTTCTATCACAACTGAATTAAGTTAGTAAATGCCAGTATTTCCAATAGATGTGTTCAGTAGGTCTCTCTACTGCCACAATACTGTAAAGAACACCTAACTATGCTACTATCCAATGCATTTCTCAGCCCCACACGTTCCTTGGTGGAAAAGATAAATGAGATCACATGGCTCAGCAGAGATGCTAGCACCACTCAGCTAATGGTTTCATGCTGTATATGACCAGGTAAAATGACATCACTCAGCAAATGGTTTAATGCCGTATATGATCAAGTAAAATGACATCAGCCAATGGTTTCATGCCATATATGACGAAGTAAAATGACATCAGCCAATGGTTTCATGCCGTATATGACCAAGTAAATTGACATCAACCAATGGTTTCATGACATATATGACCAAATAAAATGACATCACTTATTCTGACAAGGAGTATATCCAAACTCATGGCTATAACTGAAAAACAAAGTAACTCACTAAAAAATAGCAAATGTTAAGTATTGTCTGTGTTACTTAAATCCACTGACAAGAGATAAATTCTGCAGGACAAGTAATTTTTTCTAAGTCTCTTGTCCAGAACAAGTGGTTGAAGAAGATATTGCTCAGCCATGGAATTTATGATCTTACTAATTTACTGAGAGACTAGGCCATCCCCAAAACTCCCTGAAGTCTTTAGGCCAGCTGTGGTCTGAATACCTAATGGTGTTAACTTACCAATCACCAAGCTCAACCTAGCAGTCAGTCTATCATTGTTCATCCATGAGTAAAATGGACAGGTGGCCAATCTAGCCAGGTTATGTCAGGGCTTGAAATTAACAGTAGACCACTAGCCCCAGGCTAGTAAATTTTCTGTCAGCTTAGAGGTCTTCAATATTTTAATAGTCTAATGGCTAGTTAATTTTGATTTGTGTCTGACGTTGTTTTGAGAGGTTGACTTCAGGGGTAATGCTACCTGGCCCAAAAAATGTAAACTTTGCCTTCTTCTATTAGGACAGCTAAAATGACTTTGCCGTGTCATTTTTTTTAGATCTATATAGTCACAGTAGTTTATGGCTTTTGAGATGTTCCATCAAGCCAGCCAAGTACATGTAGTTACTGTTACATACTTGCCATATTCCCAGACAGTGTTGGGGTTTTTTTGAGACTCAAAAAGTGTGTTTTTAGGTCCCAAGGGCGCATGACCCCCCCTCCAAAGTGACGTCATCCAAATGAGAATAAGTTATCTTTTCAAATCAGCCTATAGCAAATCAAATGACTGGAAATTCAAATCTGAATAAAAGAAAATACCATGTGTTTTCTCTGAAGCATTTATTTTTCTTACAAAAAAAAAAAGGTAGACTTAGAATTGTCAAATTACATCACCCGAAACATGGTCACAACGTCACAGACATTAAATACAAAAATACACCAAGTTACTGTCTTTAAAATCCATTGCTCAGTGGAATGTAGTTTTAATTACATGTAGTCTTTGCTGCTTTCAATAGTTGGTCTAACGGTAATGCAAGTGTTTTTTGTGTTCACAAATATGCCTACACTTTTCCTTTACGAAAGTGCATCCACATCTATGTTGGCGCAAGCAATGGCCAAAGTCGCTAAAAGTGATAAAACCTGTAGGATGACCATGAATATCCATTTCAAAACAATGAATCTGGCAATGAAAACATTTAAGGTTTGTGGTAGTCAGCCAAGTTGCTAAAGTCTTTGACTGCCACTATTGTAATGCATTTTCGAGGTTAAAGCCATGCCTACGCCAGTTAAGATTTAATTTATTCTCAGGCTGAATTAATGAAAAAAAAGGTACCAATTTATGCAAATACACAATGTCATTTGATTAATGATTGAATACTTTTATATGTTTAAAATTCCATGGTGCAGTTCATTTCAGGTTAACCAGATATTCAAACATGTTGATGTTTTCATGAGTTACTTGATTTCACTATAAAATGTTTATTGCAATCATGCAAATGTCCAAGGAAAATATGAGAAAGTTAAGGTGGCAAAACTGTCGAAGCAAATAAGATTTTCTCATTTTTTTAGCATTTCTAGTGGATTATGTACTACAATATTCCTTTGTCCCTTTAAAATATTGTGTGTCCCCCAATTCTGGAGAGTGAGGGACACAGTGTCCCATGACCTTTGGATCCTAGGTGCAACACTGCATTAGAGATTGAATGGTGCTGTTGTTCAACCTACCAAAATAATCATGTTTTGAATTTTATATATGGAGTAAAAATCCGTCATCAAACTATAATAAAAATGGCTTCAATGCAGTTAAAAATGTGTATGTAATAACATTTGTTTTTCAACATGCATCTGTTCAATGTACATAACTTCAGACAAATTGGGTTGTTCCACTTAGTGTACTTTACCTATGCAAATTAGCCTTAATGGGCTCTCCCTCAGCAGTGCTCAATGGATTTGACACAACACATCACCCTATCTATTGTGAGCCAATTCAGTAAATCTCTGAAAGGTTATGTTTATTGCTGATACCTTTTAATTGTCTCTAAAACATCTGTATAAACTTCCCCCAGGATAGTTTTACATGAGCTCTGAGCAAGACTATTTACTGTTTACACATACCACAGATTACAGGCATATATAATTGTGATCAACAAATTTTCATTTATTTGTGGGAAAATTTCTTTTTACTAAGATTGCTGAAAAACATGTTTTTCAAAACAAGACCGTGTCAGGGGATTTGGGTGTCCAAATTTGTGTTTTTTGCGTGACACGTGTTATGGCATGTATGCTGTTAAAGCCCTTGGCGAAATGGAATGCATGTTGCCTTAGCTGTTCATATCAACTGCACCGACAAAACAAACTCTTTGCACATTCACAGGCATGTGTTTTAATAGCTGACTGACCATTAACTCTATACCCCCCCCACAAGATATCACTGCCCGATTTCCGCAAATTATCATTTGATAATGAAAACTTAGCAACTCGTTTCGAAGCTAAATCATCTATATGTAAATAACAATTTGTGTTTTAAGAATAGATTTGGTTAAAGCACTTTCTAAATGTATATTTTAAAAATTTTAACTGCTGTGCTTGCATTATTTTCTTCATAAAATAAGTTTGAAACCATAAGTGAACCTGCTAAGGGGTAATAATGGCGCACATCGCTGTGTCTCGTAAGTACATCTTCAATAGATGAACACTATAATGCTGAAGACACGTCATAAAATCTGATGGTAATGCTTTACAGCTCATTTATATTAATAAAATATCATTTGTTAACATGTTGAACAGCTATCACAAATGATCATTTACCTGTTGTATTCGGCACTGGAAGAACTGATAACACTGGATTACCATTAAGCACTCTATATGATAATGGGTTGACATATTGATCCAAATCAATTTTGTTCTTTTCTATATCAGATATATTAGTCATTCCATGATCTGATGTAATAACTATGTTAATTTTCTCCAAGAGCTCGGTTTCTGCGAGGCGCTGTAACAAATATCCAAGAACATGTTTGTCCAGTGCTTCTACCATTTCAACTACCTGTTCTGAATATGGCCCAAACATATGACCAATACCATCTGGCTCCTCAAAATACAGAATGCCTAAATTAATTGGATTCTTTACTGTAAACCAGTCAACGAGTGTATCAATTCTAGTCTTATTTTTCAAAAATCCAGTATAAGGTAAATAGTGTGATGGCAAAACACCATCCACACTTGCAGCATCCCCAGGCCAATACACAACACCAGATCTCCGTTCACTGTCCGCCAACTGGTTTGTCACCCATACTGGCTGTCCACCCATGTTAAACCACTTTGGATCTCTTACTTGTGAATCGTTGTTAGCCATGAACGTTTCGTTATATAATGGGTCAAAGAATGTATTTCCAACTATCCCGTGAGCTTCCTCATACTGTCCTGTAACAATAGTGTAATGATTTGGGTAAGTTTTTGTCACAAAGCAATTTTTTATTCCACGCCTTGCGTATACGCCGTTTTTTATAATCTTGTTGAAGTTAGGCGTGTTTTTGGTCATATTTAGAAGGTAGTCCCATCTGAATCCGTCAAAAGACACCAGTAAGACTTTTGGGGGTTCCATTAAACCGTGGCCATCACTGAGGGTCAGTGTTAAAAATATAGCAGCCAGAAGCAGCATCTTGAAACCTGGAGTAAAGTCTTTAAAAGTTCAACACAGATGAGATCAGTTTTCAGTTATTTTCGATGATTTTTGACGTAAAAGCATAGACTGTCGTGAATGACTATCCCTATCACATGTCAAGTTTGCTTTGCTTAACCTACCTACAGACTGGCAACATTATTGTTCAATTATAATAACAACTTTAGAATATGATGATCATCTTAATGACACCAGTCTACGTCTTAGTCTGGTTCCCTGCTTCGTATACATACTGAATTACACTCCGCTATACGAAAAGCAGAGAGCATACGAATCAGGGAACCAGATTACTGAATTTATAAAGTTTGCCGGTTTCGGTGTTCGTTTGTTTGATGCTGAGTTGCAATTTTTAAAATTTGTGTCGACAGTTCATGAAGCAGGTAACCCTTTGTTGCCTCAGAAACTAAGATTTTATTTGATACTTATTTAGTAAGGGGTATACAATTTTCAATGTTTGTTCAAGCAAGAAACTTCAATATTTAATGTAGTGGCTGAACATATTGCAAACTCAATTGAGTGTTACCTATTTTCGTACACAAAATAAATATGATTTGACTTGCTTGGTGGCGACACCAATTTGATAGCAGTAAGCAGATCTGGGAAAATTATACGTAATAGTCAAATATTAACTCACTTATCTGAATCGACTCCGAGATGACTAGTCTCTTGGTAGATTGCTAATTCCTCTGCATCTGTTTGTTACGGCTATAATTGCTTCAGGAATTATGACTGGTTCTTTCATTGGATTTTTATTGTTCAGTAACATTAGCTGGGATTGAGCCCATTTAGCAAATGCAGGTTGAATATTTGCTGCAATAACAAATGCTTCATAAAAATTTGACACTTGAGTTTGAAAATCGAAAACTAACACTGAACTTCAAACTGGAACAAGTCATTTCTAATATCTGCCAGTTTGGACGGTACATCTGTCAATCTAGGAAACAAGTCAGGTATTAAAATATAATATAAAATCTGTAATTCCTTCTGCACTGTTGCTTATAAACTTGAACTAGCTATTCTTGATGCAAACACGTCAGTGTAATAGTTAATGCATAAGTAAATTTGAGGATACAATAAAAATGGTGTTACCATTTTTCTTCCAAGAGAAGGAGGGAGCTGAGTGAAATTCCACTTGTACTTGAATAGAAACTTGCTCATTTCAACTGAATTCAACAAGTATGACAGTTGTCTAGCAAGGAACATGCTCTGAAAACTGTTTTTTTTAAAAATCTGTAAACTGTAAATGTTCATCTGCAGCATGACTTTACTGCATGGAACAGAGCAGCATGACTTTACTGCATGGAATAGAGCAGAAGCTAATTGTGCAAGAGGCTACCACAAAATCCTGACTTCACTCAACTTTCTTTAATAACTGTATTTCCTATTAGACTACATGCCAGTAGTAGCAAAGCTATCAAGGCAGTTTCATTTAGAGGATCTGCTTGTTAGTGATGTACCACTTAATTTTCATAAGGTAAGGGGGATGGGGATTTTTTGTGTGTGTAAAATCCAGCCCTCAAATATCTTGAAAAAAACATTCTTGCTCAGATTTATAGAAAACACAACCTATTATATCCAATATATTGAAGAAGAAAAAATTTCTTGAGGTAAAAGAACACAATATCTGGCTCTTAAGAAAGCCCCATCCCCAGGAAATAAAGTACTAAGTTGCCAGAACAGATTTAGGTTTGTCTTGTTAGATTAGCAGCATTGAAAACCCAGCCAAGTAAACATGAAAATGCTCCTTGTATACTTTGATCTTGCAAACAAGAAATTCAATGATATAAGTATCGTTGGTCTACACCTAAAGTGGATTTTAGGGACTGTTGCTTGATAATTGACAATTCCATCAAGTTCATTAAGGAAAGGTTCACAAATTTCAGCATATCCCCATGAAAGAGCTCCCAATTTTCAATTTTCATGCATGGCCATTTGACAATGAGGATCTTCACAGTTATGAGAATGAGGAGCTGAAATCCCCATTGACTAAAACTGTAGTCCATGAATTTTCACACAGGAAGAGAAAGACACAGTCCTGGACATAGACCGGTTATCTCTAAGACTGCAGCATTTACACATGTCAGTGACTTAGTTTAGTTTACTGCCTGTAACCCTTTACAAAATTTCCACATCACTGCTTAAGAGGACTGTTTAGTAGGATTTTTCGAATAATTTTAAAATTCTTAATGTATATATAGTCATAATGTATGTATGGCATCGAATGTGGCATCACTAGGAAAAAGCAGATTTTGATGAGAATCGGTTGTACCACAAATTACAAAGGTTGATTTACTGATATTGCTGATATAAAGTTCTTTAAACTGCATTATTTTACCTTTGAAAAAATATGTTCATTAACAGAACCTTTGATTAGTAACATTTTATTTTAAAGAAACCGTGTTTCAAGTTTGAAAGCCACTGCATGGTTTCCTGTTCATTGTAGATCCTACAAAGCTTCCTATGTGCATGTCCAGGCAGTATGTCCAGTTTTGTTATCAGTGATTTTCATAATGTACATATATGTAGAAGTTGGAAACAAGATCATCATGATTCTGGCGATGTTTTACTGAAATTGGCAGATATATTCAACAAAGGCATGTCTTACAAACTGAATCCTGTCATAATAAGAGGTAAAAGACATACAGAAAATGAAGTGATGGCAAGTTCATGTCAGTGATAGAGACAGATTGGACAAATGTGGAAAGTGAATGGCCAGATTGTGAGACTAATGTGGTACATGTATATAATGTGTAGACATGTATATTGTATAGATATGTTTTAATTTTTATCATGTTAAGTGTTTGATATGACTTTAGTTTGATTTATCTCCTATGACAGTCTTTATAGTATAAAAATAGTTCCAAGAACTATTTAGGATTTAATTGATATCATAAATTTTCCGAGATGAACAGAAGAGAAAAATTCAGTTGAGACCAAGACAATTTTTGGTGCACCACTGAGATTTCAGTCTGTATTCCCAATTAACGGGAAGAAATTACATTTTATTAGTTTATGAGTGTAAATATAATATGAGGCCAAGCCAAGGTTGTATCCTTAAATATTGTGGTAGATTTCATTGCTGATGTGGAATAAATATTTTTAGAAAACATTCATAATAATGAGTAAAATAAAAAAAAAGTTTAACAACTGATATAAAGAAGTGATATCATTCCGAAAAGGAACTAATCAGAACATGTAACTTCAACGGGTAATCAAGCATGAATCAACGTATGGAGCTTGTAAATTAATATGATATATGGATCTATCACCATGGATGATCAATGTATAGAGTTTATACACAAATATGAACAATGTATGATCCAATCACCAGTGGTATCAAAGTATAGAATTTGTAAAAAAAATATGAATAATATATGTTTTATCCACAAGTAGGATGTACTTATTATTGATTTTCACTCATGTTGTAAATTATTGATCTCACTCATATAGTGATTTTGAATAATATTGATTAAAAAATGGACCATATGTATCTCATAGCATTCAGTTGACGATCATTGTGTATTTCCGGTTCTACAGCTCTTGTCAAATGGTCATGGAGCCACCACACATGACCAGGCCCTCCCGGTCCTGAAGCTCTGGTCCCTCACTGCAAGTAAACCAATACCATCATCCAAACCAATGGCACCACCATCGACCCCAGCATAAGGGTTGTATGAAACTCCACAGAATTCTACAACTCCCTGTCACAAAAAAACAGCTAAAGATATAATGACTGAGCCGTGTAGTACATGAGACACGGCTAAGTACAAATACAGTAATATACATTACACATGCACACACATGAATTGGCTTTGTTACACATTAAATCATGTCATCAAAACTATGGTATGAGATTATTATTATAATAACCCCGTTCGTACATGAATCTGTGTCCAACAAGAATAATCTGACTGATTTATAAGAACTTGAACATCACTCATCCTTGAATGCATGCAATGTATAATTGAATTCAGTTTGTCTGTTCAGTTATAAAAATGACTAACTTGAAACAGCATAGTCTAACTGATAGCATGGCATTATATGATATAGATCTGACTCTCTGTAAAATTTAGAATAAATTCCAAAACATTAAATATATGAAACAATTCTATCACATAAGAAGGGTAGCAAGAAAGAATACAATTTATATTTCACATATCTCTGCAGCGGAAGATTGCTCCTGTAAAGTGGAAAGCTTCCTGACAAAACTCGTGTTGTAATAATACATCAAGACTTTTTAAGTACCCTGGTTATGGTGAAATCCATGGCCAGAGAACTTGAGGTAATCGGGTTTCTCACTGCATGCACTTTGCTCATGCAGCATTAGGTGAACCGAACTCAGTATTTTGAAATAACTAAAGATGAAAAATAAACCACCCTCGGGTAACGCTGTACGCAGCAACAAAACCCAAGTACATTTTTGTTCATATATAATCCATTGACATTAAACACACACAATTCCGTGACAGATAGTCTGTCATTTTCAAAGTCGATGAATAACCTTACAGAAGATCATTTTCTAGCATAGTTCAAGCATCATTTTTTAACTCTATTGGTCATAGACCAGAAGAATGAAATTGGTGCAGAGCTTGCATCCAGTATGGCCACCTCATCATCCATCTTGAAAATCTTGTTATTGCTTCTCCTTCTGGATGGATCATCATATCGACATGAGGTTTTCACCAAAAGACTTCTTATAATGTCTAGTTTGTCCTAAATGAAAATGGTTCCAATCTGACATCCAATTTATGTAGTCACCATAGCCATTCTTGTTATCACTATTTCTTGTTAGTCCAAAGTAATATCGACATGGGGTTTTCACCAAAAAACTTATTTTTACGTCTAGTTGTTCCAAATTAAAAATTATGCTGATCTGATATCCAATATGGCCACCATCTTGAAAATATTGTTTGCTCTGCTACTAAATGGAAAGTCATATCAGCATGGGATTGTCACCAGATGACTTCTTTTGGTGCCAAGTTGGTCCTAAATGCGAATGGTGCTGATCTGACATCCAATATGGCCACAATGTTGGTCATCATGAAAATCCTGTTATCTCTACTGATGAATGGATGGTCATATTGACATAGTTGTCACCAAAAGGCTTCTTATGATATCTAGTTAGTTCAAAATGAAAATGCTGTCAATCTTGCATCCAATATAGCCACCATGATGGCCATCTTGAAAATCTTGTTATTGCTACTCCTTCTGAATGGTCACATTGACATAGGGTTTTCACCAAATGCACTAATAGTTGTAGAGTTTAATGGAACATCAGCACTAAAAGGTGCTGATTAAAAGTAAAGCTCAAAAATATCAATTTTCACCTAAAGACTTTTTATGATGTCCAGTTGTTCCTATATGAAAATGGTGCCAATCTTACGTCCAATATGGCTACCACAGCAGCCATCCTAAAAATCTTCTTATCGCTTAAGAATATCAGAGATGGTTTCAACACCCAGCAGTTAAAGAGAAGAAATGATCCTAATAGTCCTAATTTGTACTAGTCAGATTTTGTTTTAAGCTGTGACCAAGATTGCATGTACTATCTCTGGTTGAAGTTTTGTATATCATATTCAGTAATTTAACATCATTTAATAATTTTGTTTAGTACTGAAGCTTTAGAGTTAAAATAATGATTTCTAAAGCTTCTGACATTTTTTCAGTTTTGTAAATTATTTGAATATCCTGTGAAAAGGGATAAGAACTTGTTATCTAATGGTGAATGCAATAAATGATAGCTATTATACATGACTGTCTTATGCAATTGTGAAAGATTGGGTTTTTTCATTTTTTTCTGTTTTTAACTGGTTTCAGTAATTTGGTAAAAGTGTGGGTCATGGAAATAGTATAGTAATTTAAAGGGAAACTATGAAAAATTAAGAGTCAGAACAAATATTTTTAAGAATTATCATTTGTTGAGAAAGAGTATTGAATGTACACTTGATTCTGCACAGAACATAGATTTGTAAATGTATATGCTTGCAGATAGTCAGTACATACCACAAGCAATGTTATTGTAGTTTGTACAGGTTATAAATTGACACATACTGTAGTAGCATTTACTGTATCAGGGTGTCTCACATATGTTTATAGAGTGGGCACTGACCAGATGTAGTAGATTGCCAAATCTGCTGAATCCCTCGCCCCCGGTGTCCACTACCATGGTATAGAGTGGACAGTCCCAAACCCATGATGCCTCTTATGTGATAACAACAACAAGAAGCAATAATAATAATAATAATGATAATCCTTGGCTAAAGTGACAACATTAGTTTACATTAAGTGATCTACATGTACCTTGAATCCTTGATAGGTGAAAGACCAGCTGTAGGAAAATCAAATTACTACAAAGATGAGCTTTTTATTGTCAAATACTTGAATTTATGGTCACATTCAAGAAGTTGGCACTTGTATAAAATCCTCCCTCTCTCCCTCAGTTGTTTAAAGTATTCAGATGTTTATAATTGGATAAAGTTTCATTTTGGTATAAGCAGGGTTGTTTGATTCAAATCATTAATTTAAATCACTCCAAAAAAATTCATTAAAAAAATCACCCAAATGATTTTTGTTACGTTTTTTTACATATGATGATAAACTATACAGATTTTGTGACCTAAATAACTTGTAAATATCATTAGAATGTATTAGATTTAAAGTTTGAGTCTAAATAAACAGATGTTGGATCTGCTCGCCTAATTGTAATTGTGTGGTTGAACATTAAGTTATCAAAACATTCAATATGTAAGTCTAATTTCTAAATAAACACATGTAAGATGGTAGGACCTGCTCAACTAAATGTAATTGTCAATTGTGTGTTTGAAGTTTGAACATTTAATTCTATATTTGGCTTCAAAAGGCTACATATATCATGAGTGGCTTCTTTCAATTTCAATTACATGATAGTTGTGGGTTTGGGGTTCTCACTTCATTTTTCTTCAAAGTTAGGTTTTACAATAAATGATTTAGAGGCTTCTTAACTTTAAAATATAACATTATAAACTAGGTATATATTCTGCAAGTAAATTGTAAACCTAAATCTATTCTTCTATTCACTATATAATCATATACTGTCGCCTGATAAATTTCATTTTTTTTTAAAAATCTGATTTAAATAAAAAAAATTTAAAAAATTATATTTAAAAAAAGATAATTTTTTTCAACCTTGGGTATAAGTATATTTTCATGTATTCATGAATACAGAGAATAAAATTTTTATGTCATACAAAAGTTTAAAATATTGCAGTTTGTATGGAAAATACAAAGCCATGTCTAATGCACAGAGGCAAAGCACAGCAGTGACAAATGCTCGAAATTTGAAGAAAATGTACAAGAAAAGATTTTGTCTCCCTTTCTAGAGTAAATTAATCTAAAAACAAGTCTTTCATTATGTAACATTTCATATTGGATGGCCGGTATGCCATTATTCCAATTTTTTTATTTAAAATGAAAATAATTTAAACCTACAGCTTTTAGATGCATATAATCATTGGCTTTTGTAACTTTTCAAATAAATCTGATGTTAATTGATCAAAGAGCTTAAAGGCTCCACTCTAATTCATTGGTTGGGAAAGAAACATTTTTAAAAAATTCAGTTGCAGGGGCAGAAGTAGGTCAGGCAATTTATTTAAGGCAGAAATATTGTTTTGTAACTGTTGAGCACTTGTGGGATTTTGCTTTAGTTAGACTACTTGATGCAGTCAAGAGGAGGAGAACATGACCTACATTTTACACTTTAGTTATCATAGGTTCATTTTTAAAACTCACTTGCATGCCCAGTTTGGACAGATTAGTACAATCAGAAGTTACCTCCCTTAAATGTTGAACATTAATCTGAGCTTGGTTTCCACTAAGAATCATGCTGTAAGACTTCTTGAAATTTCTGAATGCAACCTAGATTGACATCACGTGGACTTATAAATATGCATGTCTGTGTAGAAGTCCTATTGGTGTGTAAAAAAAAATACAAATGTAAATATTTAATTCTGCATCAGTCTGCAATGGACACCTTCTTAGCCAACTGAAACTTCTGTAACAAAAAGCCCTTGTATGCCACCCACACTGAAATGAGACAGTAATTTAGTATTACACTGGTCTGTCATTTTGCCATTTTGGAGTTTGGGTACATTTACATCAGAATGGCTGAAATACTTTCAGAAATTAATATACTCTTCGCCTTGATGCTGTGCAATAATATAGTTTCTTCTTGATTTGCTGTGCTGCTTATATGCATCTCTACCTCTTCGATGTTTTAAATTTTCCAGAGAAAGAAAGCTTGGTCATTTTTTGCTTTATTTTGATATTAAAGTGATAAGGCAACTGAAAGTGTCAAGTTCATTTATTAGTTATTTCTTCTGTCATTCCCATGACTCTTTCTATCGGTTAGGAAAATGTGAGATATCAGCAGCATATATAACAATACTGAAACATTAAGAAATGTTTGGGTTTATTTTAAGCCAAATGATAAAGCTTTGTAACCATATAGCATTATGCTTGTATTTTCACTGAGTAACAAATTTCATTACTCGTATCTATCCAGGACTCGAGAGTCATGAGTGCTATTGCTGAACACTTTTGATACAATCGTTAGCAGTATGTATATTGCTAGAAGTTACAATTTGATATTTTACTGGAAGTGATTGGTTATTGCCCGAACAACAACTGTTATTTAAATGTTAATTAATGCATAATGCAATCACTTTCTGAAGAATTCTTAAAATGTTAAAAAGTTAAAGCATTTGTCAATGGAACAACACCAAATTATATTCATGGAACATGGTTTGATTTACAATTTTGCCAACATTCCCTGAAAATCAATTTGATAGGCACTGTACTGGTTAATAGTGTTGGGAGTTGGATAAAATGTCATAATCAATCATCAGTTTCTGGTCCTGACCTTCTTGTTTTCATACTTGTGGTGATTCATTATGAACCAAAGGCAATTCATTCAACAACATGCTTGCACAACCTTTTGACCATGGGGTTGAGGTTACATGTTTTACAGCTATGCCTTTATCAAGGGCTCGACATGCTGGCCCAGGCCTTCTAGTTTGAAAGAAGTCTGAAACAATGGGAATGGTGCAGAACTTGATTTAAATTGATGAAAGAAATCATAATCAATTAATTAGATATTTCACTGAAAGTGACCACATTGAACAGCACTATTGACCGTTTTTTACTCACGTATAAGTCTATACCAACTGCATAGACCCAGATCTGCCATCGCATAATGCGCCAGCAGATCTGGGTCTATGCAGTTTGTAAGGACTAATCAGTAGAACAAACAACATAGATCCTGATCTGCTGCGCATTATGCGATGACAGATCAGGGTCTATGTTGTTTGCAATTGGACCTGGCATATACATGAGTACATACGGTAATAATGCTATATCTTATCTTCTCAGATGTATGTTATGGCTACCAATCAAAACTTGTGTCCTTTGGAAAGTTGTACTATCTAATGATGATGAATGTCTTGTATTGTTAGCAAGATATGCTAGAAGTTTTTATTTAGCACCATGTGCAAAGTATGAAGATAGCATTCTTTTCATTTCAGATTAATCCTTGACCTCGTCATCAATAGACAGCCATAATGGAGCTTGACATAAGTCCTGATACAGTGTTCTACTCTGTGCTCATCTTCATGTGGATTGTTTACCTTTGGGAAGCATACTTATCATCTCGACAGGTAGGGTGTGCAATGCCTTGATTTGTAAAGTTATGACACAGGGACTAAGTCCCTCGAGTTAGGAATGGACCCTAGGGTCCATGTCAGTTGCATATATAAATTGTCTTTTCATTCCTAGTAAGCATGTATATGGTTATGGGATGGAGATCTCAGTAGTTTCCAAGCTCTGACCTTGGGGCTAAATCCCTGGGGGTAGGAATGAACCCAAGGAGTCAGTCTCAATTGCAAATATAAATTTGACTTTTCATGCCCAGTAAGTGTATATATAGTTATAGCATGGGGATCTCACTAGTTTCTATTTTGTAGTGTTTCTCCCAGGGAAAGGGCATGGTAATCAACCGCCCACATTGGTGCCTTAAATGCCCATACTTTGATCAAAATGGCACATTAAATTTCCATACCTTGATCAAAATGGCACATTAAATTCCCATACCTTGATCAAAATGGCACATTAAATTCCCATACCTTGATCAAAATGGCACATTAAATGTCCATACCTTGATCAATATGGTACATTAAATGCCCATACCTTGATCAGAATGGCACATTAAATGCCCATACCTTGATCAAAATTGCACATTAAATGTCCATACCTTGATTGAAATGGCACATTAAATGCCCATACCTTGATCAAAATGGCACACTAAATGCGCATACCTTGATCAAAATGGCACATTAAATGCCCATACCTTGATCAAAATGGCACACTAAACGTTCATGCCTTGATCAAAATAGCACATTAAATGCCCATACCTTGATCAAAATGGCACATTAAATCCCCATACCTTGATCAAAATGGCAAATTAAATCAAAATGGCACACTAAATGCTCATACCTTGATCAAAATGGCACATTAAATGTCCATACCTTGATCAAAATGGCACACTAAATGTCCATATCTTGATCAAAATGGCACATTAAATGCGCATTTCTTGGACAAAAAATTGTTCTTCTCCTTGTTATGAAATTTAAAATCTTCAAGGGGAGTTGTAGATCTGTAAAGTTCTAAACATTTATTGTTATATATGTAGTTTGCAGAAGTAAAAACATTGATACAGTGTTTATTAGTATTGACTTTTCTGTTTTCTTCTTTCTTTAGCAAAAGATGCATGTAGCTGTAATGCTTTGGAAGAAAATGTCATGCATTAGTAGTAGCAAGTACAAAGGCAAAGAAAATACAGAAATAGATATTTTTTTCAGGGAAACGAAAACAGAATGCAAACATAATGCAGAATAAATGCAAACAATTACAGAAATAACACAAATGAAATGATGAATGTATTTTGAAGAAAACAGTGCAATGCAAAATGCAGATAAAAGAAATGATGAATGATAAAAACAAAAAGCAGAACAAAACAAGAATACATTCTTGAATCAATTTGAAAATCGATTATTTTCAAGATGCCGCTAAATTTTCAGTCAAGAGTCCTTTTGTATGATAATCCAGGATCAGATTTTTACACTGACTATTTTTCACCCCTTTCAAGTGTGAGGTTGTTCTTTTTTTGAACAAAAGAAAATAAAAATAAAATTTGCTGACAAATACTATACAGCTATATTTTTACACTATTGCAATTAGTTATAATAATATATTGTAAATTCAGTGCTGTCTTTTGCATTTTATGGATTGCTGTTTCATTAAGGCACACTTTTAATAAGACAAAATACAAAAGCTATAGTTCTTTCCCATTTACACTCTTGAAAAAAATAGAAAACTCAACTTCAATAAACGTATTTCAATTTTGTTCAAAATGAGCACAAAGGAAAGGAAACGATGGATAAAAGTGATACACAAAAATTCTGAATGCATTTCTGAGAACATAAACTTAAAAAGATTCAAAGATGGATGAAATGCAAATTGGAGGCAGATAAAACACATATGGAATGCAAAGTAATGCAGATTTGGTAAAATTACCAGTTTCGGGGTTTGTATCTGCCCAATACAGTAGAACCTGCCTTGAAAGACCACCAATTCTGCCAAAAAATAATGGTCTCTCAACAGGTGATTACACTATATAATCAATAAATCTGTGCATTTAGAACCTGGTGTCTAAAAAGACATGTGGACTCTCATAGCAGTGGTGTCTCAAGACAGGTTTTAGTGTATAATAGTTATCAATTGCTGAAAAAATACAGTATATACTCGTGTATAAGCCGATACCAACTGCAAACTGCATATACCCAGATCTGCCATAACATAATGCGCCAGCAGATCAGGGTCTATGTTGTTTGCATTTGGACCCGGATTATACGCGAGTATATATGGTAAATGACACATAAGAAATTTCCTATACTTTTACTTGGCATTCTTTCTTTGTTTCTTCTTTTTCCTTCTGCTACTTTATGCGTCCTTCACATTCATCAAATTAACTGTGATTCAATTTTTATAAGTATCATTGTGTTTACTAGTTCATTAGATGTGCCATGTACAAAGAATAATAAAACAGGAAGTAGCATTTTTTGGTATATGTTTAGATTTTGCCCTGTTAAGATGGAGTAATACTACTAAAATTGTGCTAGAGATTTTCCTTCATAAATATTTAGCTTTGATTTAGAGTATATTGACTTACACTGACCAAATGAATTTAATGAAATTATCAATTCACAACTTTTAAAACCTGTCAGAAAGAATTTTTGAAACATATTTTTCTGACTGGCTCAGATTCAGTACAGATCTATCTCACAGGCTGTTGTCACAGGCTTCTTGTGGAATAATCGGTAGGTAAACTACTGATTAGATATTTGCCCAAGTGTAAAGTGTTGATAGACTTTGATGACCCTGTTAGTTTATTTATAAGTGTGAGCAACTCCAGAGACGGGCAAGGGGCACTAATAGTCAGCAAAAGGGAAGAATCGCAGAATGGAATTGAGAAAATGTTTTTCAAAAGGGCCTGGTGTGCAAGACTAAGTGCATGGTGCTGCACCATTCAATAATTGATTTGGGGAAACACTATTTCGTGATGCAGAAGCAAAGTTCCTTTAATGTGTTAAGGAAAGATCCCAAGGCATGATCCAGGGGATCCAAGTCTGACGTGTTTTTACATTTCAGTTATTGATCAGACATGCCAGATTTAAGATATGTGAGACAGATATGTGCCAGTTTTCCAAAATGTTAGACAAACAGCTTAGGAGTTATTTGAAATTTATGTAAAATGACCCCATCTCCTCCCCTCAGTAAAATGACCCCATCTCCTCCCCTCAGCTTTATCCTATGGGGCAAGAGCAAAATTCCAGAAACTCGTAGGATTATCAAGTTTCATGTGTCAAGATGAAACAAAGTAAGAGGAGTTCATGGTTATAACAAACGTACATATGACTGTTGTGCTACATACATACATATATACATGCAAACTGACTATCACAATATCCCTATACAGGAGGGGGGGGGGGGGATTTGCCATTGCAGGACAAGTAGCTCTAGTTTATTTTGTCCTGATGTTTTTAACTTCACATAATTCACAAATATAACATTGACGTATTACTTTTTCCCAAATTTATCATCCTTTTTGTAAGTCAACATCAGATTTTGCGCAGAACCAACAGATTGCATATTTTACTAGTAATATTTTAAGCTTCTTTAAGTATTTTGGTAAGGTATTGTTATATTTTGAAACTTGATTAGAGTATCTTTCACTAATAGTTGACCTATTGTCTCCCAAGTTGTAAAATGTTAACATCACATGCTGTGTCTGACATGGTACGTATTGACTCTTACTGAGTCAAATGGTGCATATTGACTTGTACTGATGCAAATGGTGCATACTGACTCTTACTGACTCAAATTGTGCATATTGACTCTTACCGACTCCAATGGTGCATATTGACTCTTATTGACTCAAACGGTGGCAAAGAAATTTTTAATTCAACTTTATAATGTTTTGAAGAAAAATATCTTGGTCTTTTTCTCTTAGCAAAACATTTACCACTTAAAATTCAGGCTCTAGATTTTGATAGAGCTTGCTTGTGATACCTACATTTTTTTTGAGTTTGCCTCGGCAGAAGCTTGACATACTGACCACTTTGGGATATGCATGCTTGTCCATTACATTTGTCCTTACATCCATCCACACTTTAGATTACAGTCAGTATTAAAGTTTTTTACTTTCCTTTTACTGTCGAGTCCATGTTAGTGGTAACTGAGACATAGCTGTCACTTTTCACTGGTGTTGGTATCATAAGCAGTTTGTTAAGGTTTTGGTTAAAGCTTTTCATTTGCATATATTTCCCCTTGGAGCATGAATCATTATGAAGCTAAGATAATTCATTTTGCAGATTGCATGCTCATCCTGTTTACCTTGCAATCAAGGTCTTAATCATAGAAAATTTGTGTTAAGGTTTTGGTTAAAGTTGTTTCATTTGCTTATATTTCCTAAACTCAGGTTGATTCTTATCATACTTTGTGTGAATCATTATGAAGCAAAGACAATTTATTTTATGACATAATCAAAAGGTCAAGGTCACAGTCATTATATTTTGCATTAAGGTTTTGGAAAATTTGTTTTTCTTTGCTTTCATTTCCTAAACCCATTGATAGATTTTCTCCATACTTGTGATGAATGGCTAAGACAATTCATTGTGACAAGCGCACTTGACCCTTTGACCTTGAGATTAAGGTCACAGCCATAGAAAATTTGTGTCCAGGTTTTGGTTAAAGTTTTTCATTAATTACATTTCCAAAACCCCTTGATGGTTTTTCTTCACTCTCGGAATGAATCATTATGAATCTAAGACGATTAACTCTGTGGCATGCTCACACAACCTTTTGACCTTTGGTCAAAGTCAAATGATTTTACAGCAATGCTTTGATCATGGGCTTGACATGCAGGCCCTAGCCTTTCTTTTTGTATGTCTTTTCTAGCTTAATAGAATGCAGGCTTAACAAAAAGGGGTCTCCTGTTTTTTATTTCTTTTGCTTCTTTTTTTCTCAACATATTAGTTTCCATGCTTGGCACAGTTTGCTGTTCATTTTTACATCATTCCTTGCACCATTTTTTTTATTACAGAGAGACTTGTATAGAACAGTGACCCAGATCCCAGACATCCTGAAAGGGATAATGGATGAAGAGACATTTGAGAAAGCAAGAGTGTATAACCTGGACAAGAGCAACTTTGGCTTCTGGCATGGGCTATGGGGAGAAATAGAGTCCACAGTAAGCTATTATTTAATGGTATCAATGCTGGTAGAATGAAAGTGGATCCAATTAAGGTGACATTGCATAATGGCAGTCTTCAGCAGTCGGGGGGGGGGGGGGGGGGGGGGGGTCATTCACAACAAACCTAGTCAGAACTTAACATTCACATTTGGTTATCAGAGTTTGTTGAATCATCAATAATTATCACACACAACTTTCACCAAGGCCAGTATTATTACTTTCTCATTTTCAAGAGTCTTTTTTTTTCCAAATTGAAAATGACAAAAACCTTAGGATCTTTGTCTATACTTTAAATGTTAATATTGCAGTCCTGAATGCATACTGTCTGTATCTGGGTATAATGTGTACTCAACATGAAATACCATCAACCAAGAACTGATCTAATTATATACTCCATAAATAGTTCTTCTTTTACCCTTTTATTCATAAGAAATATATCTGATGATACTGAACAAATTTGTATTGTACATTTTAGATATTAAATACGTGCCTTATAAGGGAAAGACTTCTTGCATAAGGAATATGATCTACTTGCAGTCTTAGAACTATTTTCACTGGTAAACAAGCATGGCAACCTTTGAACGGTTAGAAAACACTATCATAGACTTGCTTGATATGCTAGATCTTTCTCCAGGAAAAGGGGCCGTGGGTGGCTGACTGGTCTAAGCTGCTTGCCTTTACAGATCACTCTCAACTCACCTATGTCTGCATGGGTTCAAGTCTTTGGCTCAACGAAAGTGAGTATGTGAAAAAGCTTGCCAGTAGCTTTCTGTGGGTCGGTGGTTCTTCATGTTCTTCCTCCACCAAATATACTGGCCACCATATATAGCTTCTTGTGCTGAAAAATGGTGTTAAATCCCACAAAAACAATTATCCAGGTGTTAAACCCCACAAAAATAATTATCCAAGTGTTAAACCCCACAAAAACAATTATCCAGGTGTTAAACCCCACAAAAACAATTATCCAGGAGAAATTTTCACAACTGCTAAAACCATTTGAAGAAAAGATCTGCTGGGGTGGGGAGATATTCAGGTGGAAAACATGCAGAGATTCATCGATGAACCGCAGATAGTAAACATGAACAGGAGCACTAAACATGACATAGTGTCCAGCGTTGTTTGTAGGGGATGAAAAAGGAACCTTGAGCCATTGTGAACATACCTCCTTTTTATTTAAGCTCTTGCTGGCAGAAATGTTCGTCTGACTAAGGAAATTTAGTCATGAGAATTATGAACCTGGATCTCTTGAGGCACTGAAAAACTGGAGAGGCATCTTAAAGAGAATGGTTACCAAGCATCTCTAAGGGACATACCTTTTGCTAAAACCATACAAACCCTGAATGCTAAAAAATGCAGTTAAAGACAGAGGGAATGGGGAGAATACTCTGGCATCAGAAGCAGTCACAAAACAGGATGAAGCTGCCTTTTTCCATGCAAGGGATATGGGTGTTGGCACCCACAGAGCATTTCAGTTCACACTTCTTTATTTGTTTGGAAGAATTTTGGGTTTGGAGAGTGGGATGAAAATAGAAAATTGAGATTCGGAGATGTGTTGCAAAAAGTGACTGCTGATGGGTTGGAATACCTTGAAATGCAGAATGTGACAGCAAGACAATGGATGGCAGTAAAACGTTTGACCATCGCTTTACTGTACCTAACATTTGTTGCCACCAACACCATACCAGAGAGATTACTAGTAGAAAGAAGATTGACTGAAAACTCCCCTGTGTGGTAAATAAATAAATAAATATGAACATGTTGTAAAATAGAGTGATGAAACAATATGACAGACGATAACATTATTTCTTTTAAATTAACATTAATTAAATGAAACTGGTGCCAATCTTACATCCAGTATGACTGCCACAAATGCCTGCTTAAAAATCTTTTTACAGCTACTCCTTCTGAATGGATGGTCATATTGGTATAGGGTTTTCACCAGAAGACTTCATATGATGTCTGGTTAGTCCTAAATGATAATGGTGCCAATCTGACATCCAATTTGGCTACCTTGGCAGCCATTTTGAAAATCTTGTTATCACTACTCCTCCTAAATGGAAAGTCCTATCAGCATGGTGTTTTCACCAGAAGACTTCTGATGATGTCTAGTTGGTCCTAAATGAAAATTATACTGATCTGACATCCAATATGGCCACCATGGTGACCATCTTGAAAATCTCTTCAGCATTTAAAAAGAAGAAACGGTCTTATTTTGGATTCCTGGAAATTCTTTTAAGCCAGTAGAGCGTCACTATCTGATTCAACTTCAGTGAAATATGAAATTTTTTAAAAACTATCCCATTGTGATATATTTGGTATTTGCATCATGTATATAAACATAACTGTCTTGTGACCTTGGAGATCTAATGCTAACACTAAAAGGAACTTACTGTAAACCATACTCCCATTACAGTATATGACTCAAAGCTTTAAATGGAAGAACATAGAAGATTTAACAATAGCCTTAGTGGAGCAACAAATGTCCAGAAACCTACCCCTGAGCCGCAAGCTGAGTACACAATGCCAAAGCCAGACAAGTATCTCCATCTTGATAGTTTCTGAAAGCCAACCTTGGCACATGTTCTTGTTTATTCCAAGAAGCCTACATAAACAACTTGACTCTGAACTTTAACTGCAGATGAGTTTTAGTAACTTGCTGCCCATGGTAGTTCTATTTTTCATGTATTTTTTTCTTTTTCATTGTTAACATCATTAGGATTTTGGATAGCATTTCTGTCACAATAATGTCATAGCCAATGCTTTTTTTAGATGCAGGGAATTCTGAGTGGGCAGGATTTAGGTATTTGTATCAGCATATATCATTGAGCTGCCAGGTGTAGTTTGTTGGTAACATTAAAGTTTGTAAACACAGTTTTTGTTGTGTAAATTGCTTTTTACAGCAAGGATATATTTTATGAACTATCAACATTGTTTGGTTTAAAATTAGGATTATTATGCAGGGTTGCATCTAGGATGCGTGATTGTGAAAATCCCCGCAAAATTTAAGATTGCACAAAATTTTCAATTCTATGCAGTAAGGGTGTAACGATATACTGATTTAACAGTAATTGTAATACAAAATGTCCAATGTGGTATATTGCGATATGAATATTGTAATACTGGTATAACTGGTTTTTTCATCACCTACACTAGACCATCCAGAATTGACTCTGAGCACACCACTCTCTTCTATTAGGCTTAGCATAATTACCAACATGGTGGCTTCTAAGTATGAGCTCGTGAAGAAACCAAGAGCAAAGACTTCTATTTGGAATACTTTCACTAAAAGGGAGTTTGGCACCAATACAATTGACAAAACTGTCGCTGTGTGTAATATGCCTCAAAAACCAAAATCAAGCATGCAGTTGGTACGACAAACCAATCAACTCATTTATGACATCATCATCAGTCAGGCCATGTAACAAAGTGACACAACCCCTGACACAACAGCCAGAGGTTCCAATAAAAACATACCGAATGCTTCAGGTTGACAACCAGTGATTGTGAGTATGCTAGGTGCATAGACTGTATACAAATCTTCATTACCAAGGCCACAGCTATGACCCATATCATTGCCAGTTTCATCATTTACGACTTGCATCTGTAGAGTGTTGTGTCAAACAAGGGATTCTTAAACATGGCGTCGGTGCTTGGCCCATGATATATTGTACATACTTGCCATAACACGACATGTCACACGAATAACACGATTTTGAGCAATCTTAGCAACAACAAAAAATTTCCACCCAAAAAAGAAAAAAGAAAAAAAAACGTATATTTCTTGATCACTATTATATATGCCCGTAATCTGTGGTATATATAAACAGTAAACAGTACTGCTCAAAGCTCATGTAAAACTATCCTCAGGGCAGGTTTATACACCTGTTTTAGAGGCAATTAAAAGATAAGGCGGTTAGAGATAAACAGCTACCTTTCAGAGATTTACTTTCACAATAGCTACGGTGATGTGTCGTGTCAAATCCTTTTGAGCACTGCTGCGGGAGAGCCCATTAGGCTACTTTGCATAGGTAAAGTACATTAAGTGGAACAACCCAATTTAAAGTTAAGTACATCAAAGTGATGCGTGTTGAAGAACAAACTTATTGCACTGAATGAGAATGTTGAAGCCATCTTTATTAAAGTTTGTGATCAGCGGCACTGTTTCTTTGAGAATGTTGACGCCATCTTTTTTAAAGTTTTTGATCAGCAGCAACGTTTCTTTGAAGTCGGATCTTTACTCCATATATAAAATGGAAAAGTGCACAAGTGTGATTCATTTTCGAAGGAAAATGTTGAAACGTAGTCGCGATTCAGGAAATATGGAGCCATCTCCGAAGCGGGCAAAGTCCAGCAAAACAAAATTCCAGAACTCCTGGTTGACGGAGTTTGACTTTGTGAAGTGCAGCATCAACGGGGAACATATTATTCTGTGCACATATTGCAACCACCATATTGACATTAATCATTATGGAGTGTATGCCATTCGTTGACATAGCAACACCACCCAACATCGTGACACGGCAAAAATGCAGAGCTCGATACCCAAATTAAATAGTTTGTTTAAACAGTCGTCGACAATGTAACTAGAGCTGAAGTACTTTTCTGCAATTTTGTTGCTGAGCACAATCTGCCGTTTTCAGTAGCAGATCAGTTTACAGACCTATGCGGGTGATATTATTTGACAATGCTAAGTCCTCCATTTTTTTTGTTTGTAAGTATATTAAATGCTTCAGAGAAAACAGATGGTATTTTCTTTTATTCAGATTTGAATTTCCAGTCATTTGCTATAGGCTGATTTGAAAAGATAGCTTATTCTCATTTGGATGACATTTTTTTTTGGGGGGGGGGGGGCATGCGCACTGACCCCCCTTGGGACCCCAAAACACACTTTTTTAGTCTCCAAATCCCCCCAACACTGTCTGGGAATATGGCATGTATGATTGTAGCATCTAGACAAGTCTTCTACCAGAGAATTATCCCAGATATGTATTTAAAAGTTAAAGAGGACATAAAATCCTGCTTGTCCCTAGCATCTAAAGTTGCATTAGAGCAACAGAGTCATATGTTACAGTAAATGCATGTTTTATTTGTCTTGACTGGAAACTTCAGAGTTATGTGTTACAATATCCAGTTATCCAAAAGAGTTGCTCTGCATACCAGCAACATCTGTCCCTTCTGAAAGGGTCTTTAGTTCTGCAGGAGATATTGTTTCAGTCAAAAGGCAGCAATCAATATAGAGAATGTTGATGTGCTAATATTTCTCAAAAGAAAAATGACCATACCATAATGTCTTCTTTATGAACACTGTGAACTCTGGACTTTGATGGATTCAGTTAAGAGGACATGAACACACAAACATGTTTTTGTTGAAAAACATTCATTTGCTGATCTTTTGTTCCAACAGAGCTAGATAAACTAATATGCTTGAGACCAGCTCCAATTTTGTCCAGTTGTAAAGGACTTTGTTTCATCTAGTCACATGAAATATTTTATCTTCTCTCGTTTTGGAGAAATTTACAGTTTGACAGTGTTGCAAAGTTATACATGAAAACACAGGGTTTTCATCAATCCTCAAGTTGTATTATTAGTATTATTTTGTTAGTCACTAGTCAGCCAAATTTTGTTTGTCTGTGAATTTTTTTCAGCTGCCTGTTCAAGTAATTAGTGTCTAATGTTGAAACCAACAAAGTAATGGAGTCATTGATATTACTGATTTACTATATTATTAATTTTTGTAATCAAAGCAAGACATTTGTCAATGTGGTAATTTGTGATTACATGTAGTTTTGCTTATTTTTGTTCCTTGTCATCATTGTATGGCAAGATGTGAATATATTAATAATTTTAGTTTGTAGACCAAAAGACCTTACTAATGAGGCAAAATAATTCTGTAACTCTTTTCTGAGTATATTTGTTTTCTGCAGTTAGAAGTTTTCACTCATGTTGATAGGTATATTATTTTCTACATCAGTGATGTGATTATTATGTTTAGTGGGTGTTTTGGTGAAAAAAAAGCAAGATGGGTTTTTTTTCTTGTTCAGATTTTATTATATGTAAGGAAATTGCTCATTATGTCAGTACATAATATGAAAAATTAGTATTAGAAATCATAAATGCTGTCAATGACCAATACATATTGATACATATCGCAATATAGACATGCCATATTGCAATATGTTTTATCCTGGCAATACTCACCCCTACTATGCAGGCAAAGTCGCGAAAAAACTAAAAATTGTGCATATTCTTTTGTCAGTCTCATAGATATGTTGTCCTTGTGTAGTTGTAAATCATGTCACATATTTCCTGTGTATCACATGCTCAATCCTGATTGGTTACTAAAAGAGGTGAGGAGAGCACATGTTTGATGCTGAGACTAGCTTGGCAGGACAATGCGTTAAATGGCAAAACCAGTTAAAACTATGACACTTTTTCATTATTTTAGCAGTAATACTTCTAATAACAGAGTGAAGATGTTTCTGTCAATACACACAGTGAGAGTCAGATGATGTTAGTGATGATGTGCCTAAAGATGGCAGCACTGAAACTGAGGATCCATCCAGCATCAGAAAAAAACACTCTTTCAATTCAGACTGCAAAAAAATCGACCATGACTGGAAACGAATGCAAAAAAATGATATGCTTTGCGTTGGTGTGTAAAAACTGGGAAAGAAAATTCCTTCACACTTGGAAATACTAATTTCAGGACATCAACCCTTGACAGACACGTTGAATTACCAGCTCACAAACAGGAGAATCAGGATTTGAAACTAAGTGAAAATCTTTAAACTACATGCATGGCAACTATCATGTGACACACAGGAAATACATGACACTTTTTTTAAAAATGTAAGAATGGACAGAGGAGTAACACAATTTGCAGTCCATGGTTTGATTCTTTAATGGTAAGTGTTTAGAGAAAATACTGTTATTAGAAAACACAAGACTTTTATTCCAGTTTTAAGTGTTATACTGTAGTATACAGAACACATGATATGTATTTAGTGTTATACTGTAGTATACAGAATACATGATATGTATTTAGTGTTATACTGTAATATACAGAACACATGATATGCATTAAGTGTTATACTGTAATATACAAAACAGGTGATGTGCATTAAGTGTTATACTGTAATACACAGAACACATGATATGCATTAAGTGTTATACTGTAATATACAGAAAACATGCTATACATTCAGTGTTATACTGTAATATACAGAACACATGATATGCATTAAGTGTTATACTGTAATATACAGAACACATGTTATGCATTAAGTGTTATACTGTAATATACAAAACAGGTGATGTGCATTAAGTGTTATACTGTAATATACAGAACACAATATGCATTAAGTGTTATATTATAATAAACAGAACACACAATATGCATTTAATACACTTATTATACTTGCTATTGATCTGCTTGAATTTGTTGAAGTTTTTTTTGTTTTACACCATGCTAGGAGGCCCCCATCTGTCACTATGTTGCCCCCCCCCCCCTTTTCAGATTCAATGTGGGCAAGGGCCCACATTTACCAAATCCTAGATGCAACCCTGATTATGGAGTATGTAATAAAATGGTTAAAAACTGAAAAATATTGTGAACTTTTTTTTGGACATGGGTACAAAGTCGATACTCATTTATACACAGGTAGATATGGGTACAGAGTCAATAGTCATTTTGTACACAGGTATACATGGGTACAGAGTCAATACTTATTTATACACAAGTATACATGGATTCAGAGTCAATACTCATTTATACAGAGGTATACATGCGTACAGAGTCAGTACTTATTTGTACACAGGTATAAATGGGTACAGAGTCAGTACTCATTTGTACACAGGTATACATGGGTACAGAGTCAGTACTCATTTGTACACAGGTATACATGGGTACAGAGTCAGTACTCATTTGTACACGGGTATACATGGGTACAGAGTCAGTACTCATTTAATCACAGGTATACATGGGTACAGAGTCAGTACTCATTTATACACAGGTATACATGAGTACAGAGTCAGTACTCATTTGTACACAGGTATACATGGGTACAGAGTCGGTGCTCATTTATACACAGGTATACATGGGTACAGAGTCGGTACTCATTTATACACAGGTATACATGGGTACAGAGTCGGTACTCATTTATACACAGGTAAACATGGGTACCGAGTCGGTACTCATTTATACACAAGTAGATATGGATAGAGTCGGTACTCATTTATACACAAGTAAATATGGGTATGGAGTCAATACTCATTTACACAGGTAAATATGGGTACAGAGTCAGTACTCATTTGTACACAGGTATACATGGGTACAGAATCGGTGCTCATTTATACACAGGTATACATGGGTACAGAGTCGGTACTCATTTATTCACAAGTAGATATGGATAGAGTTGGTACTCATTTATACACAAGTAAATATGGGTATGGAGTCAATACTCATTTACACAGGTAAATATGGGTACAGAGTCAGTACTCATTTATACACAAGTAGATATGGATAGAGTCAGTACTCATTTATACACAAATAAATATGGGTACAGAGTCAGTACTCATTTATAAATCAGTAAATATGGGTTTGGAATCAATACTCATTTGCTCACAGTTAAATATGGGTACAGAGTCCATGCTCATTTTGTGTGTTGCTCTATGTTGCTGATAAGTACAGAAAACCTTCCCCAATAGGCTAGTGACACAAACTATATAAGTGTCTACAATAGATGAACAGTTGTCTTAGAATAAAGATGTGCAGCTAAAGTACAATTTTTCTCCACGTTAGATGAATAACAGCCTTAAAATAGAGATGTTGAGCAAATACACAGTTTTTCTAAATGTTGACAGTGCAAGTCCCTATAATGAGATAAGAAATATAATATGAAACAAGACAGAGTGCTTTAGATATGATGTTGGAGCAGCAAATGGAATGTAGTCCAAGTTTCCTCTGATCTTTCACACCCCTGTGTTAGATATATGGACAGTTTGGGTTGGAGGTCTGAGCACATCTCCTGTTGAAAGTTGGAATTTGACCAAATTGCACAGTAGTGGCACAGGGTAGCCACTTACTACTGAACCTAGCAAAATTAAGCAATCTTACATCAAGCTCTTCCTGCATGAAATTAATAGAAAGATGATTTATTTCTCAGACATAACAATTACAACAGTTATTCTCTTTAATAAGCCACCACAAGCAAAAATGACATTGTTCACAAATTGGACCTTGTAGTTGGCCATTTCTTACATTGTTTGCTCATGCAATCCAAATCTCATGGCCTATTTTTCCTTGATGTCAGATATCAAATGATCATGTGATACAAACAACATATGATTGAAAAGGCTGATGATAATTCAATTCTGTTGGCAATCATGTGACTAATTAAAGCTGCATCACAGTAGAAAATTTGTTCAGTACTGGATAATTAGCTCCTATATTGTCTCATTAAACTTACAAATTATCTTTAAATTGTTGTGTCTGAGAAGATAGGTATTCTACTTATTGATTTCATGCAGGTAGTGTTTGATACAAGTTGCTTATATATGGAAGATTTGCATAAAGTGACTACCGTATATATTCTCATATAAGCCGATACCAACTGCAAACTGCATAGATCCAGATCTGCGATCACATAATGCACTGGCAGATCTGGGTCTATGCAGTTTGTAAGGACTAATCAGTAGAACAAACAACACAGACCCTGATCTGCCGGCACATTATGCGATGGCAGATCATGGTCTATGTTGTTTGCATTTGGAGCTGGATTTTACGCGAGTATATACAGTACCTTATGCCACTTCCATGCAGTGGGGCAAAGACCAGAAGAAACTCGGACTACAAATGGGACATGATCAACCTTTATAGTGCTCCACTTATTAATGCTATTTGTAAGAGAGCCATGAAAATGAACTTCTTTATATGGGAGACAACCTTAAACAGATGTTCCAACAAGGCTTTGTATCATAGTGCATAAAAGCTCAAAAATAGGATATTTCATGATGTTTGAGTATATTATAAATGGGATATTTCATGTTACACTGTATTATAATTAGGATATTTCATGATGTTAGACAGTATTATAAATAGGATATTTCATGTTAGACTATTATAAATAAAATATATCATGATGTTAGACTGTATTACAAATAGGATATTTCATGAGGTTTGACTGTGTCATATATAGGATATTTCATGATGTTAAAATGGCATTATAAAGTTGTTTTTATGGGCCATGAACTAAAGTTAGATATAAATGAAGCAGCAATAAATTTAACCAGTTTAAATGGATCCATGACCATACCTGTATTATAAGTGAGGCAGTAGTATACTGAGGGGCTTTATAGTGAGTAGACCATACCTATGTTATAAGTGAGGTAGTGGTATACTGAGGGGCTTTGTAGTGAGTAGACCATACCTATGTTATAATTGAGGCAGTGGTATACTGAGGGGCTTTGTAGTGAGTAGACCATACCTATGTTATAATTGAGGCAGTGGTATACTGAGGGGCTTTATAGTGACTAGACCATACCTATGTTATAAGTGAGGCAGTGGTATACTGAGGGGCTTTGTAGTGAGTAGACCATACCTATGTTATAATTGAGGCAGTGGTATACTGAGGGGCTGGATAGTGACGGACCACTATATTTCTCCGTTAAATACATTACCTAATCAAATTAACTTTAGGGATTTACTCTCTGCCACCTCTGAATCCAGCTTGCCCTGAAAGACAAAAAAAACCATCTTTCTGTCTATGTATCATATAGACAAAGGGAAGCAACTCTTACAGGTTAACTCCCCTTTCAACTTGCTAGGTGGCTACTGTTATACTGATATGTAACCAGTTTTCACTTTTGCTTAATGCTGTAAACATGGACTCCAGGAATCCAGTTTATTCTGTATTTAAATTCAACCATCCACTTTTTTTATTTCAATAGTATAGTAAGTCAAAATGTTGTTTAATATGGTGCATAAAACATTTTTGTGAATTCTGAGTGAATTTATTCATATTTTACAATTATCGTACTGTTCATTATTGTCACATGTGATTTCAATTGGTAATGTACAATTTCACTTGTGAAATTTTTCGGGCACTGTACTTATCAATTATTGCACATCTAAGTCATTTCGATAATGCCAGCGGGACCAACCAAACCGCAACAGCCAGCCAGACCGCAAGGCATATATCTTCTTTCATATGCTGTTCCGACTACGGACCAACCGGTCCAACCGTATGAATGAGCTATGTATGATTACAGTAGTCAGGAGTCTGTTATCTCTGAACGGCGAGCCATCCGGCCCTCCATGTCTTCCAACAGCAACAGAATCTTATGCTGAATAGCTAGTCAGCCAGCCAACCAATTGACTGGACTGACCATTCCTATGAAATTCATAGCGAACCGTCATTAATTATAGAGCCATCCTGCCTAGCCAAACCAGTCGCACTGGACCTGCATTCTATAATGCGATCACTACTGACGACATATCCAATGGGCAAAATGATGATTCATGCTGCTGATACTTCATCATCATTATCATATGGAAGGCTGTATCCCTGGACTCAGGGTGTTAAGGAGGAGAACAATCCCCACATTGATGAAGGGAATGAAACAGAAATGCCGAAACATGCCAATCTGACAATGGAATGGACAGAATTTAATTCAAGGCAGCAGTAGAGGAAATCTATAGGATTTTGTTTCCGTCAGAATGCTCTCCTCCACCTTCAATCAAGTTTATCTACAATGTCAAGGCCTTTTTGGATGTAAACAATGATGATGACAGTTCATCATTCAGAATCTTGCCACAATTGTTAAAAATTGCTAAATTTACTGGGCATCTCTTGGCACATTTGCGATTCTTGTAACACAAGAGCTTTCTTCATGGTGAGTCAGTTGCCCACAACTTTCTCACCCCACTGGTAAAAATGTCACGTACCGAGATATTTTATCCAGACATACCTTGTCTAGATGATAATACAAATCACTGACAAGTCTTTAACACCACGTCAAAAGTTAGCCAGGAATGTTGTGTCGACTTCCTCCCTACTTGACTTCATGCATCTGCCGATTTTTCATCTAGCGAAAAGGCAGCTGACAATCATAGCTGTTTATTAATGCTCTCCCTCCCTTTCAATTCACCACTCTATTAGGGCATTGAATTGAGGAGGTGAGAAACCAAGAGGCACAAGAGTGTCCCTTCAGCTTTCAGCACAAGCTCCTATCTCTGCATGACTCTATCAGGGAACATACAAGAGAAGGGATGATTGTTGCCATAGAAATAGCAGGGGCGATTCTCAACAAAGGCAGGTTTTTTCTCCTAGACCAGTGAATTATACACAGTCATATGCCCCTATTTTTGCACCGTCACCCACGCCCTCTGGCAACCCACCTGGTGTGCCAGACTTCTCCTTTTTCATTAGATTTGGATCAGCCATTCTCGGAAAATGATTGGGTAAACCAAGCCATGTCTGGTGGTCTCCGCGAAATTCATTATCTGACCCACATCCACTTTCGTCGTCCTACCTTCTTGACACAACTCCCAAGTGATCCCATGAATATGGATGTTTTACAGAAGATAATCTAGGTTTTGTTTGTAAAGGGTGGTGGAGACAGTACAAAAACTGCATACACAGGGATTCTACTCCAGAACATTTCTGGTTATGAAGTTCAGTGGCAAACTGAGACATGCGATAGATGGCAAGTATGTTCATCTTTCAGTGCGACTTGAGTACATGATCAGTCTTGACTTGCCTGATACATACTTCCATATACTGATTCATACAACATCATGCAAATATCTTAGCTTCACATACATGGGGGGTAACATGCCATTTCCACATCATCCCATTCGGCCTCAATTTAAGCCCTTGGGCCTTCACTAAGAGTTCAGGATGTCTGCTGCAGAGATGGCGACATTCCTGGATGACACACCACAAAAACATTCGGTAAGTTTGGTTTTGGGTTAGCGACATGAACAACCTTACTTCCCTCATTATGTGGTGGATAATCAATGTAAAAAAGTTGGACTTTATCCCTTCTCAACATTGTGTCCATCTAGGTATGGAACCCCTAACACATATCAACTTCTCATCTTCCTTCCATATGCATCGAAAGTATCATTCATGCATCAGAGAAGGCAACAACCAAGAAGTTGATGTTGGACCTTCAATAAGACATTAGATCACATCATATTGCAGTTCAGGACATCCTCTGCGGAGAAGGTGGCATTCCTGGATGACAGACTACAAAAACATTCAATAAGTATGGTTGTGGTTCATGACATGAACAATCTTACTTCTCTCATTTGTGGTTCAGGGTGGATAATCAGTGTAGAGAAGTCGGACCTTTTCCATTCGTAACAGTTTGTCCATCTAGATATGGAACTCGTAACACATATTAACTTGGAGTCTTTCTCCCAAATGCATCAAAAGTATAGCTTGTGTTGGAGAAAGCATCCAACAAGATGTTGTTTAGGCGAGTAAGTTTCTTACAGCGCCTCGGTATACTTGATGCAGCAGTGAACCTGTTACTGGGTTGCCGAGCACACTTACTACAGTACTTTGCAATGGTCAGTGACAATTGTACGCTTCAAGAGAACGTTATTCATATCAACCTTTTGGAAATGAAAGCCATTCTCAATGCCTTCCACACTTGGGTGAAACGCATCCATGGAAACACAGTCTTGATATTGTAGGTCAGTTTGGTTGTGACGTACCTTGGCAAAAGGGGGGGGGGGGGGGGGTACAATCACCAGACCTTTGCCTCATGGTATGGAAATGCCTTCATTGGTGCTGCAAATATCAGGCAATATTGAAGTCTAACACATTCCTGACCAGCTCAGTGTCCTGGCTGACTCATTATCAAGGAGAGGACAGCTGCTTCATACAGAGTTGTCCCTCCATGAACTCTCCATTGGGTCTGAGCCCTATAGGGCCATCCAATGCTTGATCTTTTTTCCCAGCCCCAGAAGCATGGACCTTCAATACTCTATTAATCAGCTGGGAGGTAATGTGTGGACATACACATTCCCTCTATCAGTTTTGATTATGAAGATAATTACAAATGAGGGGCACAGACTGCAAATAGTTCTGATTGCCCCACTAAGATCCAACATCCTGGATCAATGATCTGCTTGATTTAGTGACAGACATACCCAGACAGGTCATAGCGACCTCCATTCCTCTCAAGCAATCTAGATCGCCACTATTCCATCCATGTCCAGAGAAACTCCATCACACCTGGTTTCTTTCGGGGATGTGCTTATCGAAAAGGAGTTTGGAGCTTCAGTCGTGGAGAAGATCGTAACAGCTGAAGATCCTCCACTTTGAGGAATTACAAGTGGAAATAATGTGTTGTCAGTGACTGGTGTCATGTCCATGACATCACACCACTCTCAGCACCCATTCCCTGATAGCAAACTTCTTTCTCTTTCTCTTTGAAGACAAGAAGTTAGCCCCTATCACAAATCAAGGGCTACCGTTCCATGATCTCAAACATGTTCAGACTTCATGGAAGAGACGATGTAGGCCACAACAAGGAAAGTTCTGACTTGTGGTCCAATATTGACATATCTGGACCATGCTCACTCTCATTATTCCCAAATGGAATCCCTCCTGGGCTTGGATATGGCCAAACTCGTCTAAGTTTGAACCACTGTCCTCCACCTCACTGAAGCAGCTATCATACAAGACTTGCAACTTATGATAACGCTAGCTTCAACATGCAGAATGAGTGAGCTACATATGATATCCATAGATCCGAACTACATGCAGTTTGTTCTAATGACACAACCTGGTTTCCTTTCTAAGAACAGGTTGCCCTCACTAGACAACCAGCAAATAACTATTCGCTCCCTCTCAGCCTGGTTAGAAAAGCAAGGCAGGAAAGTAAGACATGACCCCCCCCCCCCAATGCTGGACACTTGGCTAAAGGAAGTTATTAAATCAGCATGCTCTGAACTCTCACAGGATCAGGTACAACTAATGAAAATTTTAGCTCATGAAATACGAGTGACTTTCATGAGTCTGTCCTTTAATGTAACGTCTCAATTAGGACATCATGGAGTAAGCTGACTGGCACTGCCCAGTCTACCTTCTGTAGCTTTCATTTACGTGACATGGCCTCACTATGGAGAATGTCGTTGGGTTAGTGATACCTGCACAGACAGTGACCACGCCTCAATGATGAAAGCACAACCTTAGACCCAGGCATGAATTTTCCACTTTTGCTGTATTTTGCCTGTGAAACTTTTGATGGTGAGACAATAATCAAGTCACAGGGATCTCCCTTGCATGTGAATAAACAAATTGTCTCTTGTTGTGCTAAACTAACGATAGGAGAGGTTCATCCTCTTAGTAGAGCAATTATGCTCCTAATGGGTGTCACAGGTTTTCCTCCTCTTACCTATTCTCCTAATGTTAAGGTGATCAGATAATGTATTTGACAGAGAAAGCAAATTTTTTTGTAAATTATGTTCCTCTGATAAAACTTAGCTGATGACATTTACTAAAAAATCCCTCCCACCCTTCCCTGCAATGCGAGCATCCTATTATGGGTTTCGGTCAAGTGAAAACTGGTTACATACAGGTGTAACGGTAGCCATCTAGCAGGTAAAAAGGGGAGTTAACCTGTAAGAGCTGCTTCCCTTTATATGATGGAATATATGACAGAAAGACATTTTTTTGCGTCTTTCAGGCAGGGCTGGATTCAGAGGTAGCAGAGAGTAATCCCTAATGTTAATGTGATCAGGTAAGTATATTGGAGAAACATAATTTACTAAAAAATTTGCTTTTAATTGTGTATTTCAGCTGATTCTCCTCCTTGGTGGCATACCATTCCTGTGGAAAGTATCAGGAAATGATACTGCTTACTTTGGATATGGAGCAGAATATGAGGTTTGTAGAAGTGATATCATAAAAAGGATGGATTGATTGATGTTTAAATCATGCTGAGGTGATTGGAATAAAGTGTCTTGCCCAGAAACACACAAAGGTGGATGATCCGTGTTGAGATGATTAGAATAAAGTGTCTTGCCCAGAGTCACACCAAAGAGGATGATCAAGCCTGGTCTGGGTTGGATTCAATCCTGCACCTTTCTGGCTTGAATAAAGTGTCTTGCCCATAGACACACCAAGATGGATGATACAGCATGGTCTGGGTTGGATTTAATTCTGCAACCTTCTGGCTTCACTTTCATAAAGCTTCTCAACTTGAGTATGTACTCAAGTCAAAATTTTGTCCCAGTGTAAAATGTCTATAAAATCAAATTTAAGGTCAGCATCTCCATATTTAGCATCACAATAACCATTTTGTTTCATGGTGTAGGGTTAATTACAGTTCTTGTTGTTTATAAAAATAATTAACATGTAAAAGGTTATTACCTAATGTTGAGATGTTCCATGAAAGTGGGACCAGGTTGCAAGTCAGACACTGTAACCACTTAGCAATTGCAGTTCCTTGAAGAACACAACAGAATAGAAAAAGAACTTTATTTTGACCCTGGCCTATAGCTCATCAGCAAGAGAATGTGAAACCTATAATAGTGGTTTGGGAATACTATAATATTTTACAGAGAATGGACACATGAAATATTCTGCAACTTGAAGTTGGATTCACAAATCTAACAGAGTTAAGATTTATCAAGTTTAAATAGAATACATCCGGGTGTAACCCAAAATATTTTGGTGTAAACTTTTGACATATATATTTATATTGTATATTATACTTTCATAGGTTTATCAAATATAAAGGTAAATATAATTCTTCAGTTATATCAAATATAAAGATAAATATAATTCTACAGTTATATCAAATATAAAGATAAATATAATTCTACAGTTATATCAAATATAAAGATAAATATAATTCTACAGTTATATCAAATATAAAGATAAATATAATTTTACAGTTATGTCAAATATAAAGGTAAATATAATTCTACAGTTATATCAAATATAAAGATAAATATAATTCTTCAGTTATGTCAAATATAAAGATAAATATAATTTTACAGTTATGTCAAATATAAAGATAAATATAATTTTACAGTTATGTCAAATATAAAGGTAAATATAATTCTACAGTTATGTCAGGTTCTAAAGTCTAAACAAACATGAAGTTATAAAGAGCACATAAATGATTGAGACATTTTTATGGTTAGTGCTGATGACTTATGATAACTGTATTTACAGGATTGTATTTAGTTTTAATTGTTAGAGGAAAATCATTCAGTTCGAAATCAATATCTTTGTTTTATTTCACCCATTTGCTTGTGGATTAAATTTATTTTTACTTTGTTTTATTAGAAAAATCGCATCTTGATAACAAAAATAATTTCACATCTAAAATGTAGTTATGTCTAGAGTAATTAAACAGCAAGTAAGAGAGCACTGATGAAGATTAAGGGTCATTACTACCTGTATTTCTGTAACCTTTTTTTTTATATATTTCAGATAACTCGGTCTCTAGTGTTCCTTGTTCTTGCTTCGATATACAGTACAGTGTTAGGAATACCCTGGACTGTTTATAGCACTTTTGTTGTGGAAGAAAAGCATGGATTTAACAAACAGGTATCCGAGTCTGTCCATTGAATTAATATATTAATATGTCAATTTTATTTCAGACCATATCATGTTATAGGCATAACTAACTGCAACTTTAAGTTTGCAAACACCAGTTTGGTTCAGTCTTTCAGACCTTTAGTGCCTTTTTATTTTAAATTATTTATTGTTAAAATCTTTTCACTTAAGAAGCTTCATAATTTAGCATTTGGAAAATTGCTGATGTTGAACTATTTGCTCCACAAGCAGAAGTAAGAGAAACTTCTTCAAAAGATACTGTGTTCTTTTACCTAATAAAAATTGATCTGGTGTCACAAAAGATACTGTATTCTTTTTACCTAATACAAATTGATTTGGTGTCACAAAAGATAATGTGTTCTTTTTACCTGATAAAAATTGATCTGGTGTCACAAAATATACCGTGTTCTTTTTACCTGATAAAAATTGATCTGGTGTACAAAAGATACTGTGTTCTTTTTACCAAATAAAATGGATCTGATGTCACAAAAGTTTTCCTCACTTTACAATTATTTTAAGTTCTCAGGACATGAGACATGAGAATGATTTATAAAGAGCTGCATACAGGATGTAACATTATATCAAAAGCTTGAATGGTGAAATATTTGTACATGCCATTAGGAATTTGTTAAAGCAAATCTGCTGTTTCATTCCATCATTAAGGTGTAATAATTTTCGTTTTCAGACTGCTGGCTTCTTCATCAAGGACCAAATCAAGAAGTTTTTTGTAATGTTGGCTATTTCATTGCCAATCACAGCTCTCCTGTTATACATCATCAAAGTTGGGGGAGAATATTTTTTCATCTATGCCTGGGTCTTCACCTTCATTATGTCACTGGTGAGTTACATATTTACTTACATATAATGTATGCATCCAACTGAACAAAAGCAAACACCCAGAGCTGTCATTCCACATTGCCATGGCAGATTAGGGTAATTGTAATGTCCTTGGTCTTTTCTGTTGCATGCTAGAAAGGACCTCAGATATAAATAGTGGTCATTTTGAACTGCCATCAAGCTTTTGGTTGTTATTACATCAAAATAACTTGATAATATAAAATCCAATATGGCCGCTATGATGGTCAGCTTGAAAATCATGGTATCAATACTGCTCCTGAATGGATGGTCATATCAACATGGGCTTTTCACCAGAAGACTTCTTATCATGTCTTGTTGGTCCTGAATGAAATTGGTGCCAATCTTTTATCCAATATGGTCACCACAGCAGCTATTTTGACAATCTCTTTATTGCTGAAGAATATCAGAGGTGGTTTCAACACTCAGCAGTTAAAAATAAGAAATGGACATATCTAGGATTCCAGAAAATTCTTTTGGACCAGTAGAGTATCAGTCACTTTAAGGGACTCTTGTTACATTAAAGAGCTGCAGGAATAACACTAAAAATTAACAGAACAGATATTTCATTGGTGGTTGAAATGTTGTTGGGTGTTATTTTCAGCATCTGTTATTCTATAAGGATCTATTCTTTGCACATCTAGCCGTATATTTGTCCAGAAAAAATGTACCAATTTGGGAAGTATCACCTCCAAGTCTCTTTCAGAGAGTTGAAGTTCTATGACTTGCATCTGAAAGAGACATTAATTTTCCAATTGAGGTCAGAGTCTACACTGTAATACCACCTACCTGTGCTCTTTGCAGAGTGTATCATACACATGTCAACATGCTAACATACTGTAAATCACACAATTTTAATGATAGTAAATTTTAATGAATTTACTGAGAAAACAAATTTGGAAAAATATTATTTGCATTGAAATATATGATGCAGTGATGTCAGCCATTCTCATTGAAATATATGATGCAGAGATGCCAGCCATTCTCATTGAAACTGTATGATGCAGAGATGCCAGCCATTCTCATTGAAACTGTATGATGCAGATCTATGACAGTCATTATGATCGCTTCTTTCAGATTCTGATTTTCTGGTCAGGGAAAATTTGATATAGGCAAACCATAAATTGAACACCAGAATACCTAGATCACTGAAATGCTCATAATATCTGATGATAAGCTTACCTAAGTGATTGTATCACAAAAATAATTGAATATTGATCAATCAGAAATCACACGAGTTTAGTGCCCAAATTCACCAGAAGAAGTAGATTTCAGAATGAATGGCCAATGAGGATTTTACCATCACAAAAAAAGCATGTCCTACTTAAATTCCAAACAGGATGTGTAAGGCAACAACATTGGATGAATACCTTGCCTTTGCAGTCTTGTTTCAATTGACATCAGCATGTCATATGGTGGGAAAGATAATTGTTGGAAGCATGTTTTTTTTTTAGAAAGCACTTTGAATCATTGAGGTTTCATGTTTAAAATAAACTGGTGGATAAAATTTTAAGTATTCCAATTTTTATGTTCAGATTCTGATTTTTTATTCACTGCCATAAGGCAGAGCATATGTTAAGATGTTGTCCATCTGTCCATCCATTCATTTGTCTGTTAGCAATTTCATTTCTCCATCAAATCCATTGCCTGATCACATAAACTTTCTGATTCCTCCAGAATCCAGCCCTCATCATTATGGCACTCCTCTCTCAGATGTGCCCAATATCTGCTCTGCTGAATCACCACATCGTGATATAAATGGACATCAGACACTTCTTGTTTCAATGGCAAAACAGGGAATGGCTAGCAGCAGGAATCCTGTTAGAACCCCTACAACCAGAGTTCACAATCTGCTCAGATACCAGTTTGTCAGGTTGGGGAGCTCCCAGACTTCATGATGGTCAGTGGCAAGTGGTCAAATCAGGAGAAGACTGCTGGAAATGAAGGCTATTCTCCATGCTTCCACTCTTGGCAGAATTGCATTCATTCCAAGACTGTCTTATGTCGGACAACTCAACGTTGGTGACTTACCTCAGCAAACAAGGGGGAACAAAGTCACTAGATCTTATTTGCGTTCTGACATGGGAATACCTCCATTGGTGCGCCCGTCAGCAAATCAACATTCAAGTCTGACACATTCCGGGCAGGCTCAGGTAGAGGTCAAATGCTTCACACAGTGTGATCTCTCCATCCGTCTATCTTCCACTTAGTCTGCACCCAGTGAGGATGACCAATGGTGGATTTATTCATGACAAGGTGGAACAAGAAGATGCCCACCTTTGTCTCACCATTCCTGGACCCGACTGCATGGGCCTTCAATGCTCTAGCAACCATCTGGGAGGGAATTTGGCCCTACGCCTTCCCTCCATCAGTTCTAATTCAGAAATTGATTCAAAAACTGAAGGGTACAGAGTGCAAGACGATTCTGATTGCCCCTCTCTGATGGGACAAATCATGGGTAAATGATCTGCTCGATCTGGTGACAGACATACCCAGGAAGATCGTAGTGATCCTGACACTGCTTAAACAGCCGAGGTCACCAGTATTCCATCCATGTTTTGGAGAAGCTTTGCCTTCATGCATGACTCTTGTCCAGCACACGTTACACATAAGGAAGTTTGATGCTGCAATTGTGAACAGGATCTTGTCAGCTAGACGGCCCTTCACTCTAAAAGCATATGAGGGGAAGTGGCAGGGCTTCACTGACTGGTGTCACTCCCATGAAGAGAAGAAGTTAGCTCCTATTACAAATAAGGGATATTAGTCCATGATTTCCAATACCTTCAGACATCATGGAAGAGAAGACATTGGTCACAACAAGGACCTTTCTGACCTGCTGACCAATTTCAACTGAACCCAACCACGCTCACTGGCCCTGTTCCCAAAGTGGAACCTGTTATGGGTTTTGACATGGCTCGACTCAACTAAGTTTGAGCCTTTGTCTACCACCTCGCTGAAGCAGCTATCATATAAGACATGTTTCCTGATAGCCCTCGCTTCAGCATCAAGAGTGAGCGAGCTCCATGCAGTGTCCACGGATTGAAACTACCTACAATTTCGATCTGATGGTTTGGTCACTTTAATGACACAGCCTTGCAAATAACCAACTGCCATCCACTGGTAATAAAAAAAATAACATTACGACTGCTCTTTTCAATCGATTCCTCAAGAGAAGTGAAGTTACAGGACCCAGTCCATGCTCTCAGAATCTACCTGAAAAGCACGGAGGACGTACGGTCTGGATGCCAGAGACTTTTCCTACAACTTAAGGCAGGAAAGCAAGATATAACCCCACAGGCTCTTGCAGCTTGGTTAAAGGGAGTTATTAAATCTGCGTACTCTGAACTCTCACAGGACCAGGTATTAATTATGAAGATTTCAGCTCATAAATTCAAGCGATCTCTATGTGCCTGTCATTCGAATGCAACATCTCAATTTGAGACATCATGGAGTCAGTGGGCTGCCATGCTGAGTTTACTTTCTCCAGCTTCTGCTTGTGTGACATGTCCACACAACAAACTGAGCTGAATCAGGTCGAGCCTCTGGTTGCTGCCCAAGCAATCATCATGCCCTGCAAATGATAGCAGAACTGCCTCTTTGAGTATGATCAGTCAACATTTTCTGTTTTTGACTGGGAAATTCTTTTCTCTTCATAAGCAAATGCTGTATGCGGGAACCTGCAGGGTCCTTCCTAGCACACACATGACCTCAGTCATTCAGTTGTGCTAATTAACATTGGAAGAATTTCATCCTTTTAGTAGAGCATTTATTATGCTACTATGGGGTGACTCATGTATGGGACGGATGCTTATCATTTCCTCCTCTTACATATTCTCCTAATGGTAATATGATCGGGTAACGTAATTAACATAGAAAGGAAATTTTGTAGTAAATCATTATTTAAAAAAAATACTTACCTGATCACATTACTAGTAAGCTCTCCCACCCATCCCAGCAGATGCGAGCATCCTGTCTCATGGATTACTCAGGTTAAAAACTGATGACATCCAGATTCCGGGTCACCACCTACCAGGATAAGGGGACCTAATGTATAAGAGTTGCTTCCCTTGTATAAACGAAAAATGTTTTCATGTCTATAGGAGAACTGAATTTTGGAGGTAGCCTAAAGTAATGACTAACGTTAATGCGATCGGATAAGTATTTTCAGAGAAACATAATTTACTACCAAATGTCCTTTCCGCACAGAACTTCGAGTTGTCTGCCATATACAGTTAACAACTTGTGGATGGCTTGCACTTGGGTAAAGTAAAATGCTATCAATTTCAGAGTCAAAAGCCCAAAGGTCAAGGTCACATTAATTGAAAGAAGAAAAACGGTTTCCACACAATGACATTAGTTCTATCACTGATGCAGATTAACTTTTGTGGATGGCTTGCACTTGCAATATAGAAGAAGTCCATCGATCAGTAGTTTTTATCATAAATATCCTAAATCCGCTGCATTTGTTACAGTTTCATAATGTTGCATTACATATATTATAATATACAGTACTGTCTAATATTGAATCGAGATATTGACAGAAGTGAGTACAGTCCAACTGCCCTGAGAATCCACTGCTATGAAGTAGCAATTGTTTGAAAAACATGTCAAATTACGGCAGGTTGAGTAAACAATTATATTTAAAAGGCCATGTTTTAATTGCCTAAAAGGTGGATGCTTACTGTGAATATGGTTATATTTAGCCTGGCCATTGTTCAATGTTTCCTAAGGTATGTTCCTTCAGGAATTTTACATGGGATCACCAATGAAGAAATATATGCCAGGGTGCTAAATATATAGTATTATCACAGTAACACGATCTTGATTGCTAGATCACGTCGAGTTGTCAGCATTTGAAAATCCGGATCATTATGAGACGCGAAGCGTCGAGTCAGGATCCGGATTTTTATGCTGACAACGAGACGTGATCTAGCAATCAAAATCACATTACTGTGATAATGCTATTTTTGTTATATACCTTTCAATTTTCAGATAATTTAATAAAAGCACTATATGTAGTTGAAAAACACAAACATTTCAACCACTATAATACGAACTTCATCTTAAAGCATAAACCGAATTACTTTTTGAAAGGCTGAAATAAGTATTGAATATTAGTTTTATGAATAAAGTTTGTGAAACAACGCTCGCTCAGTTTGACTACCATCACTGTCAATAACACGAATTCTTCGACGCTTGAGGGCAGACTACTCATATATGTGATTCACAGTCATTGTGCAGTTCTGAAATTTTGCATCACGGAAGTTTTCACCAGCTGAATGACTGGAAGTTTCTTTTAGAGGCCAGATCGAATGCGGTTAAACTGTTTCGGGCGGGACATTGTGAGAGGCTCTGATGGGAACTTGACACGGGAATGACAACATTATTTTGACAGTTATTTACAACAGGATTGGAGAAATTGTTGGAACTTGATGGTACAAATTTGTTGCAGAGAATATTACTCATTTATAATTTCAAATTCATCCATTATGCATGAAACACACCAATGTTACCATTTATGAATTTCCGTAAATGGGTTGTACTGTACAACTGTAATGTTTTGGTACGCGATTTCCGAATATGATTTTGTTTCAGACGAACATTTTGGCGATATTTTACTACTTCAAAATAAAGGGAAAATGCGTTTTTATTGTTGTTGTGACAAAAACATGGTTTAGACCTTTCAGATATTTTACATATAACGCAAGGTTTCTTAACTAACATCACTGTGAGAGCTTTGTTTACTGCTAGTGTTGGCATTCCATCGCTAGGGGCGCTGCTATTGTCACAAGGAAACCTCGAGGATAAAGTCGTCTCAGCCTTGTTTGAGAGTATGGTGATACGGGTTTGGAAAATGATAGTATTGTTTTCCTGCTTGTAGGAAATGACGGTAAAATTCAGGCTCTTTCTTGGGTAGAAAATTGGTAGGTGTATAATAAAATGTTTTATTACACCTCAATTTTAGAATGCAGTTGATCATCGGCTGAAATTCAAACATGGGACATTTAATATTACCTTATATTTCCTGAAAAATCTCCATCTTATCAGTTGTTCTTATATTACCCACAATATTTCATCATAGTACACTCAGACACTTTTGAGATCAAGCCATACAACTCTCATTTTACTGTCATATTAGCATAAAAAAGTTTTGAGACTGCTAGTAGTTCATAAAAGGTATTTCTCCTTTGAATACATTTGCCGATTGCATTAGCGTTAGGAAAATAAACACTGCTACCCTTGAATTCAGCCCTACTGAAAAGTAAAAAAAAATGTGACTTTTCTGTCTATATACCAGAAAGTTGATATATTCAAGTGTAATAAGGATTTCACTACATGTGGATAGCATTATTTTTTACTTGATATTTATGTGAAATTTTACACAGTTGTGGACTTCCTTTATTCTGACCTTGTGCTCCAATATGGTATCATTGTTTGTTGGTTGTTATTTGCACTCATGGCATACATATTTCCATTTGTTTATACATAAGCCCCCTGCATGTCCAAGCATGGCCTTCACGCCTGCAAGTCCAGGTGCATGCGTTTTTTTTTTACTTGATGATCGATTTCAACATTCTTTCATGCAGAATGACCCTGTTACAGCTGCTGACCAGCCAGTCCTGCTGGCCATACTTATTGTCTATTGATTGGAGATCCATCACTTCTGCAAACCATGCACACATACTGACTGATAGTGCCAGGGTATGTGGAACCATACGGGGTCAGACTGACCAATCCGTCCGTTTCACCACACCTTCTGCATGGGCATTTCTGAAACCAGCTGTCCAACTGACCACCCAGCCAACAGACATGCATACCGGCTAGTCAACAATTGAACTGACCGTCCAGCTGGATGTCCATCATACTCTGGCTGTCCATACCAGCAAAACTTACTCAGCCAACTCAACTGGTGAGTCATTTATTTATGGCCTATCCTTTGGAGTGATACTGTGATACATTTAGGGATGATGGCAATGCCTTGTCAATGCCACCATGAAAGTTTTACATGGGTATGGACATAGACCCCTATGTGGATGGCTCACACAGTGAGTGTGGGGATAACACACTCATATCCAACTATGGAACAGACTGAGGTTAGTTTCAAAGCAGCTGTCGAAGAAATATACCAGGTGTTGCCAGTTTCTGAATACCCGCCTCCACCAACTGCATGCCAGGCCTATAAGGTCAAAGCATAAGTAGATCTGGAAGATGAGGAGGAACATCCCTCCTCCTGTCTACTGCCACAGTCAGCGAAAATAATGGAAATTTTGTTGTCTGTCAGATAAAATCTGTGACCGGGGAAATTCATAAGTGTTTTTCTCAGAAAGTCAACTACCAGAAATTTTTCGTTACGCTGATATAGAATGCATTCGATGCATTTACCACCGAGCTTCCGACACTTAATAAGAACATTGCAGTGGAGAATATGACATCCATGAAGTTCTACAAGGTGGAGAAGAATGTCTTTCAAGCCACCTCACAGCTCATTTGTCATATCGTGGCTACATCTTCAGTGTTGGACCTAGCATTGGTAGCCATATTTCGGCTTACCGAAAAAGCAGACAACAATCATGCCTGGGAATTAATGGTGAGGATCGTAAAGGTCACCACCAAGACTGCCAGCACAGTCTACTGGTTTGGTGCTAGACTCCTTCATTTCCATTAGCATTGGATTAACCTATTCTCACAAAACAAATGGGCAGTCCAAGTTGTTTCAGAGGGGTTTTGCATTTCATTTATCCAGCCCCCTCCCTTTCATGCAATGTTACGTCAGATTTGGAGAAAGTCAAAATTATGCAGAAAGAGATCTTGTCATTACTTGACAAGTGGGTGGTGGAGATTGCCCTGTCACATTAGGTAGGTGGCTGGGTGGATGGGTATGTAGTTGGTTTGATAATATATCCACATGATACTGACTCTATAGTGCCAATTAAAATTTAAAATTTAAAATTTTAAAATTATTAAAAGTTCAAATGTAAAGATAAAAAATTGCAAAAAAGTCTTTAGTTAGAAAATGGGTCAAGATCACTTTGATATGAATTTATTTTCTACATGACAAGGTTTACAATGGCATCTGGAGACTATAGTGAAAGTAGAGGTGAGCTATGTAATAACTGAGTACACTCTGGTTTCATTGGAAAATGAGTAGGGCAGAATCTTATCAGGCAGCAACCACTAATGAGAGTTACTATGTAATTAAGTAGCCTTTACTTAACTCAGCTAAACCTACAGACACAGTTCTCTTTCCGAGATACTACATCTTTAAGAAGTCCTTGGTTAACTCTGCTAAACTTATAGGCATAATTTTCTTTATGAGACACCAGATAATTAGCTTCATCGCTTCAAAACTTAGTTTATATAGTGGTCCAGTATTAAAATCTTGGATTTTGTAAAGCTGAAACTTGAAGGTACAAAAGTAGTCTCCCTAAGCTTTGATAGTCAACTGATGTAATGTAAAAATAAAGGAATAGTAGTGAAATGTATGACTGAAAAAGACCATGTATTCAGTTACGCTTTCCTTCCAACAGTTATGATACTGAAAATAATCCAGAAATAAACGGGTCAGACATGTAAAGTGGTTTTGATAATTCTATTTGGATGCGAAATATCTTGGGTGAACGATCTACTTGATCTGGTGATTGACATCCCCCCCCAAAATCCTGGCAATTTCCAACCTGATGAAGCAGCCATGGTTGCAGATTTTCCATCCCTGCCTTGACTGGCTTCCACGCTCCTGACTCTTGCCAGGAGAGACATGCAGAGAGAGTTGTTCAGGTCTTCAGTCATGAAGTGAATTCCACAAGCTCAAAGGTCCTGCACATTGAAGGTGTATGAGGGGAAGTGGTGTGTTTTTGATGGACTGGTGCAAGGGCAACAACATCCCCTTGCAAGCCTGTTTCTCTGGGTCTCCTCGGAGGAGAAGTTTGCTCCTATTACAATCAAGGGTTATCACTCATTGATTTCTGCTACTAGGTCTTAAAAAGTATGTAACAGAAAGAAAGTGCAAACCAACGATGTAAGTAATATCAACAAGTAATTTATTTCCCAATAATACAAAGTGAAATTCAAGAGATACTTAAAATATTGTGAATCAAATTCCAAATAATCCTAAATGTCCTAATCACAAGTCCAAAAATCTAGAATGTTCCAAATGAGTTCCAATAGTCTTGAAATCATTGATATGGCACAATGATAAAATTCAGAGTGTCTTTGAATGATGAGTTCACAAAAGTCCAAAACAATGTATTAATTCAAAAGTCAATGAGCACTTTAGTAATTCCAATGAATATCTTAAGTAAATAATCCCTATTGAATTATATCTGATTTAAATGGCACAGATAAAATCTGATCTCAAATGGATTTCCACAGACTGATCTAAAACAGGAATGAATTATTTGTTTACCAAATCCCTATTTATACACATTTTCACTTAACCTATATCATATCGAGATGTGAAGCGATAAAATGGGGGAAAAAACCCAGTCTAACTGTCAACAAGACTAGTCTTAAACTCAAATGCTTGTAAATATTCTGTGTACAAGTGACAAGTATCTAAAGTACAACTTACCTTCATGGACAAGATTTAAACACACATCATAGATTAAATATACACAACACCTCCCCTCATAAAGAAAAAGAAAGATTTATGCAATAAAGCTTTCTTTTACATATATGTCAAATATGCATTTGATACTTTAATAATCAAAATTACATAGGAAGATGTCTTATGAATGACAATCAGCTTAATTACACAAAATATACACAAAATAAAGGAATATGGTACTTCTATACATGTGAGAGTGCATCTGCAATCACTGAGTCGATTGAAGAATTTCCAGATGGTTTCCAAGTGATTTTCCCAGTTGTCGTTGTAGATAATGATGTCATTTGATGTATTCGTCACAATTATCTAGACCAGATGTTATCATGTTGGTAAGATGTTGAAATGTTGCCGGATAACTTTTCATTGCAAAAAGTATCACTTTTTACTGATCAAGCTCATCTGGAGTTGCAAATGCCGAAATTTCTTTTGCTCTTTCCATGAGTGGAATTTCCCAGATTCCTTTTATAAGGTCAAACTTTGTGACATATTTCGCATTTCCAATTTTGTCGATGTTATCAACTATTCTTGGCATTGGTTCTTGGCATTGGAAATGAATCCGTTTGGGTGACACTGTTAACTTTTCATTAGTCAGTACACATGTGGAATGTATTATCTGGTTGAGCACAAGAACACATGGTGCACTCCAGTTACTTTTACTTGGTTCTATAAAATCATTCTCCAGTAAATATGGAATTTTTTTTCTTCAATATTCCTGCTTGAGAGGAGTTATCCTGTAAGGATGCTGTTTCACAGGTGTAGAATCTACAATATCAGTGTCATGATACATTTTATTTGTTTGTGTAGAAACATCAGGAAACAAGAGCTCATACTCATGTAATAACTGTTTTAGTTGTTTCCATTCCTGTTGTTGTAGATGTGAAAGTTTATGGTCCAGATTGTTTAATATTTCTGAATTCTGCAGTTTGGTTAAACCAGAATCACAACAGTCAGATTTCATTCCATTGTTGACATCTTCACTGTATAAGGACCATAAAATTTAGCCAGAAGAGGATTTTGAGGTATAGGCAAGAGAGCCAGAACTTTATCACCAGGCTGAAAACTCCTTTCCTTTCTATTTCTGTCATTCTTTAATTTCATTTTTGACTGATTTGAGTGAAGATTAGTTCTTGCTACTTCACAAGCCTTTGACAATTTGTATTTGAAACCAGAGACATAGTCAAGAAGATTAATCTTTGAATCTTCATTTGAAAGAAGTTTCTCTTTCATTAACTTCAATGGTCCATGGACAGTATGTCCAAAAACCAGTTCAAAAGGACTAAAACCCAATGATTCTTGAACTGATTCCCTAACAGCGAACAACAGCAAATGAACACCCTCATCCCAATCCTTTCCTGTATCAAAGCAATATGACCGAATCATATTCTTCAAAGTGTGAGGAAAAAATCTTTCCAAAACCCGTTGACCTTCAGGGTGATAGGCAGAAGATTTAAACTGTTGGATGCCTAATTCATGCATAACTTGTTGGAAAATTCCAGACATAAAATTTGACCCTTGATCACACTGGACAGAATTGGGAAGGCCAACAAGTGTAAAACACTTTACCAAAGCTTTTACAATGGTTTTAGTTTTAATATTTCTCAAAGGAATTGCCTCAGGAAATCTTGTAGATGCACACATTATGGTCAACAAGTATTGGTTGCCTGACTTGGTCTGAGGTAAGGGACTGACAGTCTACCATTATTCTGCTAAATGGTTCGTCAAATGCAGGAATAGGTTGCAGATGAACCTTAGGTAACTTTTGATTGGGTTTTCCTACCATTTGACAAGTGTGACAAGATCTACAGTATTTAGAAACATCACTTTTAAGTTTCAGCCAATAAAAATGATTTAAGATCTTGTGATCAGTCTTATTGACTCCTAACTGACCAGGCAAGGGAGTTTCATGGGCTAGACTATACATTTCCTGTAGATATGACCTTGGAATGGCAATTTGATAGCTCACTGACCACTCGTTACCAGCGGGTACCTCAGGTGGTCTCCATTTTCTCATAAGGACCCCATTTTTCACAAAGTAACAATCTGGGACTTGTGTGGCTTCAGTTTCACTTATAGCCCTCTGAAACAAACAAGAGATCTCAGGATCTTGTTCCTGTTTGACAACGAGTGGTTGTCTTTTGTTCCTTGATTAGAATAGAGAGAATGAGTAGTAAAAAGAGGATCTCTTTGATCAGTACCTATTGATTGATCAATACCAGGAGAAAAGGTGACCTCATCAAGAGACACCATTAAATGTGTCAGCTAAAGGAATAATTTCCTGATCAACATCATTCTCAAGAGCTCTTTTTACCATAGCTCTGGTAACTGCACAAGCAGGATACAAATCAGGAATTTCAATCTCAATAGGATCATCTCTTTGATCCAAACAAAGCATGTCAGTTACAAGTGGATTAACCACGACCTTATCTCCAGCTAGGTCATTGCCTAGTAATAAATGAATACCTTCTATAGGTAAAGAATTGATTGCCCCAACAGTCACGGGTCCGGAAACTAAGTCTGATGCCAAATTGACACAGTGGAGAGGAACATTTACAAAGCTGCACTCTACTCCCTGAATAAGAACACTTTCACTAGAAGAAGACTTCTCAGACAAAGCCAAAGTATCTGGTAAAAAAAGACTCTAATAAGAAGCTCCTGTGTCCCTTAATATTTTAATAGGGAGAGGTTTGGCAGAATCACCAATAAGTGATATAGAACCTTCTGACATGAATGGTTCACAAGTCTCCAAAATAGAATCAGAATGGGGTTTGTTTGACCCAACAAATGTATTGCCTCCTTTAATTCAAGACTGTAACATTGAGCTCTTTGAAATAAGAGCATTTGGAACAGCTCTGTCTTTACTCTTTTGCATATTTTTCAAGTTGTAGCCATCAGAAAGTACATGCCCTTTCTTTTTACAACAAGTGCATGTAGGAAGAGATAAGGATTTCTGTTCAGTCTTATCAGATGTTTGATTTCTAAAAGTTGTAGCAGATTGAAATTTGGAAGTATTCGTATGAGACTGAGATTTTTTTTTACCAAAACCCTGCTGAGAGGTAAACTTATTGACAAATGAAACTTTGTGAGTTAAGGAATAATCATCAGCCATGTGAGCAGCATTTTCCAAAGTTTCCACTTTTTGCTCATCAAGATAGGTCTTGACATCACTATGGATGCACCTCTTGAACTCTTCAATTAATACGAGCTGTCTGAGGTTATCGTAATCTTGATCAACCTTCTTTGCTGAGCACCACCTATCAAATAGTTGTTCTTTTTCCATTGCAAATTCGACATGAGTTTGTCCAGTTTCTTTTCTACAATTGCTAAACCCCAGTTGATATGCCTCAGGTACCATCTCAAAACCCTTCAAGATATATTCCTTAACCACATCATACTCAGCACTCTGTTGTACCGACAGTGAAGTGTAGACTTCACGAGCTTTGCCAATAAGTATACTTTGTAGTAATAAAGTCTAATGCTTTCTGGGCCATTTCAAGTTTTCAGCAACATTCTCAAAGTGAAGAAAGTATTTATCTGCTTCTTTTTCCTGAAAAGGGGGTACTAAGTTGATATATCTGGTAACATCAAAACCTGAACTTGTGCGTAAAGGGTGGGGAGATTGCTCTGCTTGCCAGTTCTAATTCTTTTATTCTGTATTACATTTCCCATTCTTCTCTCTTCAACTTCCTCTCCTCTTTCACTCTCTCTCTCTCTCAGCAACTGCATTTCCCTGTCCTCTTTCTCTCTGCATCTGCCTCTCCGTCATTTCCCTGTCCTCTCTCTCTCTCTCTCTCTCTCTCTCTCTCTCTCTCTCTCTCTCTCCAATAGGATGGTTCAGTTGTCATAATGACTCAACCAGGCTTCATAACAAAGAACAGGTTGCCATCCATGAGCAATCAGAAGATGGTCATTCGCTCGCTCTCCTCGATCAATCCATCCATGTTCTCAGTCACTAAATGAAATGCATGGAAGACATTCATGGAGTTCGATGTCTCTTCCTTCTAGTAAAGACCAGGAAACATGACATGACCCAACTAGCCTTGGCATACTGGCTTAAAACAGTGATATGCTTAGCTAACTCAGTCATTTCAGAAAACCAGATACACCTCATGAAATTTCAGCACATGAGATTTGAACAACCTCAGCGAGCCTCGCTTTCAAAGACAACATTTTGATCTGATACATCATTGAATCAGTTAGCTAGGTTGCACAGTTGACCATCTCAAGCTTTTATTTTCGAGATCTAGTGGCACAGAACAGGGAATTGAATCTGCCAAGTCCAGTGTCTGCTGTCCAGGCAATCACAAGACCCTGTTAACAACAGCACAGCCTCTTAACAGGTGTGGGTTTATAGTTTAAGCCGGACTTGGCCAGAATTATTCTTATTAAGAAAATGCCATTTGTTTCTTATTACCACTATGTGGACGTCATGTGTCACATGACCTTTGATTGTGCTGCCTTTACATTAGGGGAGCTGTTTTATCCTTTACATAGAGACTCCAGCTATATTAATCTCAAAACGTAACTGTGGTAGAAGGTTGGATGCTGATGCATTTCCTCCTATTTATCTATTTTCCTAATGTTAGTGTGGTTGGATAATGTATTCAACGGAGAAAGGAAATTGTATAATAAATTTTGTTTCTCCAAGAATATTTACCTGATCTAATTACTATAAAGCCCTCCAACACCTCCTTGCAAATGCCAGACAATGTTTAACTTGAGCTTAAACTATATAACATCCACTATACAGGTGGCCACCTCGCTGTGGCAAGGGGAGGTAATTATAATGGTATCTGGGAAGAGTTTCTTTGCGTAGCTGATATTGTCATTGTTTATATAATATATAGACGGGAAAGACAGAATTTTGCAGCTTTCCAGAAGTGTTGGATTTGCGAAATAGCAGAGTTTAATTCCTAACATTAATGTAATAAATGGTATTTACTATAAATTTCATTTATAAAGACTTCATGGATTTAAACCAAATTTTATATGAGGCTGTACCTTGAGAAGATCTAGGTCGAGTTTTATTTTTCTCCATTATTCATTAATATACCGGAGTTGATAGCCTTTCTTTGATTTAGAACTTTCTGCCTTCATTTGCATCAAAATTCATATCCATTGATGGACTTCATGGAGTCAAACCAAGTGTGATATGAGGCTTTACATGTTAAAGGCCAAGGTCAAGTTCACTTGTTACTATTTTGACAAGTGTTATGGTCTCTGTTTATTGCTTAAATCATTGCCCATGAGTTGCATCGTATTGCAAGTGGTATCCATGTTGTATTAACATCATATTTCAAGGGCTATCCATGTCATATTAACATCATATTGCAAGGGGTATCCATGTTGTATTAACATCATATTGCAAGGGCTATCCATGTTGTATTAACATCATATTGCAAAGGGTATCCATGTTGTATTAACATCATATTGCAAGTGGTATCCATGTTGTATTAACATCATATTGCAAAGGGTATCCATGTTGTATTAACATCATATTGCAAGGGGTATCCATGTTGTATTAACATCATATTGCAAGGGGTATCCATGTTGTATTAACATCATATTGCAAGGGGTATCCATGTTGTATTAACATCATATTGCAAAGGGTATCCATGTTGTATTAACATCATATTGCAAGGGCTATCCATGTTGTATTAACATCATATTGCAAGGGGTATCCATGTTGTATTAACATCATATTGCAAGGGGTATCCATGTTGTATTAACATCATATTGCAAGGGCTATCCATGTTGTATTAACATCATATTGCAAGGGGTATCCATGTTGTATTAACATCATATTGCAAAGGGTATCCATGTTGTATTAACATCATATTGCAAGGGGTATCCATGTCGTATTAACATCATATTACAAAGGGTATCCATGTTGTATTAACCTCATATTGCAAGGGCTATCCATGTTGTATTAACATCATATTGCAAGGGATATCCATGTTGTATTAACATCATATTGCAAGGGGTATCCATGTTGTATTAACATCATATTGCAAGGGTATCCATGTTGTATTAACATCATATTGCAAGGGGTATCCATGTCGTATTAACATCATATTTCAAAGGGTATCCATGTCGTATTAACATCATATTGCAAGGGCTATCCATGTTGTATTAACATCATATTGCAAGGGATATCCATGTTGTATTAACATCATATTGCAAGGGCTATCCATGTTGTATTAACATCATATTGCAAGGGTATCCATGTTGTATTAACATCATATTGCAAGGGGTATCCATGTCGTATTAACATCATATTACAAAGGGTATCCATGTCGTATTAAGATCATATTGCAGGGGGTATCCATGTTGTATTAACATCATATTGCAAGGACTATCCATATTGTATTAACATCATATTGCAAGGGGTATCCATGTTGTATTAACATCATATTGCAAAGGGTATCCATGTTGTATTAAGATCATATTGCAAGGACTATCCACATTGTATTAACATCATATTGCAAGGGGTATCCATGTTGTATTAACATCATATTGCAAGGGGTATCAGTGTCGTATTAACATCATATTGCAAGGGGTATCCATGTTGTATTAACATCATATTGCAAGGGGTATCCATGTTGTATTAACATCATATAGCAAAGGGTATCCATGTTGTATTAACATCATATTGCAAGGGGTATCCATGTTGTATTAACATCATATTGCAAGGGGTATCCATGTTGTATTAACATCATATTGCAAGGGGTATCCATGTTGTATTAACATCATATTGCAAAGGGTATCCATGTTGTATTAACATCATATTACAAAGGGTATCCATGTTGTATTAACATCATATTGCAAGGGGTATCCATGTTGTATTAACATCATATTGCAAGGGGTATCCATGTTGTATTAACATCATATTGCAAGGGGTATCCATGTTGTATTAACATCATATTGCAAGGGGTATCCATGTTGTATTAACATCATATTGCAAGGGGTATCCATGTTGTATTAACATCATATTGCAAAGGGTATCCATGTTGTATTAACATCATATTGCAAGGGATATCCATGTTGTATTAACATCATTTTGCAAGGGGTATCCATGTTGTATTAACATCATATTGCAAGGGGTATCCATGTCGTATTAACATCATATTGCAAAGGGTATCCATGTCGTATTAACATCATATTGCAAGGGGTACCCATGTTGTATTAACATCATATTGCAAGGACTATCCATATTGTATCAACATCATATTGCAAGGGGTATCCATGTTGTATTAACATCATATTGCAAAGGGTATCCATGTTGTATTAACATCATATTGCAAGGGCTATCCATATTGTAGTAACATCATATTGCAAGGGGTATCCATGTTGTATTAACATCATATTGCAAGGGGTATCAGTGTCGTATTAACATCATATTGCAAGGGGTATCCATGTTGTATTAACATCATATTGCAAGGGGTATCCATGTTGTATTAACATCATATAGCAAAGGGTATCCATGTTGTATTAACATCATATTGCAAGGGGTATCCATGTTGTATTAACATCATATTGCAAGGGGTATCCATGTTGTATTAACATCATATTGCAAGGGGTATCCATGTTGTATTAACATCATATTGCAAAGGGTATCCATGTTGTATTAACATCATATTGCAAAGGGTATCCATGTTGTATTAACATCATATTACAAAGGGTATCCATGTTGTATTAACATCATATTGCAAGGGGTATCCATGTTGTATTAACATCATATTGCAAGGGGTATCCATGTTGTATTAACATCATATTGCAAGGGGTATCCATGTTGTATTAACATCATATTGCAAGGGGTATCCATGTTGTATTAACATCATATTGCAAGGGGTATCCATGTTGTATTAACATCATATTGCAAAGGGTATCCATGTTGTATTAACATCATATTGCAAGGGATATCCATGTTGTATTAACATCATTTTGCAAGGGGTATCCATGTTGTATTAACATCATATTGCAAGGGGTATCCATGTCGTATTAACATCATATTGCAAAGGGTATCCATGTCGTATTAACATCATATTGCAAGGGGTACCCATGTTGTATTAACATCATATTGCAAGGACTATCCATATTGTATCAACATCATATTGCAAGGGGTATCCATGTTGTATTAACATCATATTGCAAAGGGTATCCATGTTGTATTAACATCATATTGCAAGGGCTATCCATATTGTAGTAACATCATATTGCAAGGGGTATCCATGTTGTATTAACATCATATTGCAAGGGGTATCAGTGTCGTATTAACATCATATTGCAAGGGGTATCCATGTTGTATTAACATCATATTGCAAGGGGTATCCATGTTGTATTAACATCATATTGCAAGGGGTATCCATGTTGTATTAACATCATATTGCAAGGGGTATCCATGTTGTATTAACATCATATTGCAAGGGGTATCCATGTTGTATTAACGTCATATTGCATGGGGTATCAGTGTCGTATTAACATCATATTGCAAGGGTTATCCATGTTGTATTAACATCATATTGCAAGGGGTATCTATGTCGTATTAACATCATATTGCAAGGGGTATCAGTGTCGTATTAACATCATATTGCAAGCGGTATCCATGTCGTATTAACATCATATTGCAAGGGCTATCCATGTTGTATTAACATCATATTGCAAGGGGTATCCATGTTGTATTGACATCATATTGCAAGGGCTATCCATGTTGTATTAACATCATATTGCAAGGGGTATCTATGTCGTATTAACATCATATTGCAAGGGGTATCAGTGTCGTATTAACATCATATTGCAAGGGGTATCCATGTCGTATTAACATCATATTGAAAAGGGTATCCATGTTGTATTAACATCATATTGCAAGGGGTATCCATGTTGTATTAACATCATATTGCAAGGGGTATCCATGTTGTATTGACATCATATTGCAAGGGGTATCCATGTTGTATTAACATCATATTGCAAGGGGTATCAGTGCCGTATTAACATCATATTGCAGGGGGTATCCATATTGTGTTGACATCATATTGCAGGGGATGTCCATGTTGCATTGGCATTATATTGGAGGGGGTATCCATGTTTTATTGACACATTTCTAGTTTTTCACTCAGGCAGTTTCACTTTTCTTCAATATAATAAAACAATTATTGCCCTTGTTTTGAGTTTAAATGATGTATCATCCACCCACATGTCATATACTTGGGTGGACAGTTCATTATATTACCTCAAATAAAGGCAATAATTATTTATTCTTTACCCTCACAAATTCAATCAAAATTGTATCTCAGGGTAATTAAAGAAAATCATTAATTAAAAATTGTTACTTTTTCTTAGCCTTTTTTATTTATAAACAAATTCTGACATGAGCTTTGCTTTCACTCTTAAAGTTGTTAATGACAGCTACATGTATTTTTATCAGAACATTTTCTGTACAAGATGGATGAAATATTAAATATGTGGCACCTAAACTTGTTGTCTCGCCTGTTATGGTGTAACATAGGGATCACTTTTTTGGCAGCGGTAGCAAAGATGACATCATTGTTATCCACAATGTTAAGATGCTGTGTTAAAATGTTTGAATGTCACGTTCTAAACCATGTGTAGTAATCAACTGAAACTTAAATAATTTTTATATGTCTAAAGTTTCTCGACAGATATGCTGGGGATTCCTGTCTCACCTGCATAAGTAGAAAAGTATGTCATAATAAAGTTCAAAAGTGAGACGCTTTGTTCTGTGGAAAACTTTGATTATATGTTCTTTCCTCAAATTACAGAAAAATATCAGAAAGTCATAGCAAATTTGGCAAATTCAAAGTCTATTCCAGTTACTCTTTCCAAGTACCATTCTAAATGAAGAAAAATAGTCAACAGAATAGATATTGCATTTTGATATAAATATTTCTTTTCAGTTTCTGATCACCATATATCCTGACTATATAGCTCCACTGTTTGACAAGTTCACCCCTCTTCGTGAAGGAGACCTGAGGAAGAAAATAGAGGATCTTGCAGCTAGCATTGAATTTCCTCTTACCAAGTTGTATGTAGTGGAGGGTAAGTTTATTAGTCGTCACAGCCACTTAAGGTTGTTTGTAGCTCCACTGTTTGACAAGTTCACCCCTCTTCGTGAAGGAGACCTGAGGAAGAAAATAGAGGATCTTGCAGCTAGCATTGAATTTCCTCTTACCAAGTTGTATGTAGTGGAGGGTAAGTTTATTAGTCGTCACAGCCACTTAAGGTTGTTTGTAGTGGAGGGTAAGTTTATAAGTCGTCACAGCCACTTAAGGTTGTTTGTAGTGGAGGGTAAGTTTATTAGTCGTCACAGCCACTTAAGGTTGTTTTTAGTGGAGGAGTGGAGGGTAAGTTTATTAGTCATCACAGCCACTTAAGGTTGTTTGTAGTGGAGGGTAAGTTTATTAGTTGTCACAGACACTTAAGGTTGTTTGTAGTGGAGGGTAAGTTTATTAGTCGTCACAGACACTTAAGGTTGTTTGTAGTGGAGGGTATGCTTATTAGTCATCACAGCCACTTAAAGTGGTATGTTTTTTCTATAATATAGGTGCTTCCTAATCCTATTAGTCACAGCCACTTAAGGTTGTTTGTATGAGAGGGTAAGTTTATTAGTCAACGCAGTCACTTAAGGTTGAATGTAGTGGAGAGTATGCTTATTAGTCATCACAGCCACTTAAAATGGTATGTTTTTTCTATAATATAGGTGCTTCCTAATTTGAAAATTTGGAGCCAATTGAAACAGCATTCTCTTTTTCACCGCAAGAGCAATACTTATAGTTAGATACATGATTTGTGTATAAATCGTAATTGAAACTACTACACTCTGTTCTGAGCCTAGCATGCATAACCCGTTACATAACCATTTCAAGCTTGTAAGCTACTGCACAGGTTTTCAACATTGTACATCCTACAAAAGCAGTATACCGAGTTACGTGCTGGTCTCAGACAAATTAAACCAGATCAGCGAGAATAATAATTTTATTTTTAAATTCACAAAATAGAAAATTATTTCATACTTATTTTGTATTATTTTGTATTAAAAGGTAAGAAATAGTAATATCAAAGTGATTTGATACCGTTTTTGGTATTAAGCGGCTTATCAAAGGATCAGTCTCTTTGTTCAAACTATTATCTATTTAGACTGAGCCGAAAATGTGACATTGTACATGGAAAGTAAACACCCTCAAACGATTGAAGGTAATCACCCATGACACCTCACAGAGGATCTTCATTAGTCTTCAAATAAAACTGAGATCATCACTTGTCTGAGTTATTAACAGTAAAATTAAATAGGTATTACCGTGATAGTCTGGTGACAGGGAACATTGATGTCATTGTTTTGAGTGCATTGAACACAAGCAATAAGCCAAGGGATAAGCCAAAACCACACAAATTACTCTCAGTAACTCATTTTTCATGCTGTTAAGAATAAAGTAATGTATGTAGTCATGTAGATATCATTGTCATTTTTTGCACCTCAAAAATAGTACTTGTCAATATCTGAAAGCTGAAACCTCTAAAGTTGGTGCCCCCAAAATTTTAACCTTGTACAATTTACCTAATAATGCATTTACCTCCAACTTTAAAAAAGGGGATGGAAAGGGCAATTAAATGAGAATAATACAGTATTTATTAAGGGGCAAGCAAAGGAGATGTGTATCCATACAATGAATCTTATAAACCCATTATCTTCTAGAGTTATTTTCATTATTATTTGGTACAATTCCTCTCTAAGCTGTACAGTATTTGCTAGTCTGTCACTATGGTGAGTCACCTGTCTAGTAGTTGCTAGTCTGTCACAATGGTGAGTTCCAGTATAGTAGCTGCTAGTCTGTCCCTATCTCGAGTTACCTGTCTTGTATTTGCTAATCTGTCACTATGGTGAGTTACATGTCTAGAACTTGCTAATCTGTCACTATGGTGGGTTACCTGTCTAGTAGTTGCTGGTCTGTCACTATGGTGAGTTATCTGTATGTTAGTTTTTAGTCTGTCACTATGGTGAATTTCCTGCTCAGTTGCTAGTCTCTCACTATGGTGGATTTCCCGTACATTAGTTGCTAGTCTCACACTATGGTGAAGTTCCTGTACAGTAGTTGCTAGTCTGTCACTGTGGTTAATTTCCTGTACAGTAGTTGCAAGTCTGTCACTATGGTGAATTTCCTGTACAGTAGTTGCTAGTCTGTCACTATGGTGAGTTTCCTGTACAGTAGTTGTTAGTCTCACACTATAGTGAATTTCCTGTACAGTAGTTGTTAGTCTGTCACTATCATGAGTTACCTGTCTTGTAGTTGCTAGTCTGTCACTATGGTGATATACCTGTCTCAGTTGGGAAGGATAGGCAATTTAGAGCTTTCACTTTCATGACAGCAATTTTGTACTTTTAGTTCTCATCATTGCTGTCATCGTAGTAAAATGCATCAACTTGAAACTATTGCATTTAACTTTAATAGTCATGAAACTTCACACTGAATACTACTCATCATGAGCCAAAGTAGACTACAGAGGATTACTTTCAGCATGAAGTTTTTGCAATTAGTTCCATTTATCTGACTTTGTTGCATGGACTGGAATCAAACTTGATAAGTACATTCATTACAAGGACTGATTTGCACACCATTACTGCAGTCCAACCTGTCTAGGCAGACTAAATGTATCATTACATTAACAGTTTGACCTGTAAATCATATAACTTCTGAGATTAAGTTTGAGCTTGAGATTTTAATTTGAGCTCAAGTTTTTTTGTCAGCCGATCAAGAGGGCTTTACTTCTGTGAAACCACTTTATTGGTTGAGAATGAAAGCTCAATCTCAAACTCAGGGTTCAGATTTTATGATCTCCAGGCCTGGTCATAAATGACAAATGGTCTTCCAAAACGGTGCTCTTTCATGTTGGGATTTACTTTATATTTTTTTGTTGTTGCTTTTTTATTTTATTTTTGTTGCAAGCTTTTAGATCATGATAAGTCAAGACAGGCAAGTCATAGCAATCCATGTAATTTTAGCTTGACTGGGCTTATGGGATGGCCTGTTATCTGTCTTCTGACATCTATCCATCCATTAGCACAAGTTTTCCTAGTAAACTACTTGACACACACACATTCATCCCAAGGTCTAGTTGGTCTGAAATGAAAATGGTGCTGCTCAGACATCCAATATGGCCACCACAACAGCTATCTTAAAAATATTGTTATCGCTACTTCACTGAATGGATGGTCATATTTGAATGGGGTTTTCACTAAAAGATTTCTTATGATATCTAGTTGAAAATCTTATCTCAACTTCTCCTGAACGGAAGGTCATATTAGCATGGGGTTTTCACTGGAAAACTTCTTATGATGTCTAGTTGGTTTTAAATGAAAATGATGCTGCCCGGAAATCCAATATGGTCACCACAGTTGCTGTCTTGTAAATCTTGTAATGTCTACTCCACCTGATTGAATGGTCATGTCAACAATGGGGTTTTCAGTAAAAGACTTCTTATGATGTCTGGCTGGTTGTAATTGAAAATGGGGCCAATCTGATATCCAGTATGGCCACACAGCAGCCATCTTGAAAATCTTATTGTTGCTACTCCAGAAGAAAGGAATGAGGTTTTCACTGAAAGACTTCTTATGGTGTCTAGTTGGTCTTAAATAAAAATTGTACTGATCTGATATTCAATATGGCCTCTACAGTGGCCGTCTTGAAAATCATATTGCTACTCCTCCTAGATGGAAAGTCATATCAACATTCGTTTTCATCAGAAGACTTCTTATGATATCATAGTTAGTACACCTCTCCCTCGATAACTCATGTACAATGGGATCCAAAAACATAGACCGCACTATAAGCAAGGGCACGAGTTACTGAGGGATGTCAAAAAAATTAAGAAGGGAATGCTTCTCCATAATGAACTGTATATGTGAAACAAAGCTTTTTATTCACCAAGTACTCATTTTGCTTGGTTGCCTTGGTATTTTTGATCACATTTGTGAATGAGTAGTCTAATTTAAGGTAGTTTAGTTATATTACTTACATAATAATATTTATAACAGAGTGAGTTGACCTGACACATAACTGACTGCTAACTCTTATGCAGAAACACTTGCAGACATGGCTGTGATGGTAGATTGACATTTTTCATGTTTGAATACAAGAGGGCATTTTGCATTTATGATGATTACATTGAAACTGATTTAAAAGATAAAACTAAAACACAAATTTCACTTGACAAAACTTATTTAATTGTAGGTATTAGTGACATTTTCATTGATCAAAATTTCGTCGAATATTGTTATTTACAATGTACTGAGAATGTTGTTTGGAAAGAAAATTTAACAAAATATAAGACTTCTTATTAAAAGTTGAGAATTTCATGATATTGATTCAAATTTCCGGGTACTAACCACCGTTTTTGACAATAAAACGAGTGATATATAAAGGTTTCATTTGCCAATTTTTATCGCGATTTTCTTCACATTCAATAAATAGGGGCCACTTTTTTTTGTATTTTCTAGTATAGAAAAATTGGATCCATGCCTGACCCTGTGTTATCAGCAGGTTTTTGAGTTCTCCAGGTGCAAGTTATTGAGGGAATGGTGCAGTAAACGAAAATGGTGCTAATCTGACATCTAGTATGGCCACCATGGTAGCCATCTTGAAAGTTTTGTTATTGCTACTCCTCCTAAATGGAAAGTCATATTGACATGGGGTTTTCATCAAAAGACTAATTATGATATCTAGTTGGTTCTGAATGAGAATGGTGCCGATTTGACCTCTAATACAGCTGCCACAATGAACATATTGAAAATCTTTGCTCTAATTCTCCTGAATGGATGGTCATATCAACATGGGGTTTTCACCAAAAGTCTTCTAATGGTGTCTTATTTGTCCTGAATTAAAATGGTGCCAGTCTTGCATGCAAAATGGCTACCACTGTGGCTAATTTGAAAATCTTATTGCTCAAGTACATCAGAGATGGTTTCAGCACTCAGCAGTTATAAAGAAAAATGGTCTTGTCTTGAATTCCTGAAGTGGTTTTTATTTTACATTAGACTGTCAGCCCTTCAGGGGACTCTTTTTATATTTAGTTTGATGTGCCATGTTCTGATTTATTAATTCATCACAGAAAATACTTCAATTTATGGAACTAGAAAGAATTAAGTACAAGGGTGCTCAGAAGTGAAACACCATTCTGCATGAACATTTTTAAGCAATTGTACACTACACTACATCAACAGATTTATGAAATAAAAATAGCTATTTTGAGTCAAGAACCATGTACAAATTTCCTAGTGTCATGGCTTTGGTTGTGCTATATGGTCATTTAAGTGTACTTACAGTTAACATAATGTGTGTGTGTGTGTGTGTGTGTGTGTGTGTGTGTGTTTATCTTGGCTTAGTATTTGTTAGTGTTTATGATCTCTGGTAGTATGACAGCACATCTATCCATCATGTATGACCTTAGAATTCACAATGAACAGCTTTATTTTTATAAGTGCCCATTATAAAAAGGATATTCGTCAATTTTTTTTCTCACAGAATACCATTCTCATTGCATGAAAATGACACTAATTTGTTTTTAAAATGATAAATTTGGACTTTCTGATATCTGATTGTTTAAATATCTAATTGTTTGATATAAATACATAAATGGACTTAAGTGAAATAAGTATTGAAAATCATATATATTATTGTTAATTTTTCATGTACTGTTTTATTAATCAAGTTATGGTGAAAGTTGGAATATAGGAAACTTCCCATGGAAACCTGTCTTTGATGAATGAATTTGAAAACTTTTTTTTTCTCAATGTTTTTAATAGAAATGTTTTCTGTTGTATACCATTTACTTTTAGGTTCCAAGAGATCCTCACACAGCAATGCTTACTTCTATGGGTTCTTTAAAAACAAAAGAATCGTTCTGTTTGATACACTTCTGGAGGATTATGTTCCTGAAAGTGAGATGAAGGCCAAACAGGAAACAGCTGGTGCTGGAGATGCACAGGTGCAGTTATCTACCCATATTGCATATTACTAATATAATAATCCACTGTTTAACAGCAATAATACAATACCTGCCACTATTGCATTCCTTACCTATTCCATGGAGGTAAGTCCCCATGTCCATGCTAAAAAGTTCTGTCCTCCAATTAGTATGGAATGTTTCTAGAACACTAGAACAGATTGAACACAGTTCCAGTCTGACTCTATGTCATAGACCCATACTGAATACTCTTCCTCTGTTTCTTGGATGTTTGTACTCGGTAGACATGTGCAAATTTTCTTGGCAAAAAAATTGCTTTTGTTTTTAATTTTAAAGTGTACTTTCGCATTTCAGTTACATTTTTGTAGCGATTGAGTGTAAATCCGCTTTAGTCCTTGCTAAAATTGAGTGTTAATAGAGCTTTCTTGGTAGTTTTTAGGTGTCCTTTGCACCTTGCTAATCATGTGGTGCGTTAATAATTTGTGTTCTTGATCTTTGTTCAGGTGATAAGGTAAGTATTACCTACCCTTTTTTTAGTTCTGGATTTTGTTGTTTGTTTGCATCAATATTCTTTTTCAGAATATATTTGCATAAATATTCTCTTTCAGAATATAATGTCCCAAGGTGTGGGTAATTGTGGACATAAGAAGGCCTCTTGAGACTCACACACCAATATGCTTAGCATGTACTGGTTGTGCAAGTATGGACGGTTGTCCAATGTGCATTCTATAGAGCGATGAAGTTTGGAACTTGCCAGAAAGTTGCTGCACCTATAATGGGAGGAAAAAAGGCCCTTCATCCTCCTCTTCTTTTGGCAATCCCCTTGGGGAATAATGCAGATAATGCAATTAATAATAATAATAATGAGACTTCCATGGTTAGAATATCTTATAAGGCCCAAGAATCCCTCACACTTGATCCGATGTCATCATAGCCAGTGTGGGTTTGATCTTGGTCCCTCCCAAGGGAGGAAAAACTCCAGAAAGTGAGTCACGCCTCCCCACCCCAGGGTGGGCTTTCAGTTAAGGTGACAAGCAAATTGCATGTTCCTGAGAAGGTACTACAGCGATGTTGCTCAAATAGTTCTGATGTGAGCTCACACATCAGAATTGTTGTCATTGGACCAGTTTTTGGTGAGCAGTCACCAGGTGCCAGTCACCAGTCAGTGGAGTTCCGTTAATCGTCTAGTGACAGAGGTTGGATTGATACACCCTCTGTCTCTAAGGTACGGAACAATCCCGACGGGGATAGGGAGTCGGCCTGTACTCATCTGACTAGGGAAGCCTTCATGGCAACATGGATGTCCCTGCCTTGGCCTCATGGCAGGACAGACATTACATGTCATGGACCTATCTCATCTTCTCCAGCCAGGGAAAAGAAAAGGAAGGGGGCAGATACTCTCCTCCTAGACAGTCTAGAAAGGATGAGAAGCATTCTCATTCTTCTACAAGGTCTCCTAGTTAAGGCAGTCCCATCTCCCCCCCATGAGAAAATATTCCTATTCCCCTGTCTCCTTGCAGCAGAGAGACAATGGAAGGAAGTGTCCTGCCTCTTTGCAAGAACTAGTGCAGGACGACAACATTCTTTCTGTGTTGTGGACTCCAACGAGTTTGCTGATGAACAAGTGGAGACAACCCTTCCCTTTGGGTCCTCAGGTTCCTCCTTTATTTTGGGCCAGATGTTGGAGGAGAAAGAGGTTGGAAGATAGAAAGATTCTCTCCACTATCATGGACCCCCATCTTCTTTCATCAGTCCAAACTGGAACAATTAAGGGAAGAGGTACACCTTTCCGCATAAAGGCACAGTAGAGAGCGGGTAATAGATCACCATTCTTCGGCTGTTTATTCCTGGATTTTTCTGGTCACAAAGAAAGGCAGATAGTTTCAACTCATAATTCAATTTTCTTTGGGAAGAACACTTTAAGATGGAGACAACTGCTTCAGTCAGGAACACCACAAGACCCTCAAATGGGGCAGTCTCCATTGATCTTCAGGAGGGCCCAAGGTGGCCAACTGGTCTATGGCCCTCGCCTTTACAGATCACTGATATCTCACCTCTGTCCACGTGGGTTCGAGTCACCACTTGGCCAGCATGGGTATGTGAGAAAGCTTGCCTGTAGCTTCCCGTGAGTTGGTGGTTTTTCCCAGGGTTTTCCCAGGTTCTTCCTCCACCAAATATACTGGCTACCATGTATAGCCTGTCATGTGCTGAAGAATGGTGTTAAACCCACAAAACCTCAAACATTATCTTCAAAATGCGTATCTTCACATCCCCATCTTCCCTCCAAACAGGAGATACCTCTGGTTTTGCCTGGGCCAAGAGGTATTCCAATTTCGAGCTCTTCCATTCTGACTTGCTTTCGCTCCCAGCCAGGGTGATGGGGTAGTTTCAGTCCACCTGAGGTCCCTAGAGATTTCCATCCTCCAGTTTTTCAACAACTGGTTGGTGCACAATATCCTCAGAGATTCCTGTCGGAATGACTTGTCCCATTGTTGGTTCACATTGACATGTCTCTGGCTTGTTCCGAACCTAGAGAAGTCAGATCAGATCCCTTCTCAAGACTTTATATATGTGGGGATGAATTTCCTCACAAACCTCAGGAGAGTCCATGTTCTTCTGGACAGGATTGACAAAATATTTCTGAGGCCATCAGCCTGCCTCCAAACTGGCAAATTTACCAATGCAATAGTGGCAGGTATTGTATTACTGCTTTTAAAATAGCTTTTTGTGGGGGGTAGAACTAATATTAATTATGTAACACTTACCTGCCACTATTGCAAAGATGCCCTCCTCCCTCCCCACTCTGATGTCCTAAGAGTACTCTAGGTCCAAGTAAAAGAGGATGAGTATGCAATATACATACATGTGACAGAACAGAGAATTCAGCTTAGGGCAGATCAGGAGATTTACAAAATTTGGTAAGGAGTTTTTACTTCAAATCAGGAGGATTTTTATTGACCCAAATGGACAGAAATGACAACTATTGAACAAATTTCCTTTTTCAGTATTAAGATATGCACATGTAAATGTAACCAGATAAAACCAGGTCGTGGGCTGGATGTGGCCAGCGGGCCATAGGTTCCACATACCTGATGTAGCACAAGCATTTTTATCCTTTTTTAGTATATCATTGCCTGGATTATATTTTTGGCAGTCCTCATCATTGTCAATCTCAGCACTTAGGAGACGATGTATCATTACTAGATCCAGGTTTCCTCTTGAGTCAGCCTGAATTTTCCTCAGAATAGAAAATGTCCTTTCAGTGTCTGCATTGGAATGTGGCAATGTTAGTACAACTCCACTGAGTCCACCAAGAAGTTGAACTCTTTCACTATGACTGACGTGTATATCCACTGCATAAATGAGCCTTGCCTCCCCAGTGTCTGATAAATCTGCTTGTAAACAAAGCACTACTACCCCCAGTGACTAATATATCCGCATGATGGTTATGTTCCCTATACCCCGGTGACGGATAAAGCTTCTCTGTATGTTCATGTTACAATCGGTCTTATTGGTCAATAATTGGAAGTTAAAGGACATTCAACCAATCAAAATAGAGTTAACAAATGATTGTTTTTATAAATCCGGGGATTTTATGCAATTTTGTACCACATGTTAATACATGCATTTGTAGTTGACATTGGAAACAATGGTTTTGGTTTATGAAAGCGATTCAGAATCCAAATTTTCAGATTTTTCCAAGGACAAACATGACAATATTGAATTAAGAAGTGTTAGTAGTGACATTGAGCTATCTTCTTTGTCATGTCTGTCCGAAATTGAGACAGAATCTGATGATGAAGACAGTGAAGTGTGAACAAGAGAGCCACGTGCTCCGAAAGTCACCGAGTTTACCAAAAGTGTCGGCTCAACTTTCGTTTTAGATGAGGGGAAGAAAGAAATAGATTTTTTCTTTAAATTTTTTTCCCTGGCATTGATTGAAAGCATTGTGGCGCAAACAAATGGATATGCAACAAGATGTATGGAAGAAAAGCCTGATTCACTCTGGCAACCCATGATAATGGATGAAATGCTGGCCTTTCTAGGAATACATTTGTTTATGTCAATCCTGGCACTCCCGACCTGTAGCCTAGCTTGGCAATCTACATGGCCCTTCCAGATACCAAGTATTCCCATAATTATAACCAGAGTACATTTTGAGAAGTTGTGGAAGTATTTTCATGTAAATGACACCAGGCAGAATCCACCAAGATGCTAGCCTGGACATGACAAGTTGTGTCACATAAGACCAGTTCTTGACAAAAATTTCCAAAATGTGTCGTGCAAATTACAATGGTCATAAAGAGCGGAGTGTGGATGAAGGGATGATTGCATATAAAGGTAGATTATCCTTCAAGCAGGATTTGCCTGTGAAGCCAACCAAGTTTGGAAAAAAAGTTTGGGAACGGGCAGACCCACACAATGGTTATGTGCACGAGTTCCATGTGTATACAGGAAAAGAAGGTCAGGCTGGATGCACAAAAGAAGACTGCCTTGATGCATGTGTTGTAACTGATCTGACTGCAAAAATATGCGGGAAATCACATGTAGTTTACATGGACAATTTTTACTCCAGTCCTGCACTCTTTGAATCACTAAAGAAAGAACAAATTTATTGCCTTGGTACAGTGCGAGCAAATAGAAAGGGAATGCCAAAGGATAAAAAATCTGCCAAATTAAAGAACAGGGGTGACAGTGTCCTGATGACAAAAGGAAGTCTGTGTGCTTTAGCATGGAAGGACAAAAAATAGTCCATTGTCCCTCCACAAGTTGCAATCCAAGCGAGAGCAAGATGGTGCATAGGAGACACAAAAATGGAACCTACCAGGAAGTGCCTGCTCCGATTGTGTCGGAACTCTATAATAAATACTTGTTTAGGGTTGACCTGGCAGACCAGAAAAGGATGCAATACTCTACCTGCTGCAAAGCTACGAAATTGTGGAAATATCTGTTTTAGTTCTGCTTTGATGTTTCTCTAGTCGATGCATTAATAAGTATGCAGGAGTCACCCAACCACAAACTTTTTACCAAAAAAAAGAAAGAAATCCGAAGGAGACAACTTGATTTTAGAATTGCAATTACGCAGCAGATGATAGGGACATTTCAAGGATCCAGAAAGAGAAAGGTCATATCTGCAATTGATAACTGTGGAAATGCATATTGGCCCACACAAGCTGAAAACCAGGGCGATGCAAACTGTGTTCCAAAGAAAAAAGGTGGCATGAGGTGTCCATCATGTGCAAACAGTGTGATGTCCATCTGTGCATAAAGCATAACTGCTTCAATAGATACCATGAAAAGCAACATAAGAAACAGTAGAACATAGTGACTAGTTAAACATTTTTTTAGTAATTACATGTATATATTTGACCCATAACTTTGTCTAAAAGACTGACAGATAAATTTTAGTGTTCAAAAATAGTGTTTTGTGTTCTATTCATGGATTTTATACCAATCTTGTGGATGTCAGCAGGATAAAAGAATCAAACAGTAGTTATAGCTTTTATATATGCATGGTTTTAGTCTATGAGTCAATCTATTATACAGAAAATAACTAAAACAATTAGCCCATATCCCCACATCGTCAGCTAAAAAGTTGTCATTTGGCTGCAGCAGCATCAGGCTTTGTTAGTCAGCCCACAAATCAGCTGCAGTAGTGACCCCAGCAGCTAGGCATAGCAGTGAGCCACTACAGCAGCACTAGTTGTTAAAGAGACAAATTGTTTCCTGCCTGTGGGTAGATTCAGGTTGCTGACTGCCTGCCAGAACTGCTCAAGATTGGTGCTATATGGGTCAAATTTGGGAAGTTCTTCTTGAAATTGACTTTACAATAATGGCAGAATGCATATTCATGTCCCTTTGAACTTGATTCCAACCACTGAAATCCCCATTTCCATCCATTTTTAATTTTGTGTGATATTTCGGTTGTTTAGATTTTGGATTTTGTAGCATTGGGAGATAATGTATGCTTAGATATCTTGACAAACTTTGATTACTATTATATTCCACTTGAGTTCTTTAGTAATGACTAATCCAACCATAAATCTATTGACGTCTTTAATCGTTTCTGAATTACTTCCGATCACAGTCTTATCCATCTCAGTAAATGTTAAGCACCAAAGCCAAACCAACCCTGCCGAAAGAATCCAAGTAATGTTAATTGTTTTATGCTGCTTGAGCTCTTTAATAATCCAACCATAATCCATTAACACCTTTAATCCTTTCCAAATTACTACTGTTCACACATAGTTTAGTCCAGTTATTACTTTTAGGTTATTGTCTGTCGAATTAGCAGTTGAAGTATCTTAACCGTAAATATACTGCATTAGAAGCAAGGTGTGAAAAAAAATGGAAAAGTTTCTGATCCAGAATTTTTTAAATAATTAAATGTGTGTACGCAGGAGATTTCAATGAGTGATGGGAGGGATGAGAGACACCACTCATCTCCGGACAAAAACCCTTCCAGCCAGGAAGTTCACATGTATGCATTATGCATATAACTTAGGAGTCAGATGGTGAATGTGTTCCTTCTGTTCTTGTGTTCAAGAATATTCCATACTAATTGGAGGACATAACCTTTCAGCATGAATGTGAGGACTTGCGTCTCAGAAAAGGTAAGCAATGCAATAGTATGAGGTAAGTAATACATAATTAAAATTAGCTCCTCCCCCCCCCCCTTGAAAAACTACATTTATCTTGTGTTCCACATAATGCATGAAGGGAAACTGAAAACTCTGAAAAATCTTACGAAGTCCACACAGTATGACATAATAAACTGTTATGTATGGTTTTTGTATACACAAGCATGGTCAAATGGTTAGATACATATTCATGACTAATGACTTGCTCATTATTGATTATATTATGGACATAATTTCTGATTAAAGTAAAATTATAAAAAGTCGTTATTTGTATGCATCTGAAGAGCTGATTGACCCACTGTTTATCCTATTTTACATTTTTAATTGCAATGCATGAGGAACAATTTATAAATGTTGTTCTGCTTTAGGAGAGAGATCTACATGGCTTGAAATTATCTTTTTTTTTTTCTCACTAACCCACAGGCATACCTGCCATATTCTTAGACAGTGTGTGTGGGATTTTGAGACTCAACAAATGTGTTTTGAGGTCCACAGGGTGGTCAGTGCATGTGACCCAAAATGCGACGTCGTTCAATTTGAGAATAAGCTATCTTTTCATATAATCCTATAGAAAATGACTGTAAATTCAAATCTGAATAAAAGAAAATAACTTGTCTGTTTTCTTTAAAGCATTTGATTCACTTACAAAGAAAAAATAGTTGGTAGACTTAGCATTGTCAAATATCATCAGCACACACATACACATATGTGCAAACACTCAAATAATCCATAAACTAACTTTTACTGATCCTGCCTAAATTTCATTGATCTTGCAAAAATCGAACAGAAGCTGTTCAGTTTCCAATTAAACAGTTATTATTCATTAACATCAACTCAAAACAACAACTACTGTATTTCACAAACAAGACTTACTGAAAGTTGAAAGTTTATATTCATTTTCTGTATCAGATTCATCATCAGTTCTAGGTCCATAAGGCCTGGTCTCTGGCCTTCTGTTTCTTGTCCCAGCAACATGCCACAGCTTGATTGCATCTCCTGGTTTATAATCCTTGATGTCTAATGAGTTAGGGAGCACCATCATTAGTGTGATTCCATGGATGATTTATAACAGTTTTTATGCCCATCAACGAATGAATTGCCCCGCTCACTTTTGTATTTCTCTGAATACTCTAAGCAGAAAGTGCACAACATCATGGCCTTTCCTGCCCTGAAACTAAACGGACATCATTGGCATGATGTGATCATGTGCATACCATTCCACCACCAAGTTTGAATGCATTTTTCCAAGGTTAGGATCCTTTTATTTATATATTTATATATGTACAGTGAAACTTGTCAATAGCAGCCACTCATGGGAAAAGGCCAAATTGACCTTTGTACACAAGTGATCTCTATATGCAGGTTCACCATAAACCTTTCAGACTTTGATTTTGAACAAATACCATGCACTGAATACCAGTATCATTATTATTATTATTATTATTATTATTTTTATTATTACATGATACAAGTTTGCAATATTATTAATATTATCAACATATTTAATTTAGTGCACTATTCAGCAAAATCATAAAATACATGTATATTTTGTTCCTTCTCGAAGTTACGTTCCACACAAGATTACTGTATCGTACTCACTTTAATCAGTCCTATAAATTAAATAATCACTGATGCTTAAAAAAATAAAAATAAATTACTGATCTTTGAGTTGTGCACCATGACAAAACATTGAGTTCACTACTAATTGACAGCTTACATATGATTGTGAAGCAGAGGACAGACTCTTTGTTTGGCCAACTTGCATAATTAGGCTTAGGAACAGGTGTTCTCATTTCAAAGCAATATCTCGATTAACATGTTGCTCAGCTTGCAAATATCAAAAGAGTTGGCATATGTGAGAGGCCTGTGATGAATAGGGAATGAAAATAAGCTTAATGTGGTGTTCTGTTATTAACAACTGACCCTAATGAAATTGGATGAATTTGTATCTCTCACAGATTAACTTTTTTCATAAATGTAAAAAAAAACATTTTTATTTCAAACAGTACCTGTCACACTGTCACCAAAGGTAACTTTTATTTCTCCTGTGACTATATGACTATATTTCCCACGATCCAGATAATGAATTGCTTCGACTTTCACTCTCTAATAATTAAAACTGCCTCGCTTTCGAATTTATCATATTGATACATTTGAGTTACATTGATAGTGTGATAGGTGCATGGTGAGTACAAGCGAGATAAGAAATGTGTACACATCGATCCATGTGATGTTCCCTTTATCTAAACAATGCCTTCCTCATCTAACAAAAGTTTAATTTACTTGCATAGAGCAGTCACTGTTGATATGCTTCACTGACTGCTTAAAGCAGGAAGGAACCATTATTTGTTTAGGAAACACTTGGCCACTGACCACGGAAAGTAGGTGACCATTATATACATGACTTTTACATAGGATAATGGGGGAAAATTAGAATGATTGCTGTGACCATGTGACTGCTATGTAAAAGTGACCATTGGGACAGGTTTGACTTGATACATAATTTACAGGCAACGGAAGAGGAGACACCAACCCCAGCTGAATCCGAGAAAACACCAGATATGGAAGACAAAGAGTCAATGGAGGGGGGAGATGCAACAGAGGCAAAAGGGAAGGAAGAACATAAGAAAGAGCAGAAAAAGAAGGAAAAGAAGGGATGTAATAATGATGAAGTACTAGCTGTCTTGTCCCATGAGCTTGGACATTGGAAGCATGGACACATAATTAAAAACCTTATCATTAGTCAGGTGAGAGTGGACAAGCAATAGCATGATTAGAGTGTATCACATGGCATTATTAAAATGATGTGGGACAAGCAATAGCTTGATATGAGTTTGTCACCTGGCATTATTAAAATAATGTGGGACAAGCAATAGCTTGATATGAGCTTGTCACATGGCATTAATAAAATGATGTGGGACAACCAATAGCTTGATACGAGTTTGTCACGTGACATTATTAAAATGATGTGGGACAAGCAATAGCTTGATATGAGTTTGTTACATGGCATTATTAAAATAATGTGGGACAAGCAATAGTTTGATATGAATTTGTCACCTGGCATTATAAAATGATGTGGGACAAACAATAGCTTGATATGAGTTTGTCACATGACATTATTAGAATGATGTGGAACAAGCAGTAGCTTGATCTGAGTTTGTCACATGGCATTAATAATATGGTGTGGGACAAGCAGTAGCTTGATATGAGTTTGTCACATGGCATTAATAAAATGATGTGGGACAAGTAGTAGCTTGATATGAGTTTGTCACATGGCATTATTAAAATCTTGTGGGACAAGCAATAGCTTAATGTGAGTTTGTCACCTGGCATTATTAAAATGATGTTGCAAAAATTCATAACATTATGAACTAGTGAAATATCATATTATGACAAGGAGCAGGTTAAATCTGTTACATTATGACATGATTCAGATTAAGTCTATTACATTATGACATGGTACAGGTTAAGTCTGTTACATTATGACATGGTACAGGTTAAATCTGTTACATTATGACATGGTGCAGGTTAAATCTATTACATTATGACATGGTACAGGTTAAGTCTATTACATTATGACATGGTACAGTTTAAGTCTATTACATTATGACATGGTACATGTTAAGTTTATTACATTAAGACATCACAGTGGTAAATGTGTATGTTACAAGTATGGGATTACATTTTTGACTTAAGCCAATTACATTTTCAAGAGTTATGTTGAAACAGTTGTGTTTTGTCATGTTAAAAATAGTCTTATATTTCTAATCAATTTGTGTGAAAATGAAGAAACTCGTTAAATAATACTCTCTATTTGTGCTGTTCAAGCCTAATGAGAAGATATCATTTATTTTACTTGTTTCATAAATTTCATATGAATTGAACACTTCTAAACCACTCTGTATTAATAGATAATGCAAGGTACAAAATCCCTCTTAATAAGGGAAATTGCTCCATTGTAAATCCATATTAAAGACCAATTGATTAATATAGGTTTTTACTTAAATTTGAGAATAGAAAGCAAATAATAGCATAGGACCTTTTATGACCAGTGGAACTGGAGAAGAATCTAAAAACTTAATCAGTTATTGCCAAAGTCCCTCATAAAATATCATTGGTGTTGTATACTCTATATGATTATTCTTGTGTGTGCCACTAGTACTACAACTTTTTACCAATTGCTCTGAATCTTAGCAGACATCATTGGCATGTACATACCATTCTTTCACCAGGCAATTTCCCAGAGTTATTCCCTTTTTTATGTTAATTGTATGTATTGTATATGAGAATTTTTCTGTGGGAAGCTATTTCCATCACTTTTTATTAATTGCCCTGGAATTTGCTGACATGATTGGCCTTAGGTGGACATGTTCTGAGATCATGCTCAAATGTTTTTTTTTTGTCAAGTTGTGCACTTTTCTTGTATCCATTGTAAATATTTGTATACATGTTCATACTTAGATGAATGCATTCTTCCAGAGTTATTGCTCTTACTACAGGTACCACTCATTCAAAGAGGGGGCAGGGTCCTCTGTGTCCTATGGACACATTTATGTTTTATATCTCTTCTGATACATGTATGTTTAAATGGAACAGTTCTTCAACTATTTATATCTGTCATGGATTATTCATCTGGACAAAAGATTTACAAAATATAAGGAAGGTTGAATTTGTATAGTGTGTATCATTCTATTTTAACATTCCTCGCCATATGTAGCCGTTCATGTTATGAGCAGTTTGATAATACTTCATGTTGGAATAAAACGACTACACTTTATTTTGTCCGTTTAAACACAGCATAACATGGAAGCACATGTCACTTTTCATTAGGTAGGTTATAACTACCACTAAAAATTAATATTTGTACGCCATTAATTTGCTAAAATTGTATGTCATTAATATGCTGAAATTAAAGAGCCACTAAATTTTAATGATGCTAGAATATTGCGATTTATTGTACTTTCCGATGATTTTCACTGTGTTCTCCATTTTGTATCAACAGATTCTGCACATGAGCTTTGAACCTTTGGTTAAATATGTCTTTATTCTTTGCCAATGAACACATTCTCATGTTTCTCTTTACTGTTCTATTACCAGGTTATGTACATGACCTTTGGTTAAATATGTTTATTTTCTGCAGGTGAACACATTCCTCTGTTTCTCTGTGTTCTCCTTGCTGATCCATAAGCAGGTGCTGTACACAGCCTTTGGTTTCACCAATCAACCTACCCTGATAGGCCTTATCATCATATTCCAGTTTGTCTTCTCCCCTTATAATGAGGTAAGACCCTTCATACCTTACAATGAGGTAAGTCCCTTCATATCATATTTGTTTCATCTGTAACATATATCCAACTGTCAGCAGTGTAGATCTGCTGTCACTTATTGCCCACCAGATCAGAGTCTATGCTACTTGTTCTCTGTGTAATTATTAATGAACATTATTATGTACTCATTTTTTTCTCCATTAACTTTGCATTGTCAGAATCGTGCAGTATTTCTCCATACTGCACTGCTTCATACTGCATGACACGGGTGTCTAATAATAGTATTGTGTGTTTGGAACTTCTTTTTATTGTAAACAAACAGTGTCTGCTCATACAGCAGACACTGGAGCTTTTGATTTATTAGATTTGTCTGTGGATTAACTAAGCATGCTGTTTAAGCCATTTGAAAGTAGAGATGATAAAGCTGAAGATGTGGATGAGTTCATTGAGTCACAAAAGAAATTTTCAACCAATCTAGCAACAGAATGTGATATCCGCAATTACCAGCGATGGCTTTATGACAACAAGTATGAGACATGCAGTATTGAAAATATCATTCTGATCATTTAAACTCTTGTTTAGCTTATGGTTCAGACTATGAACAGTGCTCTCTAGAGTCTATAAAAAATAGCATAGAAAGGTATCTTAAGGCCAAAGGCTGTCTTGTCTCTCTTAAAGACAACCCATTTTACAAGTTAGTCCAAGCATTAAATAAAAAAAATGCAACTTAAAAGGTGGGTTTTGGTTGAAAAGCAAGTGCCTCAGAGCCAACAAGTCAAGATAATGAAGAAGCCTTTTTTTCCGCTGGCAAAATGGGCTCTCACACCCCAGCTGCTTTGCAATTTTCCCTGATTTAGTACAAGTCATATAGGTCATGTAGCTGGTGTCCCTCCAACAAGGATAATGCAATTGACAGGGCATAAAAAATGTCATCTATAGCTGGTAATAAGAATTGAAATAAATGTACTTACCTTTCTGCATCTTGAATTTCCTTAAAATATACTTTCTGATCCACAGCGTGAAATTGTACTGCAATCTATACTACATTTCCAACAGAAATCACATTCTAAAGGAGAATTTACTGCACTCCAAAATAAAATGAATTTGATATTCCCTAACAGAAAATATTTAATCCTGCATCTTCTTGAGAATTTCAATTAAAAGAATTTCATGTTTGGTCCTCCTTATGATTCCAAACTATCAATGGCAGAACAGAAACACATGTGCAGCTTGCTGTCGAGGCCAGTCCCACCAGCTACATGTACATTGTACAGAATCGACTCGGCTAATAACTCCAGTCCACCACAACTAGAAGAGCAGTATTTAGTTGAATCGAAAGATAAACAAAATTGCTCCATTCCAGCCCAAATGGGAAAGTTGTTCCAAGGCACAGTCATTCACAATATGACTCTAATTTTAATTTTAAGTAGACCAAAATGAGATTTCTTTTTTAAATGAATGACTGAGTACGGTACGCTACCATGTTCAAAGGTCGCTGCTATGAGTGCATGAATACTATTATTGTATATTTGTTTAACTATGGTTGTGTATCTACTTTGGAATGTAGTAGAAATTCAGTTGCTTTGTTTCGTGTAGTGTGTTCTCTTTAATATTTAACCTTAGGTAGAAAAGCAGAATGAGTATATAATAAAAAGGTTACTGCATTTGCGTTGCAAAATATGAATTCGTTTTTCATGAGCTATACTGCACTCCTGATATTGTGCAGTATAGCTTAGAAAAACTTGTTCATATTTTTCCATACAAATGCAGTAACCTATAAATATTGAAACTGATCTGCCAGCACATAATGCCCCACCAGGTCAGAGTCTATGATACTTGTTTTCTGTTTAATTATTAATTAACAGTATTAACCTGATCTACCAGCACATAATAACCCACCAGGTCAGAGTTTATGCTACTTGTTCTCTGTTAATTATTAATTAACAGTATTAAATCTGATCTGCCAGCACATTATGCAGTGGTAGATTTGGGTCTATGCTGTTTGCAGCTTTGTTTGTGTACACAAGTAAATATAGTACTTGTTTTGTCATCTTGACTTCATTAACAGATATCAAGACTGGCAGCAATATCAGTAGCTGCATCAATAGTTCGTAGATACATTTAAGTGTTTTTGAAAGTCCTAAAGAGGGAAACTTCCCTCATCTTCGCTAGCCAAGGGTCATCAATCCACCTCAACCCTTGGCATGTTTAGCTAGCTGAAACTGGGTTTTGAATGCCCTTTTGTGGATAAAAGAGTCCCTGCTGATAGGAAGCGAAATCACTTAACCAGTGAGAGAGCTCAATAGGTGACCCATTAGGTATTCAATAAGTCAGTTTCCATGATGTCCACAGGCATTGACTCGAAATTAAAAGTTACTTAAAATGTTTATATTGGAGAAATTTACATCAGACATGTGCCATTGTGAGTGGAGTCTGCTATGATTATTCCCAACAATCTTCCACTTTACATGTAACAAAGGATTGGATTCTTTCAGCTGCATCCAATCAGATAGTGGAACAGTTGATTGCATTTCAGCAAGCTAAATATGCCAAGTGTTGATGTGGAACGAAGTGAATCTATGATCCTTGGCTGGCAAAGATGAACTTCTCCAAACTAGCCCTTTCTGTAACCCAGCCACCTTCTGCAGACTGGTCATTTAAATTGGTCCACATAAAGCTGTTCTTATGCAAATTAAACCTCTACATACTGGTCACCTCTAAAATCAGCCAAAATATTTGGTCCAAACAATGTCCAGTTTAGTGAATTTTCTGTTTTATAAGAGTCAGCTGCTCAGCGCAGGTATTATCATATAAAAGTAGTTCTCATAAATACAGGTTGCATCTTATTTCCTGTATTTGCTTTATAATTACTAATTTATGAAGTGTATCTACAATTACAGTCAAATCATGTAGTATTTTATACAACATTATTGTTCCTGCTTATAAATGTACATTTCAGATCTTGTCATTTTGTGTGACGGTGTTGTCTCGGATGTTCGAGTTCCAGGCTGACAATTTTGCAAAGTCTCTTCACAAGGCTGCTTATCTTAGATCTGCCCTTATCAAGCTGAACAAGGACAACCTCGGCTTCCCAGTTACAGACAAGCTGTACTCAACTTGGCATTTCTCGCACCCACCCCTCCTTGAGAGGCTTCAAGGGCTGGAAAAGGAGGATTAGGGTCGTAATATTCATTTAGGAAGCATCTGTCAATTTCTTCTTTAAAAAATTATTTTCTAGTCCTTTAAAATAAGTAAAGTTCTGAATTATATGCCATGAAACTGGTCCAGTAGGTGAATTTTTGAAAGTGTACAGTAACATAATACTGGCTTTTTTGTCTTTGATGTATATTTAACAGGCATAATAAGTGTTGCCACTGTAAAATACATTTAAATCTTGATTTGGTATCCAAAATTTTCATTTTGATACCAATGATTCAGATCAAGTAAAATTCAGAACAGTTCACGATTGTTTCCTTCACAAATGAATTTATTCTTAATTGCTGATTGCAGGTATGGTTTTATCTTCTCATCTTAAAGATTTTGCCCTTGGATAATTTTATGACCTTGAAAAGACCCATTCATGGGGTAACATGATGACAATAAACACGAAATGTATACTCATTTTATTTCATTTATTTGTTTTGATAGGACATATTAAAATTCTTGGATTTCCTTAGTAATCAACATTCTCCAAATAGGTTGCAGAAATTATTCATTTGGTTGCTTAGATTGAATTATATAACATCAGAAAATCAGCATTTTTAATGTACACTGATAATAAAAAAAGGAGGCATAGGAATTTCAGAGCTTTGTCTGACATGGTAACTATTACATACCTTTTTATAAGGTAGGCTTAGGAGGGATTGACCTTTCAGAATTTGAGGTCAATTTATTGAATGGCTTCCTCTAAAGGGCTGAGTTGATGTCAAACAAATATATAGTTTTATGTCTCCACTGTGGTAGCAGAAAGGGCAGATTGTTTTTCTGCTGTCCATCCATTCCAAATTCATTTTAGCATGATAGCACAAAAACTATTTTTTAGACATTAAATTTTAGACACTTTATCTTGGTCATATGTAGATGATATGTTAAAATATTTCAGTACACTCAAGTAATTTTTCAAATTTTCTGTACATTTTAATAATAGTTTTTGGATTTAGCCTCTTTTAACAAAACCTTTTAGCTCAATAAAAAAAACTTGGAGCACAATTAAGCAATAACTATATGTAAATGACCTGATTAGAGTGTCGGGCCATTAGAGCAATTCAGTTTTATTTTTTACACAAGTTTAAACTTGTAGGACTTCAACTTATTTGACAAAAAACAAAACCAATTTAGTAGTCATATTTGTATTCATATGTAGATGACCCAATTAGATCAGGCCATTACAGCAGCTTTTCAAAACAAATTGTTATAGACATTTTTTAACTTTTTGGCCTTAGAATTTTTGAACCAAAAACACTATGAACACCATTATGCAAAAATCACTCAAGGAAGTCAAATGAAATTTGGTAGGCACATTTGTATTTACCTTTAGATGGCCAGATTTGATTTTCAGGGTATTAGAGCAATTTTGTTTTACACATTTTTAAAAACATAGTGGACTTGGACTTTTTTAACAAACAAGGTGTTTCCACATTTAAATGACCTGATTGGACTTTTTGCAATTTTTCAAATGCTTTTAACAATTGTTAGTTTTTGGGCCTTTGACTTTTTTTTTTCAGCAGTGGGGTCATATGTGTTTTACAAACACAGATCTAGTTTTAAAAAAACTTCCATTCCTTACAATAAATGTATTTAAATGTTACTTAAATATGAAAAGTGATAAACATTTTAAACATGTCATTTACTATAAAAGACGGAGATTCTGAAGACTAACTTGTTATGGCTACTCAATCTTTACTGTCCACCAGCAAGGTTCACACTCACATGCAAACCATACACTCACACAAATTTGTCATGATTAGACAATGAAAAATTTCAGATTTTATCAATAGGTTGCATGTGTGTGCAGTAGAAAAGAGCATGCAAGATGCTGGTATGTAAATGCATCTACTGAAGAACTTCAGCGCATTGGGACAAAGATCGAAGTAAAATGTTTGAAATGTGAACTGCGTATTGCAAGATCCATGTATAATAGGGAATGGCTTATCCAGACTTTTTCATACAGTTTATATTGTGATAGTTATAATTGTCCATTAGTGACCACTCTTACGACTCTAGGTCTTAAAATAATGTAACAGAAAGAAAGTGAAACTAACAATGTAAGTAAACTCAACAATGAACTTATTTCTAGACAATTGAAGTGAAAATTCAAAAGACACTTGCAGTAACGTGAATTAAAATCCAAATAATCTAATAATCCTAAGTGTCCTAATCACAGATCCTAAATATAGAATGTTCCGAATGAATTCCAGTAGCCTTGAGTGTCCTGATGTGTCAGTAGTCTTGAATGTTCTGATATGCTTGAATGATGTAATCCAGAATATCTTTGAATTAATTCACATAAATCCCAAAGTCAAGTATTAATCCAAAATGTGAATGAGCACTTTTAGTAATTCCAATGAATATTTCAAATAATTAATTCCTCTCTCTGAATTTGCTTCGATTTTCACAACTGTAACATCTGACCACTAAAATAAACTCCTTAACAGATTGATCTTAATAATATGAAGTTTAGTATAGGAATGAAATCTTGTTTACCAAACCTGTATAAATATAAGGATAAATCACCCGACAGAATATTCTATAATACGAGTAACTCTAATGGAAATTTCCTGTGCGTTCGTGGCTTTTCTCACATCAAATCTAATTGTTAAATGCTATGTAAACAAGACTGACATTGAACTCGAATGCAGTAAATATGTTGTTTACAAAATGACTAAAGTACAACTTACCCTTATGGACACATATTATAAATTAAATATAAATAACGCCACTTGTAACCTAAGCTCTGACTAGACCAACTGAGGTAGGGTGATCACGTTTGGTATCCAGTTTCATAAAGTTGACAGCAGAGGTTTCAAGTCCTGGATGTATCCCCTGATGGTGGAGGGGGTTGAAAGTAAAAAGTTTGGATAAAAGTCTACAGGTCATGTATACAAACGTATGGATATTTGCAATGTTTTCCATCGCTTGTTCCTAAATGTCTTTATGTGAAGTTCAATTAGCTGCTTCCTTCTCCAATACCAACCATTATGCTTTTGGCGTAATCATTACACTTTTTTTTCACCTAATTACGTCTTACGCTCACCTATATATGGATTATGCTTTTTTGATACATAAAAACAAATTTAAAAAATAAAGCAATAAGAAGTTATGTTTGTCGTTTTTATTATCATCTCTTTATTCCCACACACAAATTTGAGAATATTCTATAAAAAAAAAGAAGACTGTTGCATAAAAACAGTGTTAGAGTGCATTTGTCCATCATAGACCTGCATGTACTTTCCTTATTTTCTATTTATAGCAGCTGTATGCAACACATTTCCAAGAAAATAGACGGGTTTCTTCAATTTGAAAACTTATCTCACAAATTCATTATATTAATGAAGTTAATTGGGTAGTGGACCGGTCTACATTTTAAAACAATGGCGCCAGATGTTTAACAACATGGGCTTTATCGATGTGACACATGGATGTTATATGTAGGGTATATTTGAATATTAAAAAAAGAGGACACTCTATGAGACAAAGAGGAGATTTAAGGACTGAAAAGGAGGACATATCCAGGAAAATAAGGTTGTGTGGCAACCCTATCATATGACTGAAAAATATTTGAGGAGAGGGATCTTTTTAAACTTTAAAACATGTTGGATCAGAAAAAGGAAAAATCAGTAGTGCTTTACAAATTTTTAAAAAATATGAGAGTGACGTAACACCGCACTCGGGTTGAGCACATCATCATGCTCATTGCAGAATTTGTGGAGTTGGCTTTACGATCACTCAGCGAAAGTAAGATACATAGAGTAGTTAAAACGAGTGTTGTATGATGTATATATAGTTATGTTTGTATTCTGGTACGAATCCACATGGATTTTGCCCATTTGTTACAAGAACTTTAACCAGCTGCAGATACAGGTTAGTAGCAAAATTAAATGTACATTTTTCATACAGTTTATTGTAATTGTGGCATGTAATATATAGAAAACACTTTTATGCTCAGATAATGACTTTTCATCACTCAGGTTATGCTTATGCTTCTAGGGGTTGGCAGGTATGTAATACAGTTCATCCTACTTGAGATGCTATGGCATTTGTTACCTTCTGTTTTTTGTCTAGAGAGCATATAGGGCTAGATAATAAAACAAATCAGTCTGCTAGCAGAGCTAGAGATCATATAAGACCTTGGTGCTAAAACAAGTCAGTCTGCTAGAAAAACTGGAGATCATATAGGGCCTTGGTACTAAAACAAGTCAGTCTGCTAGCAGAGCTAGAGATCATATAGGGCCTTGATAATAAAAGTCGGTCAGTTAGCAGAGCTAGAGGTCATATAAGACCTTGGTGCTAAAACAAGTCAGTCTGCCAGCAAAGCTGGAGATCATATAGGGCCTTGGTACTAAAACAAGTCAGTCTGCTAGCAGAGCTAGAGATCATATAGGGCCTTGATAATAAAAGTCGGTCAGTTAGCAGAGGTTCTACTAGCAAAGCTGGAGATCATATAAGACCTTGGTGCTAAAACAAGTCAGTCTGCTAGCAAAGCTGGAGATCATTAAGATCTTGGTGCTAAAACAAGTTAGTCTGCTAGCTGAAGATCATATAGGGCCTAGAGAGCATAAAGGGCGTTGGTACTAAAACAGTCAGTCTGCTAGCAGAGCTAGAGAGCATACAGAGCCTAAAGCAAATTAGGCCTTGGTACTAAAACAAGTGCACCTTATTTTCTAAACCACATACAGATCTAGAAGGTCTACAGTTTATTTTTAGTACCTAGTCGATCATAATCCATGTATTGTTTTTTGATAACCTATTAGATAAACAAGGTAAACTGTTGCTATGATGCCTAAAATTACTGGTAGATCAACTTAAGCACACTTGACTCCTATAATTTTTAGCAGGATTGCAATGTTTGTCTCTCCATCCATCAGGCATCTACACTCTGGTTAAGATTTGAATTTTGGTAATTTTCTCGTACACTTTTACTTGTGAAGTTGCATAAGTTGGTATTTAGATGGCATCATGTGGATTACTACACATTTAAGTTCAAATTAGGTATCAGACATACATTTCACATTCCAATGAGTTTTGGTTAACCTTGACATTGAGCTCATTTTCTCAGTCCCTACTGTCTTTGGAGTCACATAGCTTGGTATGTAGCTGCATCATGAGGAATGCTGCAGCCATTGTAAAAACTATGTTACTGTGATGTATATTTCATGGTTCAGTGATTTGTGCTTAGCTTTGCATTGAGCTTAGTTTTTCTAGGTTCAGGTTTGTGTTAGGTCATTTTCTCAGACACTATTGCTCATAAACTCACACAAGTTGGTATTTAGATGTACCATGTGGAGTACTACAGCTTTCATTGAAAATTAGGTCACTGTTACCCATATTTCTCAGTACAGTGATTTGGTTAACCGTTGCATTTAGCTAATTTTCTCAGGCACTACTGCCTAAGGAGTTATATAACTTTGTACATAGCTGCATTATGAGTACTACTATAACCATCAGTGAAAACTAGGTTACTGTGACATATATTTCATGGTTCAGAGATTTGTGCTTATCTCTGCATTGAGCTCAGTTTCACTATGTTAGGGTTTGTATTTTTCCAGACCTTAATGCTTGTTTAGTCACGTGAGTGACATTCACTGTAATAACCACTGAAAAATGTGTATACATGAATTAGCATTTACAGAATGTAAGCACAGTAATGGCTATATGGTACAGATTAAAAGTAAAGTTATAAAATTGCAAATATAAAGAACTGCACACAAAAAACCTTAAGATAAACCCTTCCAAATCAATGTAAACATGGAGTAATACAAGGTAACATAATAGACAGTGTTTTTAAATTCTGTAAAATTTATATAAAATGAAATATAAAGGTAAGAATTCCCTCCAAAAGTCCAAGATTTTTCCTGGTGGTAGATCATCATAAAGTTGCCCAAAATTACTGATAATTCTTCAGGTATGAAAGCATGTGCAGCACAACTCATCTGTCTCAGTATGAAAGCATGTGCAGCACAACTTGTCGATCTCTGTATGAAAGCATGTGCAGCACAACTCGTCTGTCTCAGTATGAAAGCATGCGCAGCACAACTCGTCCGTCTCAGTATGAAGGTGTGCACAGCACAACTCGTCTGACTTGTCAAAAACAAGAGTACCATGAACAGCACATTATACACCCACCCATTATTTAATAGTCATCTATGTAGGCACTAGTTGGGTATGGTTGATTATGGAAATTATTGACTCATGGATCTCAATGACCTTGACCTTTGGTCATGGTATGCAGTCTTGAAGTAAACTTATTGTGCAGAAAGCATTATTTTACTACACTGATCAGGACTTTTCACCTTTAGACCACCAAATCTGTATGTTTGCTTCTTTTACTATGTGCAAGCCAACCACAAAGTCTTGTCAAGAAACTTCCTCTAGAACAAAGTTATTTTACAACCCTCTTTTTTTATCACAATGACCTTGACCTTTAACCCACCCAAATTCAATAGGCTTCTTTCAAAGTTTAAGTCACATACTTTGGTGAAGGTAAATGGCTCAAATATGAAACTTTTGTGCAGAAACCATTTTTCAGACAGTGAAGTTGATCTTGGACCCCTCAAATCAATAGGCTCATACCTTAATCCAAGTGCAAGAAATCCCCAAAATTCAGTTGAGATCTGTGATGTAGAACTAAAAAAACTATTTTTCTTCTTTCAGGGTAAACTGACCTTGACCTTTGACATTTAGACCCCAGAATCAATAGGCTTCTTCCTTGCTCCATTTGCAAGTCACATACAAAGTTTTGCCTATGGCTATGCTCACCAAGTATGGCATTATGCGCTGTTAGCGCAGAAGGCTATCTATTGTTAAAAAACAACCTATCCTCCCAGGTACATTTCCAACATGGTTGACAAAGACTCGCAATTAGTTGACACAGCATTGAATTTTCTGATTTTTAAACCATGCTCGTCAAAGATTAACAAATATACATGATTTGCCCTTAGAAAACATATATTTAATCTACAGCATAGAGTAAATAGGTTAAAATACTCATCAGGCATACAACATTGAGGGTATTTTAATCATGTATCCAGGTTCTCAATGCCACTGTTCACATTTTTCAGTTGGCAAGCTCTTCTATGCATGAAACAAAATTGGAATGCATTGCTCACAGCAAGCTGCCTCTCTCGGCTGCTCATTTTTACCACCTAGCTCTATTCACACACAAGTAGCCTGTACAGAGGGACTGTTGCCACCTAGCTCTATTTACACACAAGTAGCCTGTACAGAAGGACTGTTGCCACCTAGCTCTATTTACTAGCCACCTGTACAAATGGACCGTTAGCCTAGTGCTACGCTAACAACAACTAATTCTAGGCTTACTGAATGAAGCACAGGTCTATGATGTAAAAATGTCAAATGTTACTGTGTGGAAACAATTATTCTTCTTTTAGACACAGTGACCTTGACCTTTAACCTTCTGACCACAAAATCATTATGGTTTTTTTTCCTGACCCAATGTGCTAGCTATCCAAAAAGTTTGGTTCAGGTCTGTTGTGCAGAAACCATTTTTCTTCTTCCAGTCTCGGTATCTTTGATCTTTTGACCCAAAATCTATAGGCTTCTTCCTTATATAAAATACAACCTATTTACAAAGTAGTAATGGCAGATGGTGGAGAACTCAAGTTATTGCGTGGAAACTATATAGAGAGATGAATGGATAGACATAAAATTATATGCATTGCCTTATGGTGGGCATATAAAAACTGATTATATGCACCATGGATTGTAATATTCGATTTGAGAAAAAAAAGAAATAATAAGGTCCTTGTTGTATATATATATATATATTTCATACTTTAAGACTTTTCTGAAATAAAACGTATCTTTTCGTAAAATATTTTTTATCTACAACATAGTACACATGTATATCAAATATATTGTATAAGAAGGTCTGAAGCGATAAGTATACACAAATTCTATGCAAAAGTTTATATGCATGGTTTGAAGAGATTATGAAATCAAAAGACCATTTAATACATTAAATGACTGCATCAGTTATAGCTTATAAGCTTTGTGAAAAATAACACAAAAATTGTTTTAAATGTTAGGTGAATGAATCAAAAAGTTCGTCATGCAAATATATACACAGCAGAACATGCCAACCATTAAACTGTGCTGAATATTTTTCATAATAAGAAATACATTTCTGGATCCCATATCAAACTTTTATTATGAAAATTATTGAAATAGGAGTGAAAATGAGCTTGGCACAGATGTACTAGTAATGTTTTTATGAATCTTATTCATGCCTGCCATCATAAATACAACATATTCTGGGCTGCATGGAGTTCCACCAATTTTATCAGCATTTCATCTGCTTTGGGATTTGGATTGGCCTATAAAAAGAAAAAAACTTTTTAAGGTTGAGACAAACAAGTTTGGCAAGTCATGAAGGATCAAATGTTGATTCACTTTAATTATTTTGTGGTTTGTAAGAAAAAACAAGAGGCTCAAGTGGGCCTGAGATAACTCACTCAGATGACATTTATCTAATAGCCTGAGAATAAACCAAGAAATCTTGATTAGTAGAATGCTTTTTGTCTGAACATTTCTTCAAATTCTGTTGATTGGTTATGAAAAGTTGTTTGACAGTCAAATTCTGTTGATTGGTTATGAAAAGTTGTTTGACGGTCAAATTCTGTTTATTGGCTATGAAAAGTTGTTTGATGGTCAAATTCTGTTGATTGGTTATGAAAAGTTGTTTGATGGTCAAATTCTGTTGATTGGTTATGAAAAGTTGTTTGACAGTCAAATTCTGTTGATTGGTTATGAAAAGTTGTTTGACAGTCAAATTCTGTTGATTGGTTATGAAAAGTTGTTTGACAGTCAAATTCTGTTGATTGGTTATGAAAAGTTGTTTGACAGTCAAATTCTGTTGATTGGTTATGAAAAGTTGTTTGATGGTCAAATTCTGTTGATTGGTTATGAAAAGTTGTTTGATGGTCACATTCTGTTGATTGGTTATGAAAAGTTGTTTGATGGTCAAATTCTGCTGATTGGTTATGAAAAGTTTTTTGATGGTCAAATTCTGTTGATTGGTTATGAAAAGTTGTTTGAAGGTCTTTTTTTTTGTTTTGATGGCAGACACATTCACATAAAATAAAAGGCCTTAAACCTGAAGACTTCCTGTCAAATTTGGTCAAATTCTGTTGAATAGAAAATCTGCATCATTTGTAAAGGTCTTCATACAAAGATACTTTCTGTCAAATTTTTGGTCAATTTATGTTTAGCCCTTTTTGGATAAGTTCTAAGAAGGTTATTCTATTTTAGTAACTGCAACCACATTAGATAGCTGAATAGCACTGAAGTATAAATCTCAAAAGCCTTTTTATCAGGATGATACCTGTTAAATTGGGTCAAATTCTGTTGAGCAGTTATAAGAACAACTATTTAAAGGGGTTTTTCTTATATTAGTGATGGCAGCTATATAGAATGGCAGATTGGTATCATTTGACTGTACTGCATTTTGTCAAATTTAATCCGGCTTTCGTATCTATTTACCCACTTATCTGCAATTGAGCCTTTAATGGGGAAATACAAAATTTTAGAATAGTAATGTGAAAGTTTGGGTTGGTAACATTTCTTTACGGAAAGAAAAAGAGCACAGGCCTGTGAATCTGGACTTGGATAACAAAATAACAATATAACATAAGTTTGCTGGGGAAATAGTGTACCCCAACTGCTTGAACTTACCGTGACAAAGTCTTTGATAGGTGTTCTCTTAAGGAGAGGGAGAAATGCTTTCATTGTGGCCACATCCAGATCAATTCTGTCTGTGTAACAGTTATACAGTATGGCCTTGGCATTCTGTAGCTGGCAGTAGGTTAGCACTGTAATGAACCGAACGAAGTTAACAGAAATGATTTCACACAAATTGTTGAAAGACTGTCATAAAATTAAGACACTTAAAATATATGGCATAAAGAATCCTTTCATTATTTCTATACATAAAATATAGTACAACCTACAATGATGTCACCCAAATGAAGTAAATTATAAGTTTATCAACAGTACAGTTCTCCCCCCACTATAACGCCCTTCATTATAACATGGTTCTTGATATAAGGACCCTGTTATTTTGGCATGGCTAGATCATGCAAAGAAAGGCACTGATATATATATATATATATATATATATTGCTTTTTTGGATCATGTATTTTGATTTTGATTTTATGATGAAAGAATATTTCTGAGCTCTGAATAGTGGATAAGCTTGTAGACTTAAACCATATTTGCCTCTATTGTAGTGCAGGTAAAAGTTGTTTAAACTGACTGCACAACTGATGATAATTTAATGTGTAAATTTCCAAATTTAAAAAAGGACACAATATTAGATATGATGGTCTCTAATATCCTAGTAACAAGAATCCCTAAAAGGGACGTGCTCTACTGGGCAAAAAAATTCCAGGAAATCAAGATAAGATAATTTCTTCCTTTTAACATTGTCTACCATTTTGAATGATGAAAACATGTGGTTTTGCATCATTTCATTCATGCTGCAAGATGGTGGCCAGGTAAACAATTGCTTAGAAGTACCTTGTCATAATCAATGAATATCATATGATTATTAATTCATCTTGTATTTTTGCAATCATGGATATTGTTCATCTAAGTAATTAAATGCTTTTGGTAAATCCTCAATGTGACTGATGGTGTTAAAAATTATTTTAGTTTTTGAAAATACTTACCAGAGTTCTGCATACAAATAAAATGGTGGTAAATCTAACAATGTCAATACTGTAGAAAATTTTCAATGCATCCAGTCTATTTGAGTTCTCTGGATTCACCCAAGAGGATATTCATGATGTGGAAGTAAATTCATACAGAAAGGTAATCCCAGATTTTATCCACATCAAAGAAAATCAAGACATTATCCATATGAATGTCAGGAACGACTCATCACTGAAGCAGATGAATGAACCCAGGACTAATTTTTAACTCTACAAATACTCATAGCAACATGGGTGTGTGTCCAAAATCACAAACACCATTTATTTCAGGGCAGTGGATGCTTGGCTTGGACTTCTAATGGATTTCTTGAACTGTGTTAAGACATAAACAATAGATCTAACACCAGCACTGTGTCACCACAGCCATCCTCAACGAGGTTCATACCCTCCACTCTTATCTGTGCCTGTGAAGCAAAGCCATAAAAACAAACTCACTTGCTCCAGTAGAAACAAGCTACACAAGGCTTAACTACTTAACACCTTCCATCCTCTAGCCCTGGTGGACCCATATACACTTCATCAAATTGTAGAAGAAATGCCACTAATCAAGATAATGAAAAATCAAGTACAGGAGCCACAACACCTCTAACACCTCCTCTCTTCTAGCCCGGGTAGACCCAGATATACTTCATCAAAGTGTAGAAGACAATGAAACTAATCATGATGAGACTTCTTTTAAACACAATGCAAGTCACAGTTAACAGTGCCATGGAAAATTATGTTCTAAGTGACTTGATAGTTATAATCAGGGATCTTAATCTATATGTGCATGTGTGTGTGTGTATGTATGTATGTATGTATGTATGTATGTATGTATGTATGTATGTATCTATGTATCTATGTATCTATCTATATATATATATATATATATATATGTGTGTGTGGTATATATATATATATATATATATATATATATATATATATATATATATATATATATATATATATATATATATATATATATATAATTTCAAGGCAATCCTGAAAATAGTTTAGGAGTAGCAATAACAAACTTGTCCTAACAGACGGATGGACATCAGATTACAGATCAGCACCATTTTCATTTAGGACCAAGTATACATGATAAGGAGTCATTTAATGAAAACCCAATGTTGATATGCCCATCCATTCAGGAGGAGTGAGGAGTAGCGATAAAAAGATTTTCAAGATGGCTGCCATGGTGGCCGTATTGGATATCAGTTCTGCCCCATTCTCATTTAGGACCAACTATGCATCAAAAGGAGTCTCTTAGTGAAAACCCTAGATCAATATAACTTTCTGTTCAGGAGGAGTAGCGATAATAAGATTTTCAAGATGACTGTCATTTTGGCTATACTGGACTTCAGATTGGCACCATTTTCATTTAGGACCAAGCAGACATCATAAGAAGTCTTTTAGTGAAAAACCCAATGTTGATATAACCATCCATTCAGTAGAAGTAGTGATAAGATTTTCAAGATCGCTGCTGTGGTGGTCATATTGGACCCCAGATCAGCACCATTTTAATTTAGGACTAACTAGACAGCATAAGAAATCTTTCAGTGAAAACCCCATGTTGATATGACCATCCATTCAGGAGTAGTAGCGATAACAAGATTTTCAAAATCGCTGCCATATTGGATGTCATATTGGCACCATTTTCATTTAGGAACAAGTAGACATCATAAGAGGTCTTTTAGTGAAAGCTACATGTTCATATGACCATCCATTCAGGAGGAGTAGCAATAACAAGATTTTCAAGATGGCTGCCATGGCAGCCATACTGGACATCAGATCTGCACTATTTTCATTTAGGACCAACTAGGCATCATAAGAAGTCTTTTAGTGAAAACTCCATGTTGACATGACCATCCATTCAGGAGAAGTTGCGAGAACAAGATTTTCAACATGACCACTGTGGCAGCCATATTGGATGTTTGAGCAGCACCAATTTCATCTAGGACGAACTAGACCATGGGATGAATGTGTGTGTCAAGTTTCATGGCAATCCTCCAAGTAGTTTAAGAGTAGCGATAAAAAACTAGTGCTAACGGACAGATGGGCGACGGACGACAGACAACAGACCATCCAATAAGCTCTTCTGGTGTATGACCAATAGAGCTCCAAATTACTAGTTTGTAAGATTCTAACATTGAGCCTGGAGTCCCGAGATAACATTGGGTTGTTCCAGATAAGGACACAGCGGTGTCCCTGGGTACTTGGTGGTCCTGAGAGCTCGCAGGAAGGGAACAGCCATGTCTGAGACTGGGATTTCACTCCTGTAGTCACTCGTCATAGAGGCAGCCAGAATCAATATGCAGCAATCACTTATATCAATGGCAAAGAACAGCTAAAAAAAAAAATCATGCACTAAATATTAATTTAGGTAATGTAAGTATTAAGTGCCATACCTTGAAAGAAATGTAAACAAAACTCTTAGTCAACAGCTTCCACTGGTAATTGGTAGAAAGGTTGGAATAATTTATAAATATTAATTTATTAATATTAAATACAAGTACGTCCAACTGCAAACTGCACACTCAGATCTGCCTCTGCATAATATGCCAGCAGATCTGGGTCTGTGCAGTTTGTTAGGAGTAATCAGTAGAACAAACAACACAGACTCTGATCTGCCAGCGCCGTATGTGACGGTAGATCAGGATCTATGTTGTTTGCAGTTGGACCCACTTACAAGTGAGCATACATGGTAAATAAAATCATATGACCTTAATGAAGTGTCTGTTATTTAAGGCAATTTATTTCTGACAAATGATCATCATTATACAGAATGAAAGTGTTTGGTATCTGGACTGAGTTTTAAGTAAGCTATTCATATGATAAAAGGAAAAATGACAGAAAAATTTCCAATAATCAATGAATGTTAGAGAGGTAGAAAGTATAAAATTGGTGTATTCAGAAAATATTCTCAATCTCTGTGTTCAGCTGGGCTATATTAAAAATCTGGAGATTATAGATCTTGTACACTATGATTAGGTACATTGAAAAGAATTGTTTTGGATTCTCATGTTCAGCTGTTTAGTCATCCATTTGAGGTGGAGGAGCTTGACATTAGAAGTCCCTTACTGCTCTCACTCATACTCATAAAGTTCCTGTCATTATTTGGATCTTGTTCTTATGAATTCAAAAGAGTCACAGTGTCATTCCAAGTGGTGTGGGATGTTAAGATGGGGAATGCTGATGAACAGGGATTTCACCCTCTCCCATCTGCTACATCATCCCTGGTCCCTTACTGTTTTCATAATAAGTGTTACTCATCAGAAGGAAGATGTTGGATAACTGCCTGTACACATTTTATTGCTGCTTAATATTATCATAGGTTTATGTACACCCATGCAGCCAGTGCAGCTGACTGACATTTATAGGAAATATCTGCATGATTTTGTATGATATATTTTTCTGGTCCTATAGAATACAAAATGTTGGAGTACAGCTGGAATCCTTATACCTTACACACAAAAGAATGCAACTACTCAACAGGGATTTCTGTGTTTTTCTAATGCTTACAATTTTTCTTGACTCAACAGTATGGGATCTATACCGTTACAGGAATGTTGATATCTCATGTACCAGAAATAAGTCTGTGATACAATAATATCTGCATAACACAATAACAGAAATATTTGCCTTTCCTCAGGAGTGTGACAAGTAGGAGTTGAGTGTGAAAGCAATATCTTAGTGTCAAATGAACATGTAGATTTCTGTGTTACACACATCTGCCAAAATTGTTTTTTACAACAAAAAAAAAAACTTGGGGTTGGAAGGTAAAGAAAGGGTCTACTTTATGGGGTTGGGGAAGGTGTTTACACTGAAGATATGTAAATATTATAAGGTACATGGTTTGTTAGTGATATGGTGAGGAATTGTATTAAGTCAATCAGTAACTTATCAAGTCACTAGCAAACCATACAACAAATTTAACCATAGACCTTAATTATCCTTTTTTTCTAAATTATATCAATATCAGTATATTGTATTCATCTGGAAATTAGGTTGAGAAATGCTGAGTGATTACATGGCAAAATTATGTCATTCCTGATATCATCATAATTTTATATATTTCATACTGATATCATACCAGGTCTTTATGTGACATACTTGACCAATGAAAATGTAGGAATCTTGTCAGAAATTGGGTAAAAAAGGCATACTGGAAATTTCTATTTGAGAACCACTGATTATTTCTGCTCAAAAGTGTTGCTTTCATATATATGTGAAAAGCTGCTGGAATATATGTTTGCAGAGGTTTCCAATATCAACCTTTATATTTGAAGTCGAGTGCTAAAAATCTGGATGTTCCAGGCTAAATCCAAAGCATTGGCAAGTATGTGTCAAACCTAATCCTGCCACCAGTATCCCTTTTCCCACTGTCATGTATACCACAGTAATGACCCTACTGCCTCCCTGTGGTAGTGTTACCATCAAGCCATGTCTTACCAACCAGTTCATTGTATCTTCTTTCCACTATCTTGTATACCGTAGTAATGACCCTATTGCCTCCTGGTGGTATGGAAAGCTTCAAGCCAAGCCCTGTAGCAGTCTCTTTTATCAGCTTTCACACTGTCATTCTGATTGAAGTTTAATAATGTATACCACAGTAATGACCCTAATGCCTCCTGGTGGCAGAGGTAGCATCAAGCCATGTCCTGCCACCAGTATCTTGTATTAGCTTTGAGCTTTAACAGATATTTACTAGTGCAGCTATAAGGTGCATGCCATAGTAATGACCCTAATGCCTTCTGGTGGCAGATTTAGCATCAAGCCATGTCCTGCCACCAGTCTCTTGTATTAGTTTTTGATTGTTTTAACTGCTATTTAGTAGATCAGTAATAAGGGACATAAAACAGTAACGACCCTTCTGCCTCCTGATGGCAGGGTTATCAACAAGCCAAGACATGCCACCAGTCTCTTGTATTAGCTTTTGAGCATTGTTTTAACTGATATTTACTACTTCAGCTGTAAGGGGCAAACCAGAGTTATGACTCTACTGCTTCCTGGTGGCTGGGTTAGCATCAAGCCAAGACTACACTATCCTCAAAGTCCAAATGAATATGGAAGAAGATAATACAGTATAAATAAATGAATACTGTACCTCATATACGAAGGAATACGACTGTTCTGCAGGGACATCTGTATTACACAGAACAGCCAGTATATCTGGCAAGATTTCTGAGCGGTAGATATAGCATGTCTTGTCTGTTGGAGACTGCTGTGTCAAGGTATTGATGTCTCCTTCCTTCATTCCAGTGAACAATGCTCCAATTATGCTAAAATTCTGTTGCACAACATATGTCTTCACAAAACCTGCCAAGTATAAAATAATAATAATAATAATAATATAGTGGTCCCCATTGTATAAGGCTGAGGCCCTAAGTGGCCGAGTGGTCAAAGGCGCTTGCCTTTAGAGATCGCTCACATCTCACCTCTATGTCCGCGTGGGTTTGAGTCTCAGCCCATCCAAAGTGGGTATGTGAGAAAGCTTGCCAGTAGCTTTCTATGGGTCAATGGTTCTTCCAGGGTTCTTCCGCCACCAAATATATTGGCTGCGATGTGCTGAAAATTGGCGTTAAACCCCACAAAACCAAACAAATAAGGCCACCCTTCTGATATCAAAAGGTGGCATTATAAAAGGGAAGATTAGTATGGGAGAATAATGGTACATTGTGTCAGCTGAGAATAAAGGCACTTTAATTGTATACTTTGGCTCTTTTAACAGTATATACTTAGGAGCTGTGAAGATGCAGCTATCTTCTACACAATCCTCTTTGCATTAGTCAACTACTTTACATTTTTACTGAAATCCTGTCCTTGCATGGAGATGAAAAATCAGCAAATCAGCTGTTTTTGCATCCTACTGCAGTCCCCAAGAGAATAAATAATATTTTTGTCTCTGATTTTTCCTGAAGAGCTACTGACCAGTAAAGAATGTTACTTGTACTGAAAAGAAAGCAGCACCAAGGACTAAAAAGAACATAAAAGTAGTTACTGAATTGACCCTAACTTAGCATACAAGTGTAATTCAAGAAAGATCACTTACACTAAAAATTCTGGTAATTTAATTCAAATAAAACAATTTTAAGAAATGATATATAACCTATGCTTAATTTATAATCTGTCTAGTCCAAATTATTGTGTAACAAAATTAGGATAGTCTTGGTGTAGGCTTGCTCATAACTAATGAACTGGAACTCATAGACAATAATGGAAATATATAACAAAATCAATTACCGTAGTAATATCTATACAAACCTGAAGCAGCCACACCTACAGCCACAATTATTAATTTACATGGTAGTTTGCCACCAGTCTTCAACAACTCTGCCCTGATCAATGGAGACCATCTTGCTCTCACACTAAAATAGGCAAGAAGATCAATCATTTACAAGATCCAAATTCTTTTACATTTTTTGTAATAACCAGTATCTAATTAGTGAAACTAGACTATTCTCATAAGGTGTGACTGGCTGTCATAATTAATGACCAAAACTTAATGATCAGATCTTATAATCTGATTTGATGATAATATGGACATTTTTAAGCATTTTCCACTGCCCAAGTCCAACTCCCACAAATAAAGGCATTATAACATGGACATTGTTAAGCATTTTCCACTGCCCAAGTCCAACTCCCACAAATACAGGCATTATAACATGGACATTGTTAAGCATTTTCTACTGCCAGAGTCCAACTCCCACAAATACAGGCATTATAACATGGACATTGTTAAGCATTTTCCACTGCCCAAGTCCAATTCCCACAAACACAGGCATCATAACATGGACATTTTTAAGCATTTTCCACTGCCCAAGTCCAACTCCTACAAATACAGGCATTATAACATAGACACAAATACAGGCATTATAACATAGACACTGTTAAGCATTTTCTACTGCCAGAGTCCAACTCCCAAAAATACAGGCATTATAATATGGACATTGTTAAGCATTTTCCACTGCCAGAGTCCAACTCCCACAAACACAGGCATCATAACATGGACATTGTTAAGCATTTTCCACTGTTAAGCATTTTCCATGGCACAAGTCCAACTGCCACAAACAGAATCATCATAAAAGCATGCCATTGTTACTACATGTGATTAAACCCCATCTCCAGGCATTATCAAAGTTTGTGCCATCATAATGGGCACAATGATGACTACTGGTTGAGGCAACAGAGTATTTCATAAAACAAAGTATGAGTTACATGCCAGAAGTCTTTGGCATTTTTAAAAGCTGAAGTGTGCTACCTTCTATATAAAAAATCTTGTATTGCATCTACTACATCAATTACCAATAACATCTTTTTTCTTGAAGATACTGTGCACCTTTAGTGTTGATTCTTGATGGCATAATACCTGAGCTAACAATACTTTGGGCACAATTTGCAATTCACTCACACAGTGGATGTCCAATATACTGATCCTAACTATCTGCATGTCACACAGTGTGTGGTTCAATATACTTATCCTATCTGTATGTCACACAGTGATGTCAAATACACTTATCATGACTATTTGTATGTCCAATTATCCTATCTGTATGTCATACAGTGATGTCAGATACACTAACCATGACTATTTGTATGTCCAATATACTTATCTTATGTTATTTCATACAGTGATGTCAAATACACTTACCCTGACTATTTGCATGTCCAATATACTTATCCTATCTGTATATCATACAGTGATGTCAAATACATTTACCATGATTATTTGTATGTCCAATACACTTATCCTATCTGTATGTCACACAGTGGACATCCAATATACTTATCCTGACTATCTGTAAGTCATACAGTGTATATCCAATACACATATACTATCTGTAAGTCAAATTACTGTCAATCACAATATTTTAGCATCATTAAATTGTGTACATTTTTCAATCAGAAATTCTATAGCTGATGAAATAAACAGTCAACAGCGTTATTGTATCTGGTCAGGAAGATTTTGTGGTCAGTAAAGAGCTGACATCTGCAGACTGGTCAGTATTTTAGCGCAAACCATATTTCTGTAGTACTTCTCTAAAGTCTTTTTACTATCTGTGGAAGAATTGTGTATCACATCTGATCTAGTGATATGATACAGATCACAATACAGATTCGTCATGATGCAATACATATCGAGATACATAACTTGGGCTAATTTCTATAAAAAAAAATTACCAGTATAGTAAGCCTGACTTTGTCAACACAAATTATTACTATATTAGCACTTGCTCTATAGTAAGCCTGACTTTGTCAACACAAATTATTACTATCTTAGCACTTGCTCTATAGTAAGCCTGACTTTGTGAATACAAATTATTACTATCTTAGCACTTGCTCTATAGTAAGCCTGACTTTGTCAACACAAATTATTACTATATTAGCACTTGCTCTATAGTAAGCCTGACTTTGTCAACACAAATTATTACTATCTTAGCACTTGCTCTATAGTAAGCCTGACTTTGTGAATACAAATTATTACTATCTTAGCACTTGCTCTATAGTAAGCCTGACTTTGTCAACACAAATTATTACTATATTAGCACTTGCTCTATAGTAAGCCTGACTTTGTCAACACAAATTATTACTATCTTAGCACTTGCTCTATAGTAAGCCTGACTTTGTCAACACAAATTATTACTATATTAGCACTTGCTCTATAGTAAGCCTGACTTTGTCAACACAAATTATTACTATCTTAGCACTTGCTCTATAGTAAGCCTGACTTTGTCAACACAAATTATTACTATCTTAGCACTTGCTCTATAGTAAGCCTGACTTTGTCAACACAAATTATTACTATATTAGCACTTGCTCTATAGTAAGCCTGACTTTGTCAACACAAATTATTACTATCTTAGCACTTGCTCTATAGTAAGCCTGACTTTGTCAACACAAATTATTACTATCTTAGCACTTGCTCTATAATAAGCCTGACTTTGTGAATACAAATTATTACTATCTTAGCACTTGCTCTATAGTAAGTCTGACTTTGTGAATACAAATTATTACTATCTTAGCACTTGCTCTATAGTAAGCCTGACTTTGTGAATACAAATTATTACTATCTTAGCACTTGCTCTATAGTAAGCCTGACTTTGTCAACACAAATTATTACTATCTTAGCACTTGCTCTATAGTAAGTCTGACTTTGTGAATACAAATTATTACTATCTTAGCACTTGCTCTATAGTAAGCCTGACTTTGTCAACACAAATTATTACTATCTTAGTTAGTACTTGCTCTCCAACTATCTGACTGCATTGAATTTTGTAGTCAAAGCTAGTAATAACATGTCACAGCATAAAAAAAATTCTGATACAAAATGGAAAAAAACAAACATTCAGCAAATCTAACTTTATGCAAATGCAGTCACAGACTTGGATATGCCCCCACTTAAGACATTCTTCTGAACATGATTTTCATATGTAGCAAAAAACATATATTCCCCTGCTCTCAAAAAATGTACAGCAATGAAATATCAGAATGTTTCCTACACATTTGTAAATGTCAGCAGTAATACTGTAATATGTTGCATAAATACTAAATAAACAAGGTGAATTCTCAATCTTCCCTCTTTCAGCAATTTTGTTTACTGTGCATCTTCACCAACCACATATCTAGCCTACAAAGTTTCAATAAAATCCTTAAAACAGTGTGGCTGAGGAAGTGCTGATGAGCTGAATTCTTAAAATGCCACCTTTTTGGGACAAATGTTCCAAAAATATCCCCAATAACCGGCCAAAGGAAAAGAGCTAAACCTTATTGCACATTTACACCAACCACATATATAGCCTACAAAGTTTCTATAAAATTTTCCAAGCAATGTAGAAGAAGAAACAATGATAAACTGATCCCCAAGATACCCCGTTTTAACACTTTTTCAGAAATGTCCCCAAAAATGGATCAGAGGAAAAACATAAAACCTTATTGCGCATCTGCACTAACCACATATCTAACCTGCAATATTTCAATAAAAGAATTAAAACAACAACTGAAGTTTTAATGCAAAATGAGCAGCAATGCTGAGTACTGAAGATTAAAGAATTGAAACAACCAATAATGCTAAAGATCTAACCAAAGATGACATCAACCAGACTTACAGTATTCAAGAACTGGAGACAAATAACTAGCAAACACCCAGCTTGGTAAGATTGCTAATAATAAGAAATAATAATAAGGAATACTATCCTATACTGACTATTACGAATGAATTGGTGTTTGATCACTAAACACACAACATAAAAGTAAAAACTGGTGTGCAACCTGCTTTTTCGAGATAAAAATCACACAAGTCACATTAAAAGGAATATGAATTCCAACGATTCGTTACTGTATTAAAACAATAAAACAGAATCAAGATGAGTCTGCAACCATATCGGCAAGGAGAGGGATAACTATGTACCTACCCGAGCTAGAAAAAGGAATAAAATAATTCTCCAACACAATAATAGTTATGCTGACACCACTGTTGGGTTGTAATCTAAATGCAAGCCTTAGGTTATAAGAAACATAACCCCCCCAAAAATGCCAATAACTCAAGAGAGAGCTAATTCCAAATTCTTCAAAGTATTTTAAACAGCAGTAATGTCAGTGACTGGAAAAAGAATTATGGGATAGAGCACATGGGCAAGGTAGCTAGAGGTCAACTTTAAAACATTCTGGAATCGCCATATTGGAGGATAAATTCTCATCACATGGTTGAGGGTATTTTCAAGGTAATGTATTAATGATATTAAAAGGGGTTAGATTCAAGCCAAGGGTTGTCAATCCACTTTGTTCCATGTCAACCCTTGGCATATTTAACTAGCTGCAATGGTACAGTACACGCATCATGTTTTTATGATTCACCACGCAAATTGCGTGGGCGTGGAGAAAGGGCAGGTGATTAAGTGCCCACTATGAGTTGTTTAAGTCCATGCAGTCTGGTGGATTTTCACACTAATTCAGTGAAATTCCACTCAGTCTAGTGTAAGTGCGTGACGGATTTTATTGCAGTCGTCGTGAGTCGTAGTGGGTTTTATGGCACCCCTCGCTGATTCTATTGTATTCGCTCCGCGAGTCAACACACTAAACAAACAGATGGGAGAAACTCCGACACCGTAAACCGAACATGACAGGAATCAATTTCATACCTTTACCTGTACAGTGGTAACATTTCCTGTGTATTTATCAGTAGCCTGGCTGAGGATACATACAGACGAATGCGCATAACGTAGATTTCTTGGATATCTTTCCACCCCTGTCCATGACAAAGTGTACATCAGAAATAATTGCTTAACTACAATGTACATCCCTGCTGATTTAATACATGTATATGTACCTGTTAGCATATACAGATGCGGAAATTGACATTGTTCTGCATCAAGCGGTAACTTCGAGATTCTTTCTCAATAAATGATATTTCATAAAAGTGTGTTGTGTACTGGTTATTAATTTGTCAGTTTCCCTTTAATTTCCATATCATTTCCAAGACCCACCTTGAAGAAATCATTGAAAGCAGTATTACATATATAACTCGAAAAGAGATTACAAACAAACGCCCTAATATTTATATCGAACATGTACGATCATGAAAACTGGCACATTATGACATGTATGTCATAATGCAAGCGCTAGAAAGACATGAATGAAACAGCGTTAGATAAACAAGTAGTGCGTCAACCCTGCCTCTTGGCATAAGCAGCAACTTCAGTGTGTTTTCTCAATAATTGATATTTCATAACAGAACTTCTTGTACTAGTTATTAATTTGTCATAGTTTTTCTTTCGTGTCTACAGTTTCCAAAACCTTCCTTAATGAAATTATTGAAAGCAGGATACAAATACCTTTATGTGTAGACTTAGAAAAATGATTATTTCAGAGTATGATAATTTTTAAATGAGCTGAATTCGTCTACACAGTATTGAAGGTTGCTCTTTTTCAGTGGCTGTTCATGCCATAAACTAAGTGATTTTTATGAAAAAGGTTACTTTCTTCGTGAATCTATCATCAAGCACCAGCCGAGTGACATTTTTACTCTGACGTTAGCTGCTACACTTGTTAACCATGGCCATTCATGAAGTGTTGAGCTTTTATCTTATTTTTTGTAGCCCCGATGTTTCAAAAGAAGCATTAACTTCTGAATGAAACTATTTTTGTTGCGTGTGGAACAACGAATTTTGGACTTGTAATATGGAGTGAGAAACGCAATGTGGTCAAGTTGTGATATTTTTGCGTAAAACTGGTTTCTAGAGGTATATAAAATAAACCAAATAAAATTTTTATTCTCCCAATTAATCTTGCATATAATACAAGTCTATCGCAGCAACACAAAGCTATTACATGTTTAAGAAAGCTGTATTACACTACAAGCTTTTTTTTTTTTTTAAATGCATCTTTTTTGTAACAAAATGTGTTTAGTTTATCACATGCAAACATGAGAGAGAGAGATTATGTACCATAACTTTCGATCGATGTTAGCCGTAGCTTTTATCGCAAACTTGGAAAGAGGCATTGCTAATTAGAGAGTATGCATTTTAGAAATGTGCCTCGTTCATCTTCATTTTGGAATTCATCTACTGACAAAATTTAGAAATACAATTTTGATTCCACTCTTTATTTAAATAAGTTAATATGTAAATCGCTGCTTGGCAATTCATTTTGTATTTAACAAGAATTTATATAATTCATTGGGTTATTCACCTGCTATTAGCGTCCTTTGTCTTTTTTTCTTATTATCTATTGTCAAATCTGGTCATAATTAACCATGTACGAACTTAATGCTTCAGAAATTTAATAGACTGTAAGTCCAATGAGAGAGCATTACTGCAATAATCAAGGTGGACCTGACAATATTCGTGACCACCTTAGAATTAATATGAACGGTTCAAAATTAACAGGAAATAATTGGGATTTACAACTCTGAAGCCAAAACTTTTCCACCTCCAGGTCGGAGTAGTTAACGAAAAATAAGAAGCCACGTGTTTACAGCAATCAGTGCAATAATAGAGATAGATTTTATAGTCTTGGCAAACACGTGGCGTAGCAATTTCGAGTATGTACAAGGCATTATTGATTGATATGATATGTTCAGCTTGCGTGTAATACAGTACAAGTTAAACAAGGGGAGAAAGAAGTAATTCCAAAGCACAAAATAAATCTTACTGAAAGATACATTAATTAATACACCAGAAATTTTAAAAGTTTCGCCAATTGAAGCAAATTAATCGTGATTACACTCTTTTTATCACTTTCACCCGTCCATTTGGTAATATTAAACTTGTCAGATGACCAAACCAGCAATCTTAAGTATATTTTTTAAAGCTGTTGGTCATAGAATGCAGCATCACGTTCTTCGTAGAGTCGGAGTAAAAACAGTAGGTCTACAGTAAAAGTAAACACGTGTCTAGTTCCTGAGAAAAAGTGTCGCATGAACATGTATATTTGAGTTGCAAGTACTAAACATGCTGGAATAGTAGAGGTTGTATATTGCATAGCGCAGTGTATATTTCATTGTGTGGGAACATTTTAAGCAAACCATTTAAAAGTGACTGGGGTAATTAAAAACAAAATCACAACATTTCTCGTATTCTTTTATTTTAATAACGGAATGAAGCCCGCTAATACATGTATTTACGTGTGATTTATTTTACCCTTTGTTTGTTTAAAACAATCTCCCCCACCCCCTCATTAAAATTAAGATAATTAAACTTTGTATAATTTGCGAAGCATCATTCATGACTCTTTTCTCGGCAATTTATCTTTCATCTCTTTCAATACACGTATGTGAATGCGTTTTAGTGAGCGAGTCTTTGAATATTAAATGGCATTGCATACAAATTAAAAAGAGCATTCTGCACTGTGTGCTGTAGCTGAGCCGATAAGTAAGTTCCACGCCTGGTAGTGGGCGTCCACTATTACATAATTATATTGCTGCGACTTTCAAATGGGGAATAAAACTTAATCCGTCCACTACGAGCCACGACGTGGACAATCCATGACGACCACAATATCCTGTCCATGACAACACAGCATGAAAAGGATTAAGCTACACGCCCACGACATGTTTTTTCATAAAAACACAATGCGTGTACTGTATCAACATCTCAGCTATCTGATATATCCCTGGTTACATTTAAACTGGGAGATTGTAAGGAATAATCATGGGGGCCTCCGTACACAGCAACGCATGTCACATATAAGTTTCTCCAATTTAAATATTTTAGGCAACTTTTTATTCTGAGTCTATACCTGTGGACATCATGGAAATCATCTTATTGAATACCAACAGGTAATGTAACATGCTCTCATATTGGTTAATTGATTTCACTTGCTATGAGCATGGACTCCTATACACAAGTGGGAACTTGTTCAAAACACCATTTCAGTTAGCTACATATGCCAAGGGTTGACATGGAACACAGGGGATTGTCAACCCTAAGCTAGCGAAGATGACGCGAGATATCATGGACAGTTATTATTGTTTGAAAAACATAAATCAAACCAGCTTGCAACAGGATGCAATCATCAACCACTATGCACCAAGCATTTCATCTAAAACATAAATCGTGGAAAATTCCAGACGATGTGGATAAATAATACTCCTACATTATTTCATATGGTCCTTATCAGACTTAAATATAAACTGATTTTTTGTTGTTGTTAATTTTCTTCATCCTTTTTTCATTTTCCTAAATATTTTGTTTAACGATTATTAAACTAAAAAATTAAAGAGTCTCTGACTGACTCTAAACTGGCTTACACCTTGTGCACTTGTTTTTGTTAAGTTTTTGCAGAGAGAAGACTTCACACACATGTAGTTTTGGGGGGATAAAACTAATTTTAATTATGTAATAATTACCTGTTGTTATTGCATACATGTAGCTAGTACTTTTCCAGGATGAAAATACCCCGACTGAACAACGATTTTTTTTCCCTCCATTAGGGTGAACCAGAAGCTTCCAGAACATTGGGTTACCCCTGCATTAGGACCCCACATAATCTGGGCATGCGCCCTGACGTCCTCATTATTTTGAGGGAGCAACCTAACTTAGTGGGACATCAGTGCAAGGCAGGAGGATGGAATCTGGCAATAACAATAGGTAAGTATTACATAATTAAAATTAGTTTTACCTCCCCCCAAACTACATTTTAATATCAGTAATACCAGAGTTGTTCCGATAATCAATTATAATGGAAAATCAGTTGGTTGGGCGAACTGATACACTAATTGATTATGAAGCTCTATTATCGATTATCCGGAAAGTGAGACAACTCTGAAGTGTTACGTATAGACTAGTTTCTTTCCCCATATTGTGTTTGGGGAAAAAAAGAAGAGGATTCCGAATGACATTTATATAAAAAGCCGCTAGATCTGATACACATGCCATGGATTAAAATGATCAAACCACAATATACCCATATCCTGGATTAGAGAGATTACTCCTGTACATTTATTAACATTTGAACTCTTGAGCAAAGATATAGCTGTATAACAAACAAAAATTAAAATTTGCTCTTAGTAACTGATTTTAATCAATTATCAGTTAGTTATGTGCAACCGATTATCGATTATTTAATTCTGACCAATTTCCATCACTAAGTAATACCATACCCGTTGTTATTGAATAGCTGAATCTGTCAGTTTGGTGGAAGGCTGATGATCCCACAACTGGTGAATAAACAACAAACACAGGGAATACTCACATTCACAGAAGAGCAGGAGACCACTGCGAAATGGAATCCACATGGGCCACTTTCTGAGCGACGACAAATGGACCCAGTGAGAAAATGCCTTCACTTTGGTGCACTAACGAGTGAAGGTAAAAGGAGGAGAAAGTAGTGTGAGAGTGCCAAAATGTGGGTCTCATTACATCCGGCAAAGATGAATGAGCTAGATAGACCCATGAGGCAGTAATGGCTCAAACCTCATGGTTTTAAACTTTTATGAAATACAGGTCCCTATCAGTAAGGGACTGGTAAACTATCTTGATAGTTAATGCAATCCACCTAGAAATGGAAGCTGAAATATCAGCTGAACCATTAATGGGGGAGGGAAAAACACATCCTACCCTTACTTTTCCCTATAGAGGTTGCCAAGCAAAAACATAAATCCCTAACTGGACATAAAAGTATATCTTGGCCATCCCCAGCACAGATACGGCGGAGACTGGGAATCTCTATAGGAGTGGAGAACCAATGGAAGCTGGTTTTAGCTATAAAAAAAACGTGGTTGGAAAAGAGAGAAACTGACTCATAATTCCCACTTAACCTGATACAGCCCTGCTCTATGGATAGGACATGAAGCTCGCTCCTTTATCTCACAGACGTTAAGGCAAGCAAGAAAACTGTCTTGAGGGTAAGGTTCTCGAAGGAAGCTTCACCCAAAGGTTCACAGGGGGCTTTTTAAGAGACCAAAAGACACAAGAGATATTACATTTAGACATTAGAGAGTGAGACACTGGTCTTTACAATTCAAATAACTGATCAGGTCTGCTAAGTGAGAATCCATCCCAATGGCAGGACCTTTTGAAAAATTGAGAGTGTTGGAAAGGGCTGTTCAATAGCCCTTAATAGTAGAAACCGAGCATTGTTTCTCTTTGAAAAGGAAGAGAAGAAAATCAGCCATTGCACTCATAGAGGGACTGCAAGGATTGACATGTTTTCTACTACACCAATCATAAAAGATTCTCCATTTGGCATCATACACCTTAGACGTCGATCTTCTCCTGGACTGAATGATGCACTTGGCAACTTGGATCAAAAGTTTTTCTTTGCGGAGAGATCATTTGAGACGAACCAAGCATGAAGGTGGAGAATCTGTGGGCTGTTGTGTATGAGAAAGCTCCTGTGTTGCGACATGAGGTCTCTCCTCTGAGATAAGGTCCTGGGATGGTCCACCAGCAGATCGAGAAGATCGCTGAACCACGATCATTGGGGCCACAGCATGGCAATCAGAATGAGCTGAGCCATGGAGCACCTGACTTTGTGCGGGAACGGGGGGAATATCATGAAAGGTGGGAAGGTGTAAGCGAACAGACGATCCTACTAGAGGCTGATAGTGTCCACTGCCCAGGCCCTCTGGTCATGGACTGGGGAAATGTAAAAGAGGAGCTTGTTGTTCAGTTTTGTGGCAAACAAGTCCACCAAAGGGAGTTGTTGGAACAGGGATTCTGCTATGGATTGATAGAAAGACCATTCTGTAAGGACTATCTTCCCTTTCCTTGACAGACTGTCCGCCAAAATGTTCTTCCTGCTGGGGATGTGGCGAACTCAGAGGAATATTCTTTCTGAAGCTGTCCAGCAAAGGAGGTTCTAAACCTCCACACAGAGAGAAGGTGCATGTGTGTTTCCTTGTCTCCCGAGGTACGCTATCACAGATGTGTTGTCAGGGGAGATGATCATGCAGTGACCTCTTATTTGGTGGACGCATCCCTGAAGGCCTAAGAACACTGCACTCATTTCCAAATTGTTGATGTGAAGGGTAGATTCTTCCTGGGACCGCGAACCATAAAGAATCAGTCCCTTCCCTATAGATGAGCCCCACCATGAATCTGACACATCTGTTAACAGGTAAGAGTAGCATTCGGGGGTGGGGTGGGGTGTGTGCATGCAGATTTTGGCCAGAAACTGGTCCCAATTTATCCACCAATTCAGATGATGATCGAAATCTGACCCAGTGAAATCGGAGCATTCAAGGGATCTCTGTGCAGTTTCCAAGCAGCTAAAAGGAGAAATTCGAGAGGACGCAACTGCAGTCTGCCTAGAGGAACAAGGTTCCCAGCAGAGAGAGCAAAAGACGAGCTGACAATGCAGTCTTTACTCTCAGTGTTTTCTTTTATCCATGCAGTTTTAATCCAAAAGAACAACCACCGTGCAAAATACAAGAACTATTGCTAAAGCACTAATATTTATGAAAGACTATGCATATACATTAATTACAGCTGAGTATCATAGCTCACACTTCACTGATTTTCGGAGAAAGCCACTGTATCAATACATACATGCCACAACACGTGTCACGCGAAAAACACGATTTTGGGCTCCCAAACCCCTTGACACGGTCGTGTTTTGAAAAACACGATTATCAGCAATCTCGGCAGGAAAAAAATTTCGCACAAAAAAAAATATATATTTCTTTACACTATGATATATGCCCATATCTGTGGTATGTATAAACAGTAAACAGTCTTGCTCACAGCTCATGTAAAACTATCCTCTGGGCAGTTTACACAGCTGTTTTAGAAGCAATTAAAAGATAAGGCGGTTAGAGATAAACATACACCTTTCAAAGATTTACTGAATTGACCACAATAGCTAGGGTGATGTGTCGTGTCAAATCCTTTGAGCACTGCTGTGGGGCAGCCCATTAGACTAATTTGCATAGGTAAAGTACAATAAATGGAACAACCCAATTTGTCTGAAGTTAAGTACATCAAAGAGATACGTGTTGAAAACAAATCTTATCACACATCACTCATTAAATTGAATGAGAATGCTGAAGCCATCTTTATTAAAGTTTATGATGATCATGATCATTTCGGTAGGTTGAACAACAGCACAATTCAATCTTTAATGCAGTGTTGCACATAGTCCTAGGATCCCAAGGTCAGGGGACACTGCATCCGGACACTGAACATTTTAAAGGGACAAAGGAAAATTGTAGTACATAATGCACTAGAAGCGAAAAAAAAATTAAAAAATGAGATAATCTTATTTGCTTCAAAGTTTTGCCGCCTTAACTTTCTCATATTTTCCTTGGACTTTTACATTATTGCAATAAACGTTTTATCATGTGATCAAGTAACTCCTGAAAACATTAACATGTTTGAATATCTGGTTAACCTGAAATGAACTGCACCATGGAATTTTAATAACTTAAAAGTATAAGATCATTAATCAAATAACAAATAGTGTATTTGCATAAATTAGTACTTTTTTTCATTCATTCAGCCTGAAAATAAATTAAATCTTCACTGCCGGAGGTGTGACTTTAACCTCGAAAATACATTACAATAGCGGCGATCGAAAGACTTGAGCAACTCGGTCAACTACCACAAACCTTGAATGTTTTCATTGCCAGATTAATTGTTTTGAAATAGATATTCATTGCCATCTTGCTGGTTTTATCACTTTTAGCGACTTTGGTCATTGCTGGCGCCCACATAGACGTGGATGCACATCCGCAAAGGAAAAGTGTAGGCATATTTGTGAACACAAATGACACTTGCATTACCGTCAAACCAACTACTGAACTATTGAAAGCAGCAAAGACTGCATGTAATTAAAACTACATTCCACAGTCCAATTTACTTTAAAGACAATAACTTGGTGTATTTTTTTTATTTACTGTCTGTGAGGTTGTGACCATGTGTGTGGTGATGTTATTGACAATGTTAAGTCTACCATTTTTTGTGTGGTTTGTAAGTATATTAAATGCTTCAGAGAAAACAGATGGTATTTTCTTTTATTCAGATTTGAATTTCCAGTCATTTGCTATAGGCTGATTTGAAAAGATAGCTTATTCTGATTTGGATGATGTTGGTTTTGGGGGGTCACACGCATTGACCCCCCTTGGGACCTCAAAACACACTTTTTGAGTATCAAACCCCCCCCCCCAACACTGTCTGGGAATATGGCAAGTATGTCAATATCGTGTCAATCAAGTCTCATGGTACACACAAATGCTTGTCAGGTAAATAATCCCCAATTTGCAGAATTAAACAAGTCCAGCTTTCTTAAAACCACTGATAGTTATGTCCGATCTGTCACTCATTGTCACATAAGCAGCAATAATCCATTCAGCGTGAATTAGCTTGATTAATGAGGCTGTAAAGTTCACTAATACAGTGCAATGATTGACACCAGTAACATCTTCCTTTCACCGTGATGGCCTCCATGACCTGTTTAGCATACCAGTTGTGGAAGTGTGATTATAATTCTTCCTTGTACTCTTTATTTATTGTTAAGTCTAGTGGTTAAAGTTGGTCTCTACATGAAGCAGGCACAAACAAAGGAGTGATTCCACTGTCTTTCAATTTAGTTAGCATCTTCACACGTTGGTGGTGTCGGCTTCTATTGATGTTGAGCGCTCAGACGAAAATACGGTGTAAGTGATTGATCTTGACAGGTGTTTTATTTGTGCGCATAGAGGTGGTAGTATTGTTTTAATGTTGTTGACTGCGTTGGCTTCCATTGATGTTATTCACTCTGACGAAAACACGGTAAAGTATTGAACTTGTCGGGTCTTTGAGTTGTGTTCATATATGTAGTAGTATTGTTTTAAACATTCAACTGACTGCCATTTGCATAGTATCATTCTTTATTTTGGGTATTTGTAGAGGTTAAACCATGAAATTAAATACCTACTTATATTAAAACTTTGACAGGCAAAACCACAAATTCAAGTATCCACGAAAATGTCTTTTTTTTTCTTCACAAAACCACGAAAATTGAGCCCCACGAAAATAAATGATACTACAGTATTGGAGGATTGGGATACCTAATGATCTTAAACGGGCTGCAACAACTCCCATGACCCTGATAAAAGCTTTTGGTGTGGAGGCTAGGCCAAATGGCAGTGCTTGAAATTGAAAGACCTTCCCTATCCAAGCAAAACTGGAGGTACTTCCTGCGTGGATGAAAGAGGGATGTGAAGGTACGCATCCTGAAGATTGATGGAGACCGCCCAATCACTAGGTCTTATGGCATTCCTGACTGAGGCTGTGGTCTCCAGCTTGAATGGTTCCTCCAGCAGAAATCTGTTTAGAGACGAAAAGTCGATAATTGGACAAGACTTTCCCCCTTTCTAGGGAACCAGGAAAATTGGGGAGTACAAGGCCGGAGATTGGTCTTTCAACACCCTCTCTACTGCATCCTTCCGAAGCAGGGAATGAACCGCTTCCTATAAGTGCACCAGATTTAACTGCCGGAAGCAAATAGGGGACCTTACTAGAGGTGGGAGATCTTGGAACCAACGCCGGCAGCAATCTCTTACGATAGAAAGGATGTAGCTATTGACTGTTATGCCTGACCAAGCCTGTGAAAAGAGGTTTTGTCTGGCTCTAATGGGTACAAATGGAAGAGGTATGCTCTGCAGGAGAGGGAGCGAGTTCCTAGGGCTGTCCTTAGGAAAGGAGAAAGGGCCTGCAAAAACTTCTTCCCGGGGCATTAGCCTTCTAGGGCCTGCCTGCTGAGGGGAGCTCTGAATTGGGGTTGTTGTTTCAACTGGGGTTGTGTGGCTTTAAATAATTTAGCCGATAGGCCCTGAGGACAGTCAGGATGATTTAGCTTCTTGGCTAGTTTCAAAGAGCCAGAAGTGGATGCAAGGGACCTGTGTTGATGGTCTCTAAAATCCCGAGTAGCCACGGAGGGGATGAGCCCTTCAAAGAGAGTCTCTGCCTCCAAGGGGGCAGTCCTCAGAAGGTTTTAACCGTGCTCTAGTAAAACCTTGAAGGTGTCCAGAGCAACATCCCTGCAGAGGTGGAGAAGCTCTGCTGACAAGGCAATGGACAAAGACAATGCATGTCTAGAAGGTTTTGCCACAGTTTCCAACAAACGATGGAGAGTCATTGGTGATACAGATTCTTCCTTCAGCAGGCTGAACAAGGCTGCTGAAAAGAGGTCAGCATGTGAGGCTATGGTTACTAGTGACCTAGCCTTTTGTTTTAAAGATTCCAGTGTTTTCACTGGAAGATGAGCCAGGTCCCCATAGAAATACTCATTGGAGCCACTTCAGCATCCAAAGAGGGAGGTTTGGTGGGCGAGGAAGGCATGAGAACCTTGTAGCTAGATGCAGCTACCAAGGGTTGCAATGTAGAAGGGGGATCAGACCACCCCCTACGTTGTATAGCAAAAGTTTGGCCCTTGCTAAACCTTTGAGAGAAAGCTCCTTGCTCATAACCAAGTGAGGAAGGAGCAAGAGATCTGGCTAAGAGTTTGCTCCAGAAAGTTTCTCCAAACTGTAAAGAATTTTGGAGTCACCAGAACCTGAAGGTTTGGGACACAGATCACTGGGCAAGAGGCAGTAAACCTTATTTACCGCTTTATTGAACAACCAGGATTCCTCCTCCTCAGCCTCCTTATTGGAAGGTTGAGAATAGGTAGGGGGCTTGAAGAGAGTGGGTACCACATTGGCCGTTGACATACATTTCAGTTGGTTGGGAGCAGAGGAATGCCAAAGTCTATAAAGATGAGATAAATTTCTTAAATGAAATGAAGCTGCATAATCGCTTTTATCAACATTAGTATATTTTTCTTTGTTTTGTTAAAGAAATAAACTCGAATTTTAACCGACTTTAGCATTCCTTGGCTACCATCACATTTGAACTAACTGAAATGAATGTGAACGAAACTTGAAAAATGCGTTCACTTGCTTGCGTTAGAATTTGATTCCATCAGGAAAAGACATCAGAGTAAGTATTGTCCGACTACTGTAATTAGACTTAATTTGTGGAAAAGTGTCAATATGGGCTGCCAAGTGTGTGAGATATTCCTGAAAATGTGGCCTCTAGTTTCCGTCAGTCAACCGGGAATCACGCTACACAACGTCATTTATGTAACTAGTAAGACGTAGCACCCAAACATCATAATTTATCAGGATGGACGTCTGACATTGTAGGACTACCTTAAATACAGATATGAACTGCTAAACGTACCTGGGAAATAATGAGAAATATCATATTTTAAACAAATGTAAATGTCACATTAAAATCAAAGTCGAAACATAATAATAATTCACATGGTCCCAAATCAGCCTGGTATTTGGTCCGAATCAGCAGTAATTTGGGCCGAATAAACCTGGTCCGAATCAGTCTGTTACCCATGAGGTAATCATGTGTTTCAAAAACAAAGCAGGATTTATGTCTAAAGTGTATTACGAAAGATATTCTTGGTTTCCTTCCTCATCTTCGTCATCATCTACTGCCCTCGACACCATTTCGCCGTCGTGGGCAGCCATGCTTACTCATTTTAGTTTGGTTGGTTATATATTCGTAGCAGTTTATACTTCTTTGATACCATTTTGAAAACCAGACAAGCAGTAGAGCCTCAACTTCCGGCAAGGTTAATCAAGTTGAAGAAGGGCTTTGAATGTAAAGAAATAATATTTTATTATATTTGACCAAGCATTCTTATAACCTGATCTCACCTGATGATGTTTACTTTCTGGACAATAACAACTAAATCGTAGATTTCCCTTTAAAGTTATCGTCATTGCTGTTTTCATACATGGCTGGAAAGATGTTTAATTCCGTTACAAGCTGGCTACGTATTGACAATGCAACAGAGGATAACGACATAGATAAGGAGAAAACGGAAACTTCTGACAGTAAAACAGTTGAAACTGCGTCAAAGTCAAATCTTGACTCTCCGTCGACCCCAGACACAAAGAAACCCGAGGAGCAGGAGGAAAATGACCTAGATACAAATAAACCCGAGGAGCAGGAGGAAAATGACCCATTTGATAACGCTCAAAAAGCAATTGAAGAGGCCTCTGCAAAGGCCATACATACAGCTAAAGAATGGGGAAGTAGGTTTTCAGATTTTTTTTATGGTAAAATCTCTTTGATATTGGAGATTAACTTTAGTATTCGCTTGCCTTCCCGTATGTGGTAGGGGATAAGCATGGTTAGTTTATTCACTAACCTAGAGTCGACACAAAAACAAGTAGTGGCATCCAATTTACACACAAGCACTATGGTAGACCAACAAGTTGTTCTCCACCTTTTTTTTTTTTTGACTGGTGGCAGAGAACAACAGTCCATGCCACTAATTGTGCTGGAGCATTAGCTTGTTTATCAGTCGGATTATCGGTCCGCTCTCTATTAATTAATAAATTTATTTAGACTAACTTTTGTATCCAGACAGTAAGTATAATCCTTCTTCTAATGATCCATTGAATTAATTCTTTAGAACACTCACTTTTTTAGTATAAATCTCTGTCAGAACAGAAAACCTGTGTATTCAGTGGCTGTTGACCTCGGATTTGAATTACCGATGCATGCCTAGAAAGCAGCATCACCCCAAGGTAAGAGTAACGCGTGGAGACCGTTTAGAGAGGCATATATCAGAGGCCACCAGTCAAAAAAAAAGGTGGAGAACATCTTGTTGGTCTCACACTATGGGTGAAGCCCATGGACTTGAAGATGGCTTTATCATGCCCTGGCCCCTGATTCGCATACAGGACATTTCTGTCCCAAACCAGTTCATCCTGGGTTGATTCTTACCAAAGGCAACATTCAGACGGGTCGTTTTGGCCCACATGTTTTATTAGAGAAATAATGTGTTAGTTTAATAAAGATGTTTTCATTGGAATAGTATAACTTTGAGCAACAGAGTGCCAGTTTTCATAGTGACATATCAGCTGATCACGTATTTTTATGAAATAAAAACAAATTAAAAGTGGCTGATTTGGACCAGGCTTATTCAGATTTAAGGATCACAGATGACATTTCCACATTTTTGTAAAGGAACGATAAGTATTATAAACATTACATACAAGTGGTCTGTAGTCCTTCATTCAAAATGGATTAGTGGCATTGTGTTCTTTTGGTTGTAATTACAACTTTGATTTATGTTGATTGCAATGGTCCTAAACCCTGTATATTATCTTAAAGAGACCACAAACTAATTGCGCCTGTAAGTTGCGGTCCAATTAAGGATAAAAAGATGACAATTTGTGTAAATGAAAGATGCATGTTACAGATAAAAATAGAACATAACAAAACTTTACTGGAAAAAGAATCATACTCTGGTCAGATAGGCACATGAATCAAGTACAATTAAAGTTCTGTTACATGAGGAACCATAATGGTGTATTAAAAAGGGAAGAGACAGTAAAAATGAGAAAGAGATAGAGCATGTATCATCGAGGTAATGAAAATCATCACCCAAAACAATGTTCTGACATTTGGTGCATTTTCTTTTATCATATGGATTCTTATTACTTCTACCATTTTCAACATGTAATTTATAGATTGATGTCCTAAATTTTAAGATTGTTAAGTAAAAATTTTTTTAATTAAATATTCTTCATAATTGAATACTGGTTTTAAAATTTGTTACAGTTTTTGTCCTTTATACATTTTTTCTCGAAAACAGATAACCAGTCTTGTTTGTGTTGATCTGAGAGGATGATTTTAATATAAATCCTTGCACCTCCCTTCCTCATAAAACTATGAGAAAGCCTTTTGCAAATGCTTTGCAATTACACCTTTACAAATAAACACCATTTTGTTCTTTAAGATGTAAAGAACTATAACAAATTTATTTTATATATATATATATATATATATATATATATATATATATATATATATATATATATATATATATATATATATATATATATAATAATTATTTACTTCTTAAATATTAACAGCAATAAACATGGAAAACTGTCATAAATATACCCAAATTATAACACACACATGCATTTGGCAACTAATAAGATTGAGTGGAATTTTGTCAATCTTTCTTATCTAAGACTCAATTATCAGATGGAAAGATACAACATTAATTTATAGTCTTAAAAAAATAACCATTTTGCATCAGTTACATACATTAATCAATCCGATAATAAAGCTGATGATAAGAAACAATGAACACTGAAAAACTTCTACTTTACCAAGTTTAACTGAATGAATAAATTTATTAAAAATCAATAAATGGTACCATTATTAGTATTGATTTTTAATGTTGTTAACATTACAAACACAAGGCATATATGCACATGACATAATGCTATTTATTATTCTATCAACTTTTGCACAATACATTATATTTACATATTTTTTAACTAGATCAATTAATTACGCATTGACATTCTCTTTTGCTTAAATGTACATGAACTCTTTATATACTGTCTGTATCAAAGTATAGTGGGTCAAAATGACCAGCATATGTGGGCCAAATTGACCCGGTTGAAATAGTGGGCCGAAACAACCCAGCCGAATCGACCCAGGATGAACTGCTTTTGGGCCATAATGACTATAAGCCCTTGATTCAACATATTTTCCATGATTTCCAATTTCATCTCTTGCATGAATTGGAATTCTATGCAATGGTTGTTTCACTGATCTAGCATCCGCTCTATTAATCTTGTGACATTTCCAGTAAATTCTGCATAAGTCAGCTTTGATTTCGCATATAATCCTGAGAATATAACCAGAACCCTCTTGCCTTGGGCTGATGAAAGACCCATTTTTTATTCATGCAATACTGTTTAGGTCAGGGGTGTCAAACATACAGCCCGCAGGCCGGATACGGCCCGCCAGAGTCATTATTTATTATTATTATTTATATCAAATCTGGCCCGCCATAGCAAATGAGTTTGACACCCCTTTTTTAGGTGTTCAGGTACTTTCCTGGATTCCACTTGATCTAATGAATCCTAGGGAACATTATCAATATTGTTGCCCACTGTTTCAAAGCAACCCTCAATAGTTCCTGCATAAATAACTTTTGGAATGTTTATTTCATGCTTTGCTTGAGTTGATATTTCTCAGATAACATAACTATTGCAGCTTGCCAAAACAGGTTTACCTACATAACACAGGGATCATCTGATGGAAACTAGTTGTAAGTTCAGTTAGGAGATCAGTATTTGTTATGGGCTAGAACCACTCAAGCATAACTAAAAATATACAGTATGGCTGTGAAATTGAAAGTAATTGCCTAAGAATTTATATACTGTAGAGTTTATATTTAAATGGAGTGACATGCAATGACTTGTTGGATATTTTGTGTAATACACTAATCTTCATAATACTGACATACTCAGATTTTTGCTTTACAAGGACAGTGGTATCTACTTTGTGTGTGTGTTCGTGTGTCTCTCTCTCTCTCTCTCTCTCTCTCTCTCTCTCTCTCTCTCTCTCTCTCTCTCTCTCTCTCTCTCTCTCTCTCTCTCCATAAAGTTTAAGGTACAAACATGGAGATCTTGGGGATTTATTCAGAATGAACATACAGGTGAACAAGAATTTCACTTTTTATTTCTCTTCAGTGAGGCTTGAAGGGTTGGGCTAGGGAGTGCTGAGATGGTGGGAGGAATGGATTATGAAACAAATAAATATATTGTATTTATGATTTAAGAAGAATATTCAATTCCAGGCCCCCCTTTCTCATCAAATAAGTAGATAAAGTGCAGGCCTGAAAAATCTGTATAAACCATGCTTTAACCATTACCTCTTTACATTCATCTGAGGTCTGTCATTTTGGAATTTTAGAAATTAAAAGAACACAATTGGTAAACCTAGGGGTGAAACGATTAATCAATATATCGATGTATCAATAATTTTTCCATATCAGTACAAGAGGTGAACAATCGTTACAAACGATGCTTACCCTACACAAGCTACTTTAATCTCCAGCAGCAGTGAATAATTATTAGTCATTTGCCTTTTTATTCTTTAAATTGAGAATACATCTGAGACAGCCATAGCAGGCATATGCACTCATTTCTGTCACTAAAAAATAATAACTATTGACAATACCCACTCACGTTCTGCAAACACAAGGTGACTAACTCACGTGGTTCAGAATCTTTACTGATCATTTAATAACCACTTTTACACAAAGTTTATCTGTTACTTTGTATCTTATCTACTTGGATGAAATTTTGAGGCTACAGTTCCAGTGTGTCATGCAGTGAAATATGTTACATTCAATTCTGACTGGTGGTAATTGTTTGTTCAAGTCCAGGGTAAAACAATAACCACCCAATCAGAACTAACTGTAGCTAGTTCACTGCATGACACACTGGATGTGTTGGCATCCAAACTCAATCCAAACAGATACAAGCAACATAGAAACTTTGCCAAAAAGTGGCCTTTAAATGATCTGTAAAGTACTTAAATTGTACATGAACATCTCCTTTTACGCTGATATATGCAATCAGTGATTGAACGTGTCGACTGGATTAAAAAAGAACAAATTAGCACAGAATCAGCAATGTGGCAGATTCCAAACCACATGAGTTATGAGTTATAGCCACCTTCATATTTGTAGAAGGGGAGTGGGTGTTGTCAATAATTTCCTTTTTCACTGACGGAAATGAGTGCCTGTGGCCACGGCAGTTTTGCATCTGCTGGAAGTACAATGTGAAGGATTTGGTTGTTAGTTATCTCCGTTCCCACGTTTGGACTTGTTCTAGATAAGATTTTCCTTGCACAAGGTAATTGTACTATTTCTTCTGTTTTGAAGACAACACAGTAATGCCTCCCAGCTTTAAGTGAAGACATAAAATTGGTAATAGGTAAGATGTTTTTAAAGCATTCTTGCAGTGCAAAACAAATGGCCTAGTGACAAAGTTGAGTCCTGCATCTGATTAAAATGGAGCAGCCTGAATAAGCCAAAAAGTTGAATTAAAGTCACTGACAACTAACAGTTAGTCTGTTTGGAAGTATTTTTTTGTATCTTGTCAAGGATGAGAATGGCATATGAACAGATGATAATTCTATGTCTGTCTGTAATTCGCATACTGAAAATATAAACTACATGTATACATCAACACATATTAAATGGCACAACACTAACACTGACAGACCTTCTAAAGATAAAAAACCTATAAAGTTGATATGTGTATCGATAATGTATCATATTGTAGTCTGTGTATGGTGAATAGTATCAATATGCATCAGAGGTGTATCATTTCACCCCTAGTAAAACCAGAGATGGTGAAAGAATGGAGAGCTGCTTTGTGTGGTGACTAATTTATTTATTATTTGAAACAAATGCTTTGGAATCAAAAGAAATACAGAAAAACACACTGACATTACAGACATATTAGTACATACCAGTATGAAGACCTGGATAGCTCCAATCACTGAAGCATCAGACTTGGTTGTAAAGAGTTTGAGCCTGTGATTGAAACTTACACATTTTTTAAATGCTATCTTGGTTTTAGCAATGTTTCTTTCTTTGTTTGGTATTTATTGGCACATTAAGACATGAACAATTGTATAATGCAGAGGCAAAGAAAGTAAAGTACCTTGCCCATAGAAAGACCACAACGGCTGACCTGGTCTGATCAGGATTTTAATAAACCTGAGACCTTTGGATTGCGACTCCTTAATCACTGAGCCACTATGGCTTACCTTTTCACAATGTACCTTAGTTTTCACTCACGTAATTGATGTTTGTGCGAAAAATCGATTATGAAAATAAAAAACCCACATTAAATAGAAATAATATAGGAGCTCTTTGTTGATATGACAGATGGATTGGCTATCCAGTTTAATATCTAACGTTCCTTTTTTATATTAATTTGCAAATAAATATCACATTTACACATGTAAAATACACATCAAGCTTCTACCTATGAAGAACTGGGCCACATAATGCACAATTGAACTAGGGTTTATGCTGTTTGTTCTGTTTAAAACTAAAAAGTTAATCGCATGGATCCTGGTTTGACACATCATTTTGCAGTGACAGATGAGCAAATACAGTTGTCGCTGCAATATTTGCTCATTTGTAAATGGGGAATCACCAATGTAAAGGATTTTTAATGCAGGTGAAAAAAACCCAAAGAAAATAAATTGGTTGCTTGCAGAATATACATACCATGTATACTTGTATAATAATAATAATGATGACTTAATAGAGCGCTTATTCTTTTAAAAAGCTCTAAGTGCTTTACAACATAACGTTAACACATAAAGGCATAAAAAACAGTTTGCATACAGACAACATATAAAAACATGAAAATATCTCACAAACAATATCAAAGACAAATGAATTATTACACACAAAACAACATGAAACATGAATTTACAATACAGTTTCAATCTAACACTAATGGCCAATGGTAAATGACAAATTTATTCTTGCTGACGGAAAAGATGTGTCTTGAGAGCACTCTTGAATGTGATCGTGGTCTCTTTGTGTCTGAGATCAAGAGGCAGTTCATTCCAAGTAGCTGGGCCCTGATATGCAAATGAACGTTGTCCATATAACTTAGTTTTAACCTTGGGAATACTAAGCTTACGAGTGTCCGATGATGAGCGCAAGCTTCTAGCAGGAGTGTACACGTGGGTGAGATCGGAGAGGCATTTCTGACCAGAGGCAGTCAACGAAGTATAAGAGAGAGAAGAGATTTTGTGCTTGATTCTACTGCGAACAGGTATCCAGTGGAGTTTTGAAGAAGTGGGGTGGTATGGTCTGTTCTTGGTGCTTCAAGAATGATCCTTGCTGCAGTGTTTTGGACCTTTTGCAGTTTCTGCAGAAGAAACAGTGGTAGACCGGAAAGAAGAGCGTTACAATAGTCAAGTCTAGAGAGTACTAATGAACACACACGGTTTTTTTTGGCATCAACTGTGAGAAGGTTGCGAATAGTGCTGATGCATCACAGCTCCAGGTATGCTGCTCTGCAAGTGTTCAGGACATGCTGGTGTAGTGAGAGGGAGTTATCAAAGTAACACCTTGATTTCTAAGTGATTGCCTAAATTTAATGGGGGTGTCACTGATATTAATTGATTCTGGTAACAGGAGGGCTCGAGAAATTCTTTGTGGGGTAACAAGCATGGCTTCAGTTTTATTATTGTTCATTTGTAGCTTATTACACCTCATCCATGACTTAACATCAGAGATGCACTTCTCTACGCTTTGGATGGTGGAAGTGACTTCATTTGGACAGCTAGATTTGTACAGTTGAGTGTCGTCAGCACACAGCTGGTGGGACACAGGGTGGCGATTTATAACGATGTATACAAGTTGGATCCATCGCATAATGCGCCGACAGATCTGGGTCTATGCAGTTTGTTAGGTCAAATCAGTAAAAGAAACAACATACATCCAGATCTGCTGACACATTATACAACAACAGATCAGGGTCTGTGTTGCTTGCAGTTATATGTAGCATATATGTGAGTATATATGGTATTTATAGTTGATTTATCTGACACAAATACGGTTATATCTATAATAATATATGCACATTTTTGCAGGTTATCTGTACAGTTTTGGGAAGCAGGCAACAAAGACTGTAGCAGAGTCAGCTAAAAACTTCACAAAAGCTGTAGAGGACAAGGTGAGACCCACGTGTTGATTTGACATTTTAAATGTTATCTGTGGTTGCTTAGTTTTTATCAAAATTCAAAATAAAATAATCATGACAAGATTTAAAATGTTGTCCCCAAAAAGTTGGAAAGAGACATGTTGAGCTTCACTGGTCATAGACCAGGAGAGCTTATGGGGATTGTCTGTTGTCTGTCCATCCGTTAGCACAAGTTTGTTATCACTACTCCTCCTAAACTATTTGGAGGATTTTCATGAAACTTTTCACAAACATTCATCCCATTGCCTAGTTTGTCCTGAATGAAAATGGTGCCAGTGGGACATCCAATATGGCAGCCACAGTGGTCATCCTGAAAATCTTGTTATTGCTACTCCTGCTAAATGGATGGTCATATCAATATGGGGTTTTCATGACAAGACTTCTTATAATGTCTAGCTGGTCCTGAATGAAAATGGTGCAGATGTGATGTCCATTATGGCTGCCACAGCAGCCATTTTGAAAATCTTGATGTTGATACTCCTTCTAACTGGAAAGTCATATTGACATGGGGTTTCACCTAAAGAAGTCTTATGATGTCCACTTGGTCCTAAATGAAAATGGTGCTGATCTGATGTCCAGTATGGCCAACACAACAGCCATCTTGAAAATTTAGTTATCACTACTCCTTCTGAATGTTTGGTTTTCACTAAAAGACTTCTTATGTTGTCTAGTTGGTCCTAAATGAAAATGGTGCCCCTTGGACATTCAGTATAGCTGCCAAATCATGTTATATCTACTCCTCCTGAATGAAAAGTCATATTGACATGGACCAGAAGACTTCATATGATGTTTAGTTGGTCCTAAATGAAAATGGTACCACCTGCACATTCAATACTGCTGCCATGGTGTCCATCTTGAAAATCTTGTTATTGCTACTCCTCTTGAATGGATGGTCATATAATAATGGGGTCTTTACTAAAAGACTTCTTATGATGTATAGTTGCAGGGCTTTATAAAGTTTATAAAAGTCAGCCTGACCAGGGTAAAAGACCTTAAACTGAAAAATTAAACAACCAAGAACAGAACTGTGTTAACTTAATTTTAATCATGTTTTAATATATCATAACATTTTTCTGTATCAATGTTTCCAATAAAAGTTTAATTGATCATGCAGATGTGAGTATCCATCCAGTAAGAAAACAAGGTAAAACTCAGTAACTCACTAAAATAGTCCAATATCACTGAATTCACTCTTTACTTTTTTTTCTGGGGGAGTGTTGTGTCCACTCGCATGTCTACTTCCACTTTCACATCATCCAATTTTGACCTTGAAATCAGCGACATGCATCTAAACAATCTTTGACAAGCCAAATTTTGAGAATGATTTGAGAGCACTCTTTGTATACATTTAATTATTTGCCAAACAGTAAGTATCAGTTGATCTCCTGTAATAACCATGTAAACAATAGATGATAAACACTGCTTGTGGGTATTAGATTTCCAGGTGACTTATCATTAGAGACATTTGCCTTATATTTCCAAATACATCTGTCCAAGGAATCTCACAAGTTATATTATTAACAATTATCACCTAGTCACCTTGAAATTGGCGACATGCATCAAAACAATCTTTGACAAGCTGATTGTTTAGAGTCGGCAAGCTCTGCACATTTGGAGCTCACAAACTGCACGTGGCTAGGTTAGAACTTGAAAGTCAGTGAATGTGGTCTTTGTACAAATATTACAATTAAAATATAACTGATAAGGTAAAATATTAATATTTATTTTGTATTTGTCAAAACTTGCTTTAAATAGTAAATATTCATATTATCATGTCTGTGTGAAAAAGTGGGAGAGTGACCTTGACCCTGACTACAAGATGGAAATAACAGCAGTGGGGAGGAGTGCTCAGTTCATGGTACTCTAAGGATGATTCAAGCAGTTGTGTTTTGAAGTTTCTGTAGTATATACTGAGATGAACCAGATAGAAGAGAATTACAGTAGTCCAGTCTAGAAAGTACTATGGAACATGCAAATGTTTTAGTGGCATCTACAGAAAGAAAATTGCGAATTGAGCTGATGCGTCTCAGAGCCAGATATGCAGCCTTGTATATGTTCATGACATGTTGGTGTAATGAAAAAGTACTGTAGAGAATGACACATAGGTTTCTTGTTGATTATGTGAATTTAATCTTCGTGTTGCTGATACTTATTGTTTGAGGTAAAGGATGGGAATGAGAAAGTCTTTGTGAGGTGATCAGAATGGCTTCAGTTTTATCATCATTCATCTGCAGCTTGTTACATGTCATCCATGACTTCACTTCGGAAATGCACCTCTCAACACCTAGGATGGTAGCATCAACTTCAGTTGGGTGGCTAGATTTGTATTTTTGGGTGTCATCAGCATACAATTGGTGATACACTGGATGACGATCTATGACACTTGAGAGGGGCTGAGTGTATAGAATGAAGAGAACTGGTGCAAGAACTGAACCCTGTGGAACACCAAAACATGGTTCAACTCAGCTGGAATGTTTTCCATTTACAGACACTATTTGTGTTTGACTGAACCATAGTAAGGCTGTATCATGAATGCCAAATACATGCTGGAGACGGTGAAGTAATATATTATGGTCTGTTGTGTCAAATGCTGTGGACAAGTCAAGGAGGGTGAGGACTGTAATCTTTCCACTATCCATAGCATAGAGAAGGTTATTAACTACTTTCAGAAGGGCATTTTCGGCACTGTGGTGAGGGCAATATGCAGACTGTAAATTGCAAAAAAGACTATTTAAATTCAGATGAGATACCAGTTGGGACAGAACAACTTTTTCTAAGATTTTAAATGCATGGGAGGTTAGAAACAAAGCATTATTTTTTTAAACCGTTAGGGTCAAGCGTTGGTTTTTTCAACAGAGGCATTACAACGTCAGTTTTGAAACATGATGGGAATTCCCTGGATGAGAGAGAAGTATTAATAACATTGGTTGGTGAAGGCAATATAGAATCTAAGCACTCGCGCAGCAATGATGTCAGAATCGGATCAAGTTCACATGACTTTGGGGTGCTCTTCATCAGGATTGTATGTAAGAAATCCGTAGAAACACACTCAAATGCTGTTAAAGGTTGCTTTTGAAATTCTGTATCATAACTGTGTGGTGATGATGAGTCACTTGAAATTGTGTTGTCAGGCTGATCTCTAATGGTTTGCACTTTGTCACGGAAGAAATTTGCAAACAGGTCCGGAAGGTCGATCAGAGAGAAGGTCATTGGAAGTGGTGTACATTTGCTCCTTGACATTAGCTTCTTAGTAATATTGAAGAGCTCTTTGCAGCTGGAGCTTTCAGCGATCTTAGTACTGAAATAGGTTGATTTAACTGCATGAATTATGTGACATTCTTCTTAGTGGCTTACTAGATTTGCTTAAGAATAGTAAGACTGGATGAAAACCAAAGCCTCTTGGCCTGATGGCGTTCTCTTTTAGCAATGCGAAGCTTGTCCCTAACACTACTATACATGGAGAACACTTCTGAATGGATACTCTGCACTTGGTTGCTGAGGCGTGTTTGTCAAGCAATGAACGCAAGCACTTATCAAGTTGTTCTGCTGTAGGAGGTAACAAAGTTGTTAGGTTTGCTTGGATATCATGCATTAGTTTGGTTCTATTTATCATATGGAGGTTTCTCTTAGTAGCAAACAAAGATAGAGGATTAGGGACTGATACGTCAAGAGACATACGCAGAGGTGATCTGATGCAAGTTCATGGGACACCAATGAAGACTGTAGGACATTATCATCAGGTCTATGAAGAATCCATTCTAAAATGTGGCCATGTTTATGGGTGTATCGGCTAACTGACTGTTTGAGGTTGAAAACATGACTTAAAGTCTAGGAGTTTTAATGTGTATGGGTTTCCAGGGCAGTCAAAGTGAAAGTTGAAATCTACAAGAATAATCAGGCTGCCACCTATTGAATTTCCATATTCCAGGAGGTTAGGAAACTGCTCCAATATAAGAGATTCAATCAGCTTGTTTTTTCGACTAGGAGGAGGATGGTAGAGGCAAAAAAATGGACTGACCTTTGTTCCATTGTGAGGGTGGCTTGGACCAGCTCCAACGATGTGCAGTCAAAATTGAAGGTTGCAGTGTAGTTAAGACGGTGTAGTGTGGAGTTATTTGCGATGACAGCAATTCCACCTCTGCGGGAGTAGCAGGGGAACGACTTGATGAAGTAACTGGGGGGTGTTAGATTTGCACACTTTGGCTCATTGCCTGATTTTTTTAACCATGGTTCTGTCAAGAAAAAGATGTTGATATCCTGACCATGTATAAAGTATTTCTGTGTGCTTTTACAGTGGTCCAACTGATTGAATAATGTGATTTACAGTGGTCCAACTGATTGAATAATGTGATTTACAGTGGTCCAATTGATTGAATAATGTGATTTACAGTGGTCCAACTGATTGAATAATGTGATTTACAGTGGTCCAACTGATTGAATAATGTGATTTACAGTGGTCCAACTGATTGAATAATGTGATTTACAGTGGTCCAACTGATTGAATAATGTGATTTACAGTGGTCCAACTGATTGAATAATGTGATTTACAGTGGTCCAACTGATTGAATAATGTGATGCGCAGTGGTTGCTCAGACTTAAATGTTGGCGATTGAAGAGGAATTTAAATTAAACTGTTCAGATTAACAGTTGAATTTTCAAATCGCGGTGAAGAAAAGGGTAAAAGGTAGATAACTGGAATTATCCTGTTCTACGCTGGCCGGCTTTGAAACAATGTTTCTTTTTTTGTTGCCATTTACATTTAAGTGAAGATAAATGTAGTCCAAGGTCATTTAGTCTTGTGCACAAAGTAGTATGGAGCACCAAGGAGTGGTTTTTTAATGCAATTAATGAGGGTACATCATAGCATAAATGGGTGGACTGGCCAGTATCACGTGATGGTGGTATGTTCAGTAACAAACACGGTTGTAGCAGTGGGGCAAGACGACTGGAAAAAAAATCTAATAGTTCTCATTTCCAAAAGAAGTAGATGAAGAGACACATTCCAACCGAACAACCAATGCATGATGAACACAATAACATAGACAAAGACAGTCAACAAACATGACAGCCATACCTCATGCGGTACATATAAACGTGAAATAAAGGTACTGATATATATACTGTGGTGAGATCGCAGAGTATAAAATTTCCAGCACATAAAGCATTACAAACTAAACACAACCTCTCACTCTCAATTTTTTTTACTTGCCCATGTGCAAATACCTTGCAAACTAGAGCTTGCCCGAGCAAAATTTGAGCTTGTCCCAGGTGTTGGGCAAGTGGATTTGTAAAGCCCTAAGTTGGTCTGAAATGAAAATGGTACCACTCAGGCCATCTTCAAAATCTTGTTTTCACTACTTCTGGTCATATCAACAGGGGATTTTCACTGGAAGACTTCTTATGATGTCTAGTTGGTCCTAAATGAAAATGGTGCCAATCTGACCTCCAATATGGCCACCACAATGGCGATCTTGACAATCTAGATGGCTTATTATATCAACATTATTTTTTCACCAAAAGACATGAAGATGTCTAGTTGGTCCTAAATGGAAATGGTGCAAATCTGATATCCAATGGCAGCCATCTTGAAAATCTTGATATCGTTACTCCTCCAAAATGAAAAGTCATATCAACATAAGGTTTTCGTCAAAAGATTTCTTATGATGTCTTATTGATATTAAATTAAAATGGTGCCAATTGCACGTCCAATATGGCCACCATGGTGGCCATCATGAAAATCTTGTGATTGCTACTTCTCTTAAATGAAGAGTCATTTTTACATGGAGTATTCACCAGAAGAGTTTTTGTGGTGTCTAGTTGGTTTAAAATGAAAATATTGCAGACTCTTGAAAATAATGTTATCTCTACTCCTCTCAAATGGATGGCCATATCAACATGGGCTTTTCACCAAAAGACTTATTATGATTCCTAGTTGGTCCTCAATGAAAATTGTGCCACTCGTACATCCAGTATGGGTTCCATGATGGTCATCTTGAAAATCTTGTCACAACTCCTCCTGAATGGATGGTCATATTGACATAGGGTTTTCACCAAAAGATTTCTAATGATTATTGTTTGGTTCTAAATGAAATTGGTGCCAATCTGACATCCAATATATCCACCACAGCAACTAATTTGAAAATCTTGTTATCACTGAAGAATATCAGAGATGGTTTCAGTACTCAGCAGTTAAAAGGAAGAAATGGTCTTATCATAAATTCCTGGAAATTCTTTTCTGCCAATAGAGCATCAGTCCCTTTGAGGGACTCTTGTTTAAGTAGCAAAGTTTTAAAAGTGACAAAATACTTATAATCAAATACATTTAATATATCAAACAATGAAACCTAACCCTGGATACCATGATGTTTTTTTCTTTCAAACATGGTGATAAAAGTATTGTGCTATATTTAAAGCTGCTGCAAGTGCCACACGTGGATGGCAGTTTGTATATATATGTCAGGTTGATAATCCTGCTTGATTGTAGCTCTGAAATTTGACAGTTAAGCAGCATCTCTCTCTCTCTCTCTCTCTCTCTCTCTCTCTCTCTCTCTCTCTCTCTCTCTCTCTCTCTCTCTCTCTCTCTCTCACACCTTTTTGATGGCCCTGATGATGTTGAGCCACATTTTAAATAGTCCTGAAGCATGCCAAATATTAGTTTCCAATCAGTTTTACATAAATTGCATGGTAGATAAGATACCATACCTCATGTCAAAAGAAAGGGAAAAATAAAGTGCAAATTTGTCATTGGATATTTAGTTGGATAGTTCAGTTTATACAGTATGCAGGGGTTTAGAGAATTATATTTGTTCAAAGTTGTTTTTTTTTTTTAGTATGGCACTCCTCTTGAAAACAATGAGGAATAATAAGTCATAGAAATATCCATAATTGAAGAAAGTAGTATGCATATTCACCAAAGCAGAGATGTAATTTTATTGGTGAGACAGAATCAGTTATTCAGGTCTTTAAAAATTTCATAAAAGTCAGCTTGCCCAGGGCAAGCTGACTTGAAAATTAAAGTAGCCTTTGGGAGATCTGAGCTTGCATCATAATATGGAAACATAATATCACAGATAAAGTTAAAACATGAGGTAAAATAAAATATGGAATGTTTTAAGGAAATTGCATTATATTTATTTTACAAATAAAGAATTTTTGTTTTCTTTGTATCTTTCTTTGTGTAAAAGTAATAAAAAAAGATACATGTAAATAGTACATGAAAATAGATGAGAAGAAAAGGAAGGGTTTTAATGCATATTTAGTTAAAAAGCAAAGACATATATATGCATGTATATAGATAGCTAAATAAATGGAAAGGTTTTGGAAATAGAGTTTTAAGAGAGAGAGAGAGAGATGTTTTGATAAAAGACATTGAACTGAAAAATTAACAACTATTTTTCTTTGAAACAGGTTCATTAGATTTGTTTGAGGAAACTTCGTCAAGTTTCCTTTTCTTTGCCTGGATATATTACCTGACTCATCTCTTCGAGTACATCAACAATAATCAAATCTAGACTTTTTGTAATTATTTATTTATACTCACAGCTGAATGATTTTCCGACACTCATTTTACCCATTTGCATAACAATTATCACCTAGTCATCTTGAAATTGGCAACATGCATCCAGTGATCTCCCCAGACATTTTCGATAGCATCGGGGTAAGCGCATTAGTGTCATAAAATTTTTAAAAAGCGTGCGTTAACATCATAAAAGTGAAACAAATTAATATCAATGAAATAAAAAAGAAGAGTATATATTTAAATAGTATTCTTTATTTACCTAGGTTATAACAAGGCTTAATGTCTATCTTATTTGTCTCTTAATTTCAATAAATGGTATATATCGTTTCTTCTTTTCGCCATATATACTGACTGCCACATCGAAATTAAAGTCTTTTATGGATTATCCTTCAGTACTGATTGTCATCAGGTAGTTCAGTACCCTCTGTGTCAACCTGTTCCTTAAAACATTGTTAAGTCTATTCATTGAGGAGAATGATCTTTCACAATCTGAAAAAAATGGAACATTCAATTTGTTAATGGATGTACAAAAAAGAGACACAACTACCTGAATCCTAATTATGTGAATTACCTAAGACAAATTCTTCAAGAGTCATGACAGTGATGTGTTTTCAAATAATCATCACAGAATAAGATAATACATATTCCTTTCCATTAAGAATATATCAAAGTGTTTGCTATTGTTTAATTTCTTCACTGAATCAATGTCAGAGAGCTTAAATATTGTTCAAAAGTTTAAATTAAATTAAAAATGACTTTACTGAATAATTAGTAAGCATATGGATGACTCTGTTTAAGTTATGTTTATGAAGGAATACTTTTTATTTATATCTTTTCAAATGAGGTATAACTGGAAGATAAATATTGTTCCATTTATTACTTGGATAAAAAGAAGAGAGAAATGAAAAATTAATAGGGCAGCACCCACTTAAGTTAAGGTTTACTGACCAAACTATATTTCTCTTGCTCAGAGTAAACTATGTAAACATAATAAGAACTCGTGAATAAAATGCAATTTTCATTCCACGTCACAACTTGATAAGAAAGACAACAATTGCAACTACAACTTCTGGTTACTACTATAAACATAATATATTACAACACCCCCACCCCCCAGTAGATCTGAACCAAAATTTAGCAATCTGGAAAACTTACCATCCAATCCAGCAATTTCTACCCAAGGGTATAACGTCTTCCATTCATTGGTAAATCCCATCCTTCATTTCTTGATCTCTTTCTTTGTGGAAATCAGCTATTGGAATCAGAATCACTGCCACTATTGGTGATGCCAATTTCTGATTTTTGTAACCAGGCCAACATGGGGCTAGCCGGGCGCCGGGTAATTTTACGTTTCTTGGGAGGTGGTGTTGTTCATTTTTCACAAGAAATTTTAATGTAATATGTGTAACTGCTTTGGCTGGTAGTGAAAATGACTGAAATATATATAACACATTGCCAGTAGACTCCACCGTCGCTGACCAATCACGTGACTATTTCTGTGCAGACGAAACCCGCACAAAAGGTCGCTCACTGGCAGTCGCGCAAGCCAGGTACAAAAGATAATGGTTAAGTGAGTGAGTAATTATCCTGGATTATCTTAATAAAATACCCAAGAAGAAGTAAGAACAGGTGTCATTTGAGTATAGGGCTTTGATTTAGGTGACAGGATGTTTGTTTAACAAATTTTATAAGGTTAGTGGGACACATTAAAGCGTAGTGGCACAAGAGCATAGCATAGCAGCAGGTTCTAAAGAATCGGGGGTTATTGGGGTTTGAAATGATAGCGTAGTTGGCCCACTACGGTAAAAGGTCCTGGGGAAAACACTGGCATCAAAACAATCTTTGACAAGCTGACTTTTGAGAAGGATTGAGAACACTTATTTGTATCCATTTAATTATTTGCCAGACAATAAGTATGTATCTGTCTCCAGTAATTATCATGTAAACAATCAGACAATAGATGATAAACACTGCTTGGGGATGTTAGATTTCAGTAGATAGATCACACATTTAAAGAAATCCAAGTGGCTGATCATTATCGACAAGTGCTCTTATTTCCAAACACACCTGTCAAAGAAATCTTATGAGTTGTATTATTAACAATTATCCCGTAATCACTTAGTCACCTTAGAATCAGTGACATGCATCAAAACAATCTTTGAGAAACTGATTGTTTAGAGCCGGGAAGCTCAGCACATATCGGAGCTCATGGCTAGGTTAGAACTTGAAAGTCACTGAATCCCATATAAGAACTTGAAAGTCACTGAATCCCATATAAGATATAGATATTTAGATTAAAATGTAACTAATAAGTTAAAATATAAATATTTATTCCCTATTTGTCAGACTTGATTCAGATAGTAGATATTTACATTGTCATGTCAGCATGAGAAAATGAGAGACTGACCTTGACATTGACCACAAAATGGAAATCATAGACTTTTAAATTATCGGGACTAAAAGAATGTTACCTTGAAGTATAATTTTGTTTCATCAGCGTTTAAGTTGATAGCAGATATTTTTATTTATCATTTGATGGAAGCAACTGTGTCATCCTCCTGTCAGTTACCAGAAAATGATGTTTAAAAAAATACATCTTGCTGTCTGCCAATTTTGGTGATTAAAAAATTAAGTTTGTATAATTTATCATTATTTAATTTTATAATTTATTTTTATATTTATGGCTTTTTAAGTCATTTGTTCAAGAAGTGTTCATGATCATGTAATTCACAGGAAGTCACATGTACAAGAAAGGTACATCATAGTGCTGTTCACAGGAAGTCACATGTACAAGAAAGGTACATCATAGTGCTGTTTACAGGAAGTCACATGTACAAGAAAGGTACATCATAGTGCTGTTTACAGGAAGTCACATGTACAAGAAAGGTACATCATAGTGCTGTTTACAGGAAGTCACATGTACAAGAAAGGTACATCATAGTGCTGTTTACAGGAAGTCACATGTACAAGAAAGGTACATCATAGTGCTGTTTACAGGAAGTCATACGTGTAAGAAGTGTACATGATAGTAATGTACACAGGTAAGATATGTTCACAGATAAGATATAGTGTTCTGAGGAACACTTGTTCTGAATATACATTATTTATTATTCTGACAAATTCTGTGTCCAAATAATGACAATTTTAACTTAATAGCCTTTTTTTATTTTTTGTTCAAGACCTTTCTGAGTCACTTTAACAAAGAGCAGGAGAAGTTTATGACTGAGAAGCGAGATAAGGACAAGAGGACTGAGGCAGCAGTCCCTCCTTGGGTGGGGTATAATGAGGAGGAGGTCATGAAATTTCAAATATTGGCACTCTCATCAGTAAGTCAATGTTATCTAAACAAAGAGTCTCATTGTAGTAGCTAATGTAACGTATATACTCGTGTATAAGCTGAGTTCAAATGCAAACAACATAGACCCTGATCTGCCATCGCATAATGCGCCAGCAGATCAGGGTCTATGTTTATTTTTTTCTACTGATTAGTCCTTACAAACTGCATAAACCCAGATCTGCCGGCACATTATGCGACAGCAGATATGGGTCTATGTAGTTTGCAGTTGGTATCTGTTTATATGCGAGTATATACGGTACCTACTTTCTTGTACTACAATATATAATATCATACTGTCTTGTCTTTTCATTAAAACAAGATGACATCATGCAGAAGTGCTCATTGTAAAATCTTCATCTTTGATAATGTATGGGCAGATGAACACTATATTGAAATAGGTCAGTATAATCAGTCATTTAGAATGTCAGCATTTGTTATTTTAATATGGCTTCCCACTGTTCTGGAAAATCTTGGAAATCCTGCAAAAATTTTGTTGGATTGTTAAGTCGGGGAAAAGTAATAGATATTGAAAATAATATTTTAAAGCCCTTGAAAAATCATGTGACTGTAACATATGAAAAGCCATTGTTTTGTCAGACCTTTAAATTAAGAATGTTAAATATTGGCACAAGAACTGTAACATGTAATGATCTCTGAATGGGACTAAAAAAACAAACAAGCTAATTCCAACTCATATTTTTACGTGAAGAGAAAAACTGAAAGCTACACTTACAAAAGCTTGTAAGACTTTCCCAGAATCATAAATGAATGAAATTGCAGAGAAATCTGCTTTTTTGAATTCACTGTCTGCTTGAGTACCAATTTTTGTGACTTCCTGGTAGCTACCAGTGGCAAATTTAAAGACCCTATTAATACTGATCCTTCAATAGAAACAATATAGAACCCTTGCCCGATCAAAGAATTTAAGTTCCAATGAAAATTACATTTTGGCAAAACTGTATAAATTAATATCCATGAAAATATGTGAATTCAGAGTACATTTTTCCCCTTTTTATTACTTTCAAAATTGTGACTAATTTATTGACATAGCACGCATTCTGATAAATTAAACGTCACAATTTGCATCCGTAAAATCCACTATAAAACTGCCCAACATTGTGACCAGATTATGATGTCATAATGCTTGATGTTATGTGACAGAGAATGATATTTATCATACATCTTCACAAAATTTGATAAACTGTTACAATTGGAATAAAGTCTTTATTTGAAGATTTGGGGACATTCATTATGGATTTTATTATATACCCATTTATTCTTACTTAGTTGATCTAGCATTCTATACAGATGTTCATTTCTGTATCGCACACCCCAACTAGAACTACATGTATTTAGGTGTTTTCACTGATGTTTACACATTAATATTCTTAGTTGCATCTAATAAAATTTGTATGCATCCCAGTTTGTTTTGAATTCCATTCACAATGTATAGCTAAACATGAGAAGCTAAAAGCAGGAGCATAAGTAATGAGTACAAAACCACATTTTTGTTTTGTTGTGAGTCGGGGGAAAGAACTCATTCAGAACTAAAAAAATTGGATAGCCTTGGGGCCCCTCTAAATCTAGATTGGGCCCCTCCTGTATTCTAATAGAGGTGACCATTTGGCCTGTCCAAAAAAAAAGTGTTTTCTAATTTGCCTGAAAAAAAAACAACCTTGAACCTGCTGAGGAAATTTGGCAGTATCATTTTGAAGTTCTTGAAAAACACTGGTAAATTATTAATACTCCCTGCTGGGGCTACATTTGTAGGTCCCTCCACCTTATGAAGATCGTCTGCTTAATTGTATCAAAAGTTATCAACTTTGTGTACAAAGTGAAGCATGTGACCTGTGAATGGGAACAGTACTATTTCTGTTCTCCATATCTCATTGGTTACCTAAAATTAGTGTGCACTTGTACTGCAGGAATATAAACAAGCTGTTCCATGCTCATGCTGACTTGGTAATGCATTACTGGTTCAATATATATTGAACAGTACCTATGTGATTGTTTGACAGGTAAGCTAAGCTAGGGGATTAGCGACTGATAAAAGCCCCCAATATAATGTTTTTCACCCTAAAGGAACTGAGATCATTACATTAAATTTTAATCCATTTAGTTAAAAGAGTTGGTAGCTGCTGATTTTTTTTTATATGGAGTGTTTTTTGCAATTGTGACACATCAACAGTACTATCACATGAACTAATTATGAAACTTGAAGCTACTGTTTTTACTGATTGATATAAAAACAAGACCGATACCAATACTTCATTTGTTTTCAAGTTTTATAGAAGAACATGGAGATTTTTTAGGCGTTCAGAAAACAAAACTACTCCATATCCTACAAATTGTGATTAAAAACACAGACTGTGCTTCGACCTGAAGGCAAAGCTGAAAATATACAGTCAGAGATTGCAAGAACAGAGGTGTATGCCACAATTTTTCAGATATTCACACATGAGTATGCAGAAATTGTGAAATATTTGGAAAAAATTTAGTTGTGAGCTCCTTGAGCGCAAAAGGTAAACAAGGATTTAGTCTCATGAACAATATCACAAGTATAAGGGGCCAACCATTTAATTTTTCAGGAGGTGGTGGGTGTGTCAAAATAATAGTAAAAAGATATAGCCTTGTCATCCAAGTGGATTTTAAGTCTGGCATGTGGTTTTTTTTAAAGCCACTTGCTCTGGGCCTGTGTCCAAAAACAAATTTCTTTGAGCACTGGCATTTGATATGGCATACAAATACATCTTGGCCTAAAGGCTTCAGTGTATCCCTACGCCATATCTGACTTGTTCTTACTGCTTATCCAGAACAAAACATGTATGTAGTTTTTTTTATTTACTGCTGAAAAAAATCCATTTTAGTGGCTACACCAATGCATTGCGAGTAAATGTCAATTTGTGACAGTAAAGCCACAAATAAAGTCCTCAAATCGTTAAATAAAGACATCTGTGCCCTGATTTTTCCTTTCTAGGAACATTTTTAGCTCACCAGTGTTCACACAGATAAAAGCATATACATAGGTACACCCTCACTGAATGTCAACCATTCTTCCTTCATAGGTCCTAGGCAACAGTTTTGAGTGGATTTCATTTTGCACCCAGCCCCAGGAGAGGGGGCTAAATTGGTACAAATGTACATTTATTTAGTTGTTTTTTCTTGGTGAAGTTTTTGCACACTGTACAAGTACTGTTATACATGGAATCATGAAACTTAGTGAGGGGATGCATCTTGATGAATATAACACCCTCATTAAAAATGTAGGTCACTGTGACCTATATCTCACGCTTTACTGACTTTGATTAAATGTAGTTTACGTTTATTTCTCACGCTCTGTATATGATAGAATCATCAATCTATAAGATTGTATGTATCTTTATCAGTACCACACCCTTACTGCAAAGAAAGGTCACTGTGACCTATATTTCACATTTTACTGGCTTATGTTAAGATTTTGCATTTAGCTCATGGCCAACTAGATTTTTTGCACCCAGTTATACCTAGCTTCATGAAAGTTGGAGAGGGGATGCATGTTGATGAGTACTATACCATCATCATAAATGTAGGTCACTGAACACCTATTTTGCATGCTTCACTGACTTTGGTTAAATTTTGTGTTTTAAGTTATTTCTCAAGCTCTGTTCATGATACAACCATCAAACTAGATGATTGTTGCATCTCTATTAGTACCATACCCTTACCACAAAAGAATGTAAGGGTCCCGGGTGGCTGTGTGGTCTAAGGCACTCGCCTTTACAGATCACTCACACATCTCACTTCTGTCCACATGAGTTCGAGCCTTGGTTCAACCAACATGCGTATGTGAGAAAGCTTGCCAGTAGCTTCCCATGGGTCAATGGTTCATCCTGGGGTCTTCTGGGTACCTTCTACCAATGTATAGCCTATCATGTACTGAAAAATGGCGTTAAAACCCACACAACCAAAACAAAACAAAAGAATGTCACTGTGACCTACATTTCACATTTTACTGGCTTAGGTTAAGTTTTACATTTAGCTCATGACCAAATAGGTATTAGCACCCAGTATATACACATGTACTGTTATACTTAGGTTCATGAAACTTTTCAAGGGAATGCATCTTGATGAGCTCTACACTCTCATCACAAAAGTAGGTCACTGTGATCTATATTTCAGGCTTAACTGACTCTGGTTAAATGTTGTGTTTTAAGTTTATTTTTCAAAGCAAATTATGGTATGTATCTCTGTTAGTACCATACCCTTACTACACAAGAATGTCACTGGGACATACATTTCACATTGTACTGGCTTAGGTCAAGTTTTGCATTTAGCTATGACAAATAGGATTGTAGCACACTGTACATGTATATATAGAGTTAAACTTAGATTCATGAAATATGGTGAGGAAATGCATCTTAATGAGTACTACACCCTCATCACAGAAGTAGGTCACTGTGACCTATATGCCATGCTTCACTGACTTAGGTAAAATTGTTTGTTTTAAGTTCATTTCTCAAGCTCTGTTCATGCTACAATCATCAAACTAGATGATTGTGTGCACCTCTATTTGTACCACACCAGTACCACAAAAGAATGTCACTGTGACCTACATTTCACATTTTACTGGCTTAGATTAAGTTTTTACATTTAGCTTATGACCAAATAGGATTTCAGCAATCTGTAGATATATATACCCGGTACTGTGAAAACTAGATTCATGAAAGTTGGTGAGAAGATGCATCTTGATGAATACTACACCCTCATCACAGAAGTAGGTCACTGTGATCTATATTTTATGCTTCACTGACTTTGGTAAAATTGTGTGTTTTATATTTATTTTTCAATCTCAGTTTATGCTAGAATCATCAAACTGAATGATTACATGCATCTATGTTAGTACCACACCCTTACCACAAAAAAATGTCACTGTGACCTACATTTCACATTTTACTGGCATAAGTTAGGTTTTTGGTGTTTAACTCAAAACCAAATATGTTTGTTTTTTCAGCACCTTGTGTAAATACTGTTAAACTAAAAATTCATGAAATTTGGCGAGGGGATGTATCTTAATGATTATCACACCAGAAGTAGGTCACTGCCTTGGTTTCAGTCTAAAGCACTGTTTATGCCAGAATCATCAGACTAGATGATTGCATGTATCCCTATTAGTACCACACCCTTACACAAAAGAAGGTCATTGTGACCTACTTTTAACTTTTCTGGCTTATGTTTATGTACTGTATAATACTGCTATACCTGGAATCATGAAACATGGCAAGAGGATGCATCTTGACAAGTACTACACATCTTAAAAGTGGCTCACTGTGAACCATATTTCACAGACTTTGGTTTAGCTTGACATTTTTACTGTTATTGTTGTATTCCTTAAACTAAACTAGGTGAATTTATACATCTCTCTTAGTACCACACCCATTCCAAAAATGGTCACTGTGACCTAAATTTCACAATTTACTGGCTTAGGTTAAGTTGTTGCATGTAGCTCATGACCACATATTTTTGGTATGCTATGTACATGCTATCCTATATAGAATTATGAAACTTGGGGATACATCTTTATGAGCACTACTCCCACATTTTAGTAGTAGGTCAATATCAACCATGTTTCACGCTTCAGTGACTTGGGTTAATTTTTGTGTTTGATGTGTCTCAGGATTGTTCATGCTATAATAATGAAATTGATGATGCTATGCATCTCTGTTACTACCACACCCTTACAAGAAAAGAAGCTCTTTGTGACCTATATTTCATCTTTTATTTGCTTTGGTTTTTGCATTTAGCTCATGACCACATGAGTTTGTTTTACATGTTATATGCATATTATTGTACCTAGAATCATGAAACTTGGTGAGTATATACATCTTGACAAGTTCTATATTCTCTTTGCCAAAAGAAGTCTTTGTGACCTATATTTCATGCTCAGTGACCTTGTTCAGATTTTGTGTTACAAGTTCATTTCTTGGGTGCTGTTTATGTTCCAGTCATGAAACTTTATAATTGGATGCATCTCTGTCACTACAAAGTCCTTAAAACCAAAGTAGGTCACTGTGACCTACAGCATGCTTTATTGATGTGAGTTAAGTATTTGTGTTTATGATCACATTGATTCATCCATGCTAGACCTATATACATCCTACCCTACTCAAAAGACCATGTATTTTAGATGCAAATGAGTATAAGAATTAGGTGAGTGGACTGTATGTTGCATGTTTTTCATGTGAGGCCTCACCTGTGGTAATCAAGGTAATTAATTATTCATGCATGACCTATGTACTACTGGCTATGACTCTAATGTTACTCAATGTCTGTAGTAATCAAGTTAATTATTCATGCATGAACTATGTACTGCTGGCTGTGACTCCAAGGTTACTCAATGCCTGTGACTTTCACACAGAAATATCTGGCTTCTACAGGCGAACAATGATAATTGCTTTTCAGGCAGATTTTAAGAACAATGACTTAAACAAAAAATTAATAACAAAAATAACATTAATCTGTTTATTATCAACTTCCTATACTTTGAAATGATAAAAAAGAATGTTCTTTTTTATTCTTGTATGTCTTTTATATCCTGTTACATTAGGTTAGGTAGGTAGGTTAATGTTTCCAGTTTGGATGGCAAGGCGCTTTACTGTTTTAGTCCCATGCCAGGACCTTTTTTTCCATGCTGAGCTGATTTTTACATCCTGCCAGGTTTTTTTTTAACAACTTGCTCTTTTTTTAGTTGCAAATTGCCCCTTTTGTGTCTTGCTAACAAAAATGGTCACTTATATGCTTGATTTAATTTCTGTGATCATAAGCAGCAATATATCAGTGCTCAAACTGTTGCATTGATCTAGTCTTGTAAATTTTTTATTTGAGCTGACTACTTCAAAAGATAATGAGAAGGCACATGTAGCAGTGATCTGGGTGTACTCTATTTCACATTTTTGCATCAGGCATCATACATGAACAATAAATAGCACTGCATTTGTTTTTCCCTCTCAGGACAAGAGGAATTTTATCAGAAATCCTCCAACAGGAATCCAGTTTCAGTTTGACTATGAGACATCCTTTCCAGTTGCCATGGTAACCTTACAAGAAGATCCAAATCTGCAGAAGATGAGATTTGAATTAGTTCCTAAAATGTAATGTATCCTATTTAATCTTTATTGGCCAAAAGAGACTATCTCAAAGTTTCTGTAACTAGGTTTTTTTCCATCTGATTTTCTTGATATAAAATGTTTTTTAAAAACAAATCTGAAGTCCTATTCCTGGTCAGTCATTAGAAATTCATGATTTTTTAAATACGCTAAATTTAATTTTGGACAGTTTATGTCACAGTCCCTGTATGTATTAAAAATGCAGTGTTTGCGTATGAATAATACTAATTGAGTGATATAAAGTTAATTTAGTGCTTGCATATGAAGAATACTAATTGAGTGATATAAAGTTAATGCAGTATTTGCATGTGAAAAATACTTATTGCGAGATATAAAGTTAATGCAGTGCTTGCATATGAATAATACTAATTGAATGATATGAAGTTAATGCAGTGTTTGCATATGAATAATACTAATTGAATGATATAAAGTTAATGCAGCGTATGCATATGAATAATACTAATTGAATGATATGAAGTTAATGCAGTGTTTGCATATGAATAATACTAATTGAATGATATGAAGTTAATGCAGTGTATGCATATGAATAATACTAATTGAATGATATGAAGTTAATGCAGTGTTTGCATATGAGTAATACTAATTGAATGATATAAAGTTAATGCAGTGTATGCATATGAATAATACTAATTGAATGATATGAAGTTAATGCAGTGTTTGCATATGAATAATACTAATTGGATGATATGAAGTTAATGCAGTGTTTGCATATGAATAATACTAATTGAATGATATGAAGTTAATGCATTGCTTGCATCATGAATAATGCTGAGTGATATAAAGTTAATGCAGTGTTTGCATATGAATAATACTAATTGAATGATATAAAGTCAATGATATAAAGTCATTGCAGTGCTTGCATCATGAATAATACTAATTGAGTGATATAAAGTTAATGCAGTGTTTGCATATGAATAATACTAATTGAATGATATAACTTTAATGCAGTGTTTGCATATGAATAATACTGAGTGATATAAAGTTAATGCAGTGCTTGCATATGAAGAATACTAATTGATTGCTATAAAGTTGATGCATCATAATTTTACAACTAAAGCTTGAATTAACAAAATTTAAGGTGAAACCAGATATTTTCATAAGAGATATTGATAAGTGGAAATTGTCATATTTTATCTTGTAGAACTTTTGCAACCTTGGCAAATTTGTCATAGTCTGCCAGTTACTAAACATTAATATCAATTTTGCATCAACCACAACAATATTGGTGGCAGTAACATTGTTGGCATCATGAAAACTCTGTGATGTTTGGTTCAGATTAAAACTGTAGAGGTTTGTCTGGATTTTTTTGAGAAGTGAGTAAAAGGAATTATTGGCACAAATACTTTTGGTTTTACATGCTGTATTTGGAAACTGGAACTTTATTTTGGTTTTGCATGCTTTATTTGGAAACTGGAACTTTATTTTGGTTTTGCATGCTTTATTTGGAAACTGGGACTTTATTTTGGTTTTGCATGCTGTATTTGGAAACTGGAACTTTATTTTGGTTTTACATGCTGTATTTGGAAACTGGAACTTTATTTTGGTTTTGCATGCTTTATTTGGAAACTGGGACTTTATTTTGGTTTTGCATGCTGTATTTGGAAACTGGAACTTTATTTTGGTTTTACATGCTGTATTTGGAAACTGGAACTTTATTTTGGTTTTACATGCTGTATTTGGAAACTGGAACTTTATTTTAGTTTTACATGCTGTATTTGGAAACTGAAACTTTATTCTGGTTTTACATGCTTTATTTGGAAACTGGAACTTTATTCTGGTTTTACATGCTGTATTTGGAAACTGGAACTTTATTTTGGTTTTGCATGCTGTATTTGGAAATGGAACTTTATTCTGGTTTTACATGCTGTATTTGGAAATGGAACTTTATTCTGGTTTTACATGCTGTATTTGGAAACTGGAACTTTATTCTGGTTTTGCATGCTGTATTTGGAAACTGGAGCTGTATTTGGAAACTGGAACTTTATTTTGGGTTTACATGCTGTATTTGGAAACTGGAACTTTATTCTGGTTTTACATGCTGTATTTGGAAACTGGAACTTTATTCTGGTTTTACATGCTGTATTTGGAAACTGGAACTTTATTTTGGGTTTACATGCTGTATTTGGAAACTGGAACTTTATTTTGGTTTTGCATGCTGTATTTGGAAACTGGAACTTTATTTTGGTTTTACATGCTGTATTTGGAAACTGGAACTTTATTTTGGTTTTACATGCTGTATTTGGAAACTGGAACTTTATTTTGGTTTTGCATGCTGTATTTGGAAACTGGAACTTTATTTTGGTTTTGCATGCTGTATTTGGAAACTGGAACTTTATTTTGGGTTTACATGCTGTATTTGGAAACTGGAACTTTATTTTGGTTTTGCATGCTTTATTTGGAAACTGGAACTTTATTTTGGTTTTGCATGCTGTATTTGGAAACTGGAACTTTATTTTGGTTTTACATGCTGTATTTGGAAACTGGAACTTTATTTTAGTTTTGCATGCTGTATTTTGAAACTGGAACTTTATTTTGGTTTTGCATGCTGTATTTGGAAACTGGAACTTTATTTTGGTTTTGCATGCTGTATTTGGAAACTGGAACTTTATTTTGGTTTTACATGCTGTATTTGGAAACTGGAACTTTATTTTGGGTTTACATGCTGTATTTGGAAACTGGAACTTTATTTGGTTTCACATGCTGTATTTGGAAACTGGAACTTTATTTTGGTTTTACATGCTGTATTTGGAAACTGAAACTTTATTTTGGTTTTGCATGAATGTATTTGGAAACTGGAACTTTATTTTCATTTTACATGCTGTATTTGGAAACTGGGACTTTATTTTGGTTTTACATGCTGTATTTGGAAACTGGAACTTTATTTTGGTTTTACATGCTGTATTTGGAAACTGGAACTTTATTTGGTTTTACATGCTGTATTTGGAAACTGGGACTTTATTTTGGTTTTACATGCTGTATTTGGAAACTGGAACTTTATTTTCATTTTACATGCTGTATTTGGAAACTGGAACTTTATTTTGGTTTTACATGCCGTACTTGGAAACTGGAACTTTATTTTGGTTTTACATGCTGTATTTGGAAACTGGAACTTTATTTTGGTTTTGCATGCTTTATTTGGAAACTGGAACTTTATTTTGGTTTTATATGCTGTATTTGGAAACTGGAACTTTATTTTCATTTTACATGCTGTATTTGGAAACTGGAACTTATTTTGGTTTTGCATGCTGTATTTGGAAACTGGAACTTTATTTTGGTTTTATATGCTGTATTTGGAAACTGGAACTTTATTTTGGTTTTACATGCCGTACTTGGAAACTGGAACTTTATTTTAGTTTTACATGCTGTATTTCGAAATGGAACTTTATTCTGGTTTTACATGGTGCATTTGGAAATGGAACTATATTTTGGTATTATATGCTGCATTTGGAAACTGGAACTTTATTTTGGTTTTACATGCTGTATTTGGAAAATGGAACTTTATTTTGGTTTACATGCTGTATTTCGAAATGGAACTTTATTTTGAACATAATTTTCATTTGATTCCTTGCTCAAAGCATTTAAGTCCTGTTGTACACTCAACTTGAGCCCCAAAAGGCCTAAACATTTTCTAAATTGAGAATAAACAAAAGATTTGCTTGCATCAGTCTTTTTCTCTCTTTTATTTTAATGGAACTGGTTGAGAATTAAAACCTGTCATATTCCCATTAAATTGCAAAATACTCTGATTTTTGTTGGAAGCAGCACGCAGTTTGCAAAATTATTATTCAGCCTCAATGCTAGCAAAAAACAGTTAAACAGCAATAATTTTAGGTGTCAGTTGTTAGGATTTTTTTTCACTACCGTATATACTCGTGTGTAAACCGATACCAACTACAAACTGCATAGATCCAGATCTGCCATCAGATAATGTGCTGGCAGATCTGGGTCTATGCAGTTTGTAAGGACTAATCAGTAGAACAGACAACATAGACCCTGCTCTGCTGGCGCATTATGCTATGACAGATCAGGGTCTATGTTGTTTACATTTGGACCCAGCTTATATGCGAGTATATACAATAATCCAGATTTAAGAACTGACAATGTTGTCAGTATGTTGATAGTATTGATATGGAAATCTGAAGGAAATCCATGTATGTATTTCATTCATTCCCAATAATCTGTGTTTGAAACTGTTGATAGTATTCATACAAATATGAAAAGTTTTCACATTTTATGTACACAGCATGCATAGACTAATAATACATGTACATAGTAATTGTTTTTTAGGATAAATGAGGAGACATTTTGGAGGAACTACTTCTACCGTGTATCACTCATCAAGCAGTCCACACAACTTACATCACTAGCACAACAGACAGGTAAGGTTTGATAAATCTTGTTGAGTTTAACTGGACATACAGACAAAGTTTAATGGTGCAAACAAACGATGCCTGATGCAGTCATTGTATGAAACACAGGTAGACAATTGACATCCATTAACTGCATGCTCAAATGCTATAGTCTCCATCAAATTGTTACCATGACTAACACCGGACATGTGTAAGGACAAACTCCACTCAAATTTATGTAGATTTTGGGGAGTGGAATTAACAGTCATCCTAAAAATAAATCCTCTTTTTTCCCTCAGTTTGATGAATCAGTATAACATAAATTATATTGTGTTAATCAAATACAGGCGGTTGATAACAGTTGACCTTTTAAATGCACAAAACCTGACCATCATTGTACAAACAAATCCCCATCATGAACCAGTAACTAGATACTTTAATTGAATCATACATTTGTTGCTTGCACCATTTCGACTTCAGTTTTAGTTTAATGCTCACAGTGTGTGAAACCACTTACTGATTAACCTGGCTGTTTTGGACCTTTTAGTCAAGTGACATGTGTGCATCATTCTTGTGGTTCATTGTTCTATCCATGTGACATGTGCCTGATTTGGGTTCTAGGGGTTCAAAGTTCATTCCAAGTGACATATGTGCCTGACTTTTGTTCTAGGGATTCAAGCTTCGATCCACCGCATCTTCTTTGCTTTTTATGTTTGGTTACCCTGATCAACCCTCAGTTGTTAATGTGTGAGATTGTTACAACTGCTTTGTTGAATAGGACTGATTTGTGTGACATTAGGCGACATGTCCAGATTAAGAGAGTGTCATTGTAGTAGTCACAGTACATTAGATCACTTACTGATAAGCCTATCTGGCCATGACTTCATAAAACTTTCAAAGGGGTAGGAGTGTAGTAGTCACAGTACATTAGACCACTTACTGATATACCTATCTGACCATGACTTGATAAAACTTTAAAAGGGGTAGGAGTGTAGTACTTGTAGTTCATTAGACTGCTTACTATAAGCCTAGTTGGCTACGACTTTAAAAGGGGTAGGAGTGTAGTAGTCGAAGTACATTATTAGACCACTTACTGAAAAGCCTAACTGTCTGTGACTTCATAAAACTTTAAAAAGGGGTATGAGTGTAGTAGTCATAGTGCATTAGACCACTTACTGATAAGCCTAGCTGTGTGTGTGACATCATAAAACTTTAAAGACTGAAACTGAAAATTTACTTGAAAGTTTGGGATCTACCATTTTGATGTGATACCCATACTAGGCTTAAAAAGGACAATTTGGGTATATTTCATGAGGTTAAAACTCATCATAATAAACACACACCAACAATGAAGGTTCATTCTCTCTCTCTTTATTTGGTCATGCCCAATAAAAGGCATGTAGATCTGTTTTTAACCCACAAAGTTATGTGGTAGCTATACACCAGGTACATGTATGGTGGTAAGTTCTGAGAAAATTATGACATTCTAGGTGGATGTTATGAGCTGCTTCCCTCCCATGAGGCATTCTAGGATCATGACATGTGCATTTAGAAGTGGCTATTTTTATTCAGGTTTTTACCAAAATGAGCGGTGTGCACTTTTTATCCAATGTGCTTTTGTGAAGAGCAGTGATATTTTTGTTGCCCCCGTGTATCAGTCTGTCCATCCATGACAAAGCTTGTCATTCCTTCTCCTCTCAAACAGTTTGGAGAATCTTAATGAACCTTTTTATACCTTGTGGTTGGTGCAGATATGGAGTAAGGTTTTACTTTTTTCCTGTGTCCCTTTTTGTGGAAATTTCTTGAAATATTTTTAAAAAGGAAGATATTTTGAGAATTCAGATCATCGTTACCTCTCCTCCACCACCAGTTGGAGGATTTTATTGAAACTTTGTATGCAGTATATGTGGTTGGTGTAGATGCATAATAAGGTTTAAGTTCTTTCCTCTGGCCCATTTTTGAGGATATTTCTTGAAAATATTTTCAAAAAACAGGTATTTTAGAAATTTAGCATTTTTCTGAAACCTTGTGGGTTTGATATGTGGTTGGTTTAGAAATACAAGAAGGGGTTTTATCATTTTCCTCTGGTCTATTCTTTTGGGAACTGAAGAATTGTCAAAAAAGGGGTATTTAGGGAATTAAGTCCATCATCTCTTGTTCTTCCACACTGCTTAGAGTATTTTAATGAAACCTTGTATGCTAGATAAGTAGTTGGTGCAAATATGCAGTAATGTTTAACTTTTTTCCTTTTGTCCACTTTTGTATGTGGTTGGTGCAGATGTGCAATAATGTTTTAATTTTTTCCACTAGACATATTTGTGGACATTTCTTGAAAATTTTAAAGAAAGGTTGGTTTTTTATGTGAATTCACTTCATCATAACTTGAAAAATTGTCAAAAAAGGGGGTATTTTGTAAATTCTTCCTGTCACTGCTACTCCGATCACATTGGTTGGAGGAGGATATTGAAACTTTGTATACTAGATATGTGGTTTGGTGTACTTTATAGGCTAGATATGTGGTTTGGTGTACTTTGTAGGCTACATAAAAAAATTATGTGGATGGTGTACTTTGTAGGCTAGATATGTGGTTTGGTGTACTTTGTAGGCTAGATATGTGGTTTGGTGTACTTTTTATGCTATATATGTGGTTTGGTGTACTTTGTAGGCTAGATATGTGGTTTGGTGTACTTTGTAGGCTAGATATGTGGTTTGGTGTACTTTTTATGCTATATATGTGGTTTGGTGTACTTTGTAGGCTAGATATGTGGTTTGGTGTACTTTGTAGGCTATATATGTGGTTTGGTGTACTTTGTAGGCTAGATATGTGGTTTGGTGTACTTTGTAGGCTATATATGTGGTTTGGTGTACTTTGTAGGCTATATATGTGGTTTGGTGTACTTTGTAGGCTAGATATGTGGTTTGGTGTACTTTGTAGGCTATATATGTGGTTTGGTGTACTTTGTAGGCTAGATATGTGGTTTGGTGTACTTTGTAGGCTAGATATGTGGTTTGGTGTACTTTGTAGGCTATATATGTGGTTTGGTGTACTTTGTAGGCTAGATATGTGGGTTGGTGTACTTTGTAGGCTAGATATGTGGTTTGGTGTACTTTGTAGGCTAGATATGTGGTTTGGTGTACTTTGTAGGCTAGATATGTGGTTTGGTGTACTTTGTAGGCTATATATGTGGTTTGGTGTACTTTGTAGGCTAGATATGTGGTTTGGTGTACTTTGTAGGCTAGATATGTGGTTTGGTGTACTTTGTAGGCTAGATATGTGGTTTGGTGTACTTTGTAGGCTAGATATGTGGTTTGGTGTACTTTGTAGGCTAGATATGTGGTTTGGTGTACTTTGTAGGCTAGATATGTGGTTTGGTGTACTTTGTAGGCTAGATATGTGGTTTGGTGTACTTTGTAGGCTAGATATGTGGTTTGGTGTACTTTGTAGGCTAGATATGTGGTTTGGTGTACTTTGTAGGCTAGATATGTGGTTTGGTGTACTTTGTAGGCTAGATATGTGGTTTGGTGTACTTTTTATGCTATATATGTGGTTTGGTGTACTTTGTAGGCTATATATGTGGTTTGGTGTACTTTGTAGGCTAGATATGTGGTTTGGTGTACTTTGTAGGCTATATATGTGGTTTGGTGTACTTTGTAGGCTAGATATGTGGTTTGGTGTACTTTGTAGGCTAGATATGTGGTTTGGTGTACTTTGTAGGCTATATATGTGGTTTGGTGTACTTTGTAGGCTATATATGTGGTTTGGTGTACTTTGTAGGCTATATATGTGGTTTGGTACAGATGTGCAATAAGGTCTTAATATTTTTCCTCAGTCAGAATTTTGAGGAAATTTCTTGGAACATTTTTTAAAAGGGGTATTTTGCGAATATAACTTATCATCTCTTCTCCTCCCGCATTGGCTGGGGGATTGTATTGAAATTTTGTAGGCTAGGTATGTGCATATTATTGATGCACAATAAGGTGTTTCTTTTTTCTTCTGGCCCATTTTTGGGGACATTTCTTGAAAACTTTTCAAAAGGGTGGGTATTTGGGGAATTAAATTTGTCATTGCTTCTCCTCCCCCATTGGCTGGAGGATTGTGTTTAAACTTTGTACAGTAGAGATGTGGTTGATGTAGATGTGCATTGAGATTTTACTTTATTCCTCTGGTCCAATTTGGGGGAAATGTCTTGAAAAAGTATTAAAATAAGGAGTATTTTAGGAAGTCACTTCGTCATCATTTCTTTCATAGAATTGTAATGAAACTTTGTAGGCTAGATATATGGTTTGTGTAGATGTGCATGAGGCTTAACTTTTTCCTCTGTCCCATTTTTGGGACAATTTCTTGAAAAATTATAAAAGAAAAGGTGTATTTTTTAAATTGAATTCTTCATTGTTACTCCTCCCACAGGATTGTATTGAAACTTTGTTGGCTACATATGTCACTGGTGTACATGTGCATTAAGATTTTACTTGTTACTTCTGGCCTATTCTTGGGGACATTTCTTGAAAAATTGGTGAAAAAAGACGATTTTTGTGAATTAAGCTTGTCATTGCTTCTCCTTTTGAACTACTTAAAGATTTTATTAGCCCTGCCCTTCAGCGAAGAGCAGGGAGATTGTTGCTCTCCCATGTGTGATCAGTCTGCCTGTCTGTTATCCATATGTCAATCCATCAGTCTCTCCATCTGTGACAAAGCTTGTCATGGCTTCTCCTCGTACATAGCTTAGAGGATTTTAAATAAGCTTTGTGGGCTAGATATGTGAATGGTGTAGATGTGCAATAAGGTTTTACTTTTTGAGACTTCAGCTTACCATCACTTCACCTCCAACATTGTTTGGATGATAAACTTTGTAGAATTGATGTGTGGTTTGGTGCATATGTGCAATTAGGTTTTATTTTTGTCCTCTTGCCATTTGGGGAGGGGGGGACATTTCTTGAGAGATTTTCCCAAAAGAGGGTATTTTGGAAATGCAGTTCATTATCGCTTCTTCTTCCACACTGCTTGGAAGATGTTATAGAAATTTTGTAGGCTAGATATGTGGCTGGTGTACTTTGTAGGCTAGATATGTGGCTGGTGTATTTTGTAGGCTAGATATGTGGCTGGTGTACTTTGTAGGCTAGATATGTGGCTGGTGTATTTTGTAGGCTAGATATGTGGCTGGTGTATTTTGTAGGCTAGATATGTGGCTGGTGTATTTTGTAGGCTAGATATGTGGCTGGTGTATTTTGTAGGCTAGATATGTGGCTGGTGTACTTTGTAGGCTAGATATGTGGCTGGTGTAGTTTGTAGGCTAGATATGTGGCTGGTGTAGTTTGTAGGCTATATATGTGGCTGGTGTATTTTGTAGGCTAGATATGTGGCTGGTGTAGTTTGTAGGCTAGATATGTGGCTGGTGTACTTTGTAGGCTAGATATGTGGCTGGTGTATTTTGTAGGCTAGATATGTGGCTGGTGTATTTTGTAGGCTAGATATGTGGCTGGTGTATTTTGTAGGCTAGATATGTGGCTGGTGTATTTTGTAGGCTAGATATGTGGCTGGTGTAGTTGCACAACAAGGTTTTAATTCTTTACTTTGGACCATTTTTTTGTGGAAATTTGTTGAACACTTGTTAAAAAAAGGGAATTGGGGATTTTGAGAATTCAGCTTGTTTATTTTGTATTTTTGCAATCGTATACAATATTACTGCTGGGCAGTTACAAATATGTAGGAAATACTCTGATGTTTCATTGGTTCAAAGGTATTGTGAGATAGAGAATGCACTGTGGTTTCATTAATTTTCATGGGGTACCAATTTTTGTGGATTTTGTGGTTGCTCAGATAATGAGATTAAAGACCTAACAAAAAATGAGCCACATGTGGGGCAGATCCCCCCCCCCCCCCCCGCCCGCATGTTTTCTGACTGATACATTCCTAGCAATCAACAAAACTCAGGTATTTAATAATTCAACTTCATTACTGTAATCAAATATTATATTTTACTTGTGTTTGTTTTATTTTAACCCATTTTGAAAAGAAAAGAATTATTAAGCCATTTATATTGTTGCAGTATACATGTATCTATACAGTATCTGGTAGCTGTTTTTTTCCACTTACTGCTTTTAATCGATATGTGTGATGAGATCATTGAGGATAGAGAGAAAATAATAAGAACGAACATAAAGTATTTAAGTACTAGTATTACTGAAAGTAAAAGAAAGAATAATGAACTGATGTATGAAAATTAGGTTTAACACTTGTTTCCATTAATCCTTCATTCAAGTAAAAATGCTGTCAAAATTACTGCAAATACAGTAATGACAAAATTGCTTTTTATTCTCTTTTGTGTTAGCAGTCCAGGCCAGGTATTGACTTTAAGAATTCAGCAATACGGTTACCTGGCTTTTGTGTTAGCAGTCCAGGCCAGGTATTGACTTTAAGAATTCAGCAATACGGTTACCTGGCTTTTGTGTTAGCAGTCCAGGCCAGGTATTGACTTTAAGAATTCAGCAATACAGTTACCTGGCTTTTGTGTTAGCAGTCCAGGCCAGGTATTGACTTTAAGAATTCAGCAATACAGTTACCTGGCTTTTGTGTTAGCAGTCCAGGCCAGGTATTGACTTTAAGAATTCAGCAATACGGTTACCTGGCTTTTGTGTTAGCAGTCCAGGCCAGGTATTGACTTTAAGAATTCAGCAATACGGTTACCTGGCTTTTGTGTTAGCAGTCCAGGCCAGGTATTGACTTTAAGAATTCAGCAATACGGTTACCTGGCTTTTGTGTTAGCAGTCCAGGCCAGGTATTGACTTTAAGAATTCAGCAATACGGTTACCTGGCTTTTGTGTTAGCAGTCCAGGCCAGGTATTGACTTTAAGAATTCAGCAATATGGTTACCTGGCTTTTGTGTTAGCAGTCCAGGCCAGGTATTGACTTTAAGAATTCAGCATTATGGTTACCTGGCTTTTGTGTTAGCAGTCCAGGCCAGGTATTGACTTTAAGAATTCAGCAATATGGTTACCTGGCTTTTGTGTTAGCAGTCCAGGCCAGGTATTGACTTTAAGAATTCACCAATACGGTTACCTGACTTTTGTGTTAGCAGTCCAGGCTTTATAATCATCAGCAGTAGCCTAATATTTCTCTTTCCCATTTCAATACAGTCATGTGAATCTAGAACAGAGTTTGCATGACAGACAATTGCATCTATACATTTATGGAATAGAAAACTAATTATCCAGGCACCCATGATCCAGAGGGTTCACAAAGCTACCTTTGTACATGGCCTCCAAAATAACAGCCTGTTAATCACAAACTAGTCCTCATGCATTGAATTTTATCCAAACAATCATTAATTGAATCAAATAACAAAAGCAAATGACTTTCCATAGTGTAATAATATGAGAAATTGGATGAATTCGATTTTTGTAAAGCCAGTGAATAGCAACATCAGCACTATTAAGGTGCTGTGTTTAAGTGTTAATAAGTCAGATATCTTTTACATCTGTTGGTGTGTTTAAGTGTTATAGAGTCAGATATCTTCTACATCAGTGGCTGTGTTTAAGTGTTATAGAGTCAGATATCTTCTACATCAGTGGCTGTGTTTAAGTGCTATAGAGTCAGATATCTTCTACATCAGTGGCTGTGTTTAAGTGCTATAGAGTCAGATATCTTCTACATCAGTGGCTGTGTTTAAGTGCTATAGAGTCAGATATCTTCTACATCAGTGGCTGTGTTTAAGTGCTATAGAGTCAGATATCTTCTACATCAGTGGCTGTGTTCAACTGGAACTTATGGATACTATTACCATATGTCTAAAAATTTTACCCATGTATGCTATGTGATCTGTCTTGCCTGCATATGTCTAAACTTTGTACCCTTGTATGCTATGTGATCTGTCTTGCCTGGATATGTCTAAACTTTGTACCCTTGTATGATCTGTGATCTGTCTTGCCTGCATATATCTAAAATGTGTACCCTCATTTGTTGAGTGATCTGTCTTGCCTGCATATGTCTAAACTTTGTACCCTGGTGCAAACTCAAAACTTGTCCAATTAGATTTTAAATGATGTTACTGTCTTTAATTGATGATTCTAAATTTAAGTGTGTAAATACAGGAACATTACTTAAAATTGTACTTTTTTCTGAAAAGTGGTATATTAATTTTCTATTCAAATTTAATTTGTTCAATAGCACATAATAATTTCTTGTCTGTATAATTTTTACAGGTAGTACAGGTGAGAAGCCCAGTGAGAGCTCCCGTAGGTCCTCTACCAGCAGTGAAAATAAAGGTACTGTTTTCATCAAGAGTATAAGGTGTGCGCCCAATTGCAAACTGCATAGATCCAGATCTGCCATCCCATAATGCACTGACATTTCAGCGTCAATGTTGTTTATTCTGTGAATTCAAATAGCGTAGACACTGGTAGGTATAACAAACAGCATAGATCCTGATCTGCTGGTACATTATGAGATGACATAATTGAATCTGTGTTGTGTTAGTTTAGTTCCTAGTATACATGAATACAGACCCTAAATGGGGAATATTACCAGTGAAATGAATATGGCATGCAAACAGAATGCAGAAATAACACAAATAAAATACAGAATAAATGCAAATGAAATGTGGAATGAACACAAATGAAATGATGAATGCATTTGTAAGAAAACAAAGAGGGCAGATGCAAAACACAGAATGCAAAACAATGAATGATAAATTAAAGCAAAATGAAATGTGAATTTGAAAATCGATTACTTTCAGGCTGTCACTAAATATCCAGTCAAAAGTCCTTTTGCATGATAATCTGTTATCAGATTCTTAACAATCACAGACAGTTTTTCACTCCTTACAATCCATGACATTGTTCTTATCGAGACAGACATATTAGCCACTGCTAATGTGATGACACCATCAAGAGTGGTTGTATCTTACAAATTTTTATTTGAACGAAACAAAATTAGAAACAAAATTTGATGACAGATACTCTACAACAATATTTTTTACATTTATTGTAGTTGCAGTTATATTTGTATTATTATTTTTACTTATGGCCTGTTTGTCTGTTGTCCGTCATCCAACATCTGTCTGTCCATTAGCACAAGTTTGATTTCACTACTTCTCCTAAACTATTTGGAGGATTGCCACACACATTCATCCCAAGGTCTAGTTTAAATGAACATTGTGCTGCTCAGACATCCAATGTGGCCACCACTGCAGCTATCTTAAAAATCTTGTTATTGTGACTCCTGAATGGAGAGTCATATCAATATAGTGTTTACACTGGAAGACTTCTTATGATGTAGAGTTTGGTCCTAAATGAAAATGGTGCCAATCAGATGTCTAATATGGCCACCACAGCAGCCATGTTGAAAATCTTGTTATTGCTACTCTTCCTACATGGAAAGTCATATCGACATGGGTTTTTCACCAGAAGATTAATTATGATATCTAGTTGGTCCTGAATGAAGATAGTGCCGATCTGACCTTAAGAATGGCTGTCACAAGAAACATATTGAAAATCTTGCCTCTAATTCTCCAGAATGGATGGTTGTATCAACATGGTGTTTTCACTAGAAGTCTTCTTATGGTGACTGGTTTATCCTAAATGAAAATGATGCCAGTCTTACATCCAATATGGCTGTCATAGTGGCTAATTTGAGAATGTTATTGCTCAAGAATATCAGAGATGGTTTCAACACTCAGCTGTTAAAGAGAAGAAATTGTCTTATCTTCCTAGAAATTTTCTTTGGGCAGTAAAGCATCAGTTCCTTTAAGTGACTGTTCATTGTTAATTCAAAATCTGTCTATTGCATTTTATGCATTTTCTATTTTATTATTGTGCACTTATGATAAAAATAAAATATGAAAGCAATAGTTCTCTCTCTCTCTCTCTCTCTCTCTCTCTCTCTCTCTCTCTCTCTCTCTCTCTCTCTCTCTCTCTTTAACACTCGAAAATGGAAATTTTCCATTTTGTTCCAAATAAATGAAAATGAAAGTAAACAGTGAATGGAAGCAATAAATGCATTTCTGAGACCACAAATAAAAAACAGCATGTTGATAGCTGAAATGTAAATTTGAATCAAATGCAAATGAAAAGCAAATGAAATAACTTCAAATAAAATGCAAACAAAATGCAGATTTGGTGAAGTTACCCATTTTAGGGTCTGAAGGTTCATCCTACACACAAACTCTGATAATATTATCACCTCACATTCAGGTGTTATGACTAAAATTTAAAAATGTTTTGGGGTTTGTTATTGACTTTTAATGATTAGAAGGAAAAATATATCAACAATAGCTCCAATGACAAAATATTGTTGCTAGATTTAAAATATATATTAAAAATAGCATTCACTGTAAATTCACTTTTTTGTCTATGGTATCAATGTTTGTGGATTTTGTGATTGCTGCAAACAACAGTTTTAAAGACCCAATGAACATTGATCAGACAAAAAGACCTCTTTTCCAAATTCATGAATTTAAGTACTAATTTTAGAACATTTTTAGAACTTTACCCATAATCAGTGCTGTGAAACCACTAATGTGTGGACCTGGTATGTACATTGATAGATACATACATATGTGTGTGTGTATATACATACATACATACATACATACATACATACATACATACATACATACATACATACATACATACATACATACATACATACATACATACATACATACATACATACATACCCTTCCCTTATAATGTAAAAACTTTATCTTAGTTTCTTGTTGTGGCAATTATCCAGAATGTAAAGCTAGAAGCAAACAATGTACCTCTATAGATTTTAGATGGCACCAGATATGCGATATCCTCACAGTGACATATATAACTAGGTCATCCCAAACAGCTTTCTGCTGTTGAGGAAATAGCTTGTAGCAAATTTCGTTTGCCTTTTTCTTAGAAGATAGATTACTTCCTATAACATGTAGTTATTTCTAATTATTTTGTTCTTTTCCAATAGTTTAGACCTTTTCATTATCTTTAATAGTTTTTCTTCTCAGTGCCAAAATGTGAATATTTATTGTTCAACACATGTCAATTTTTTTTGTTTCCAACTTTTGTATCATTATATAATATTTGTGATGATGGTTTGCATTACCATTTAGTTTCTTTCAAAATCCTTGGGAATCTGGAGCCTATCAAAGCCCAGGTCATAGCTATGCCAGTGTCTCTTTTAATATATATATATATATATAGAGATATATAATTAGAGCTCCGAAAAATGTGTAAACTGTTATTAGACATTTGTTCATTCAGTAGCAGTTGTACTCAATCCCTCATACCATTACACACACACACACACAAACACACACACAATCTTACCTTGGGAAGTCAACTCCAGTATTTTTCCACATTTGGTCGTTAATCAAGTTTGAAGTCATTATATAACTGTGGAATTACTAATCTGAGACAGTTCTTTTCTTTAGTAGACCATAATAATAATTCCTATCACTCAGATGTACATGGATCAGTTGACATAGTACTTAAAAGTATCTACATTTTATTGTAGTTGGACACTGACTTTGGAAAAGAAACATTTAGGTTGTATGGGTCAAGGAGTTTGGTATTACAATCAAACTTGCTGCTCCTTGTTTTTGTTTTGCATTTGTACAAAGCCATAGTTATCAGCATACCTTTTAATTTGTATGGGGATAATTCCATATTTTCTGTCCTCGGTCTTTTCGAAAAAGACAACTGTTTCTTGGTAATCCATCTTTATCCTTGAAATTGAAGAGTATGATCCAAAACTAGGTTGAAGCAGAGAACTAGTTCCCTAGTAGAGGTTACTTTATATTGTTTGCAGAAACCCCAAGACAGTTTCATAACTTTTGCATGTATACCTTTCCCTTGATAACTCGCACAGAATGGGGTCCAAAAACATAAACCACGGCATAAGTGATGGCATGAGTTCCTGAAAGACCCCTGAAAATTTGAGAAAGGGATAGACATTTACTATGTAAAAGGGGGGGGGGGGGTAAGTGGTTGAATACTCATTTAATACTCGCGTTGCAAATAATTGTCAATAAATAGCTTTTTCTAATGAAGCTTTTTGCTTTTTGTATAAATTACCTTTATTTTCAGTATATCCAATCTCTGAAAAATTGTTCTAAACAGTACTCCAAGTGGTTTCAACACACGTCATTTGTACCAGCAAAACATTGTGTATTATGTCACTGCTTTTTGCATGTGAATTTGGATACATTCTAGTGTTACTGTAGATTCAAAATAAAATGAGATTCTTTATTTCAGAAAAGATTGACAGTTATTTAGAGAAACAACAATGTTGAAACTTGATTTAAAAAAGAAATATATTAGTAAAATTGTGATACTTTGATTTCATTGCAAGTTAGAGCAAAATATCTGATCATCCTTGAGCAAATCTCTGAGTGCCAAGTCTGGAATTTTTAAGTTCACTCTAAACTTTGGAACTTGGTTCTCCATAATGAATCCTATATGTGAAACTAAGCTTTTCATGCACCTAGTATGCCTTTCACTTGGCTCCTTTGCTTGGTTGATCACATTTGTAAATGAGTAGAATAAACTACTGATTAATGTTAGATACTTTAATTATATTACACGTAGTTAGTGTTCTCAGTGTACGATTAGTCAATTGAAATTAGTCGACTTAACACATGACCATGACCTCTAGCTCTTACACAGGTAGGATTTGCATGCCTTGTACCCCATTACTTGATTTGATACAAAAGACTAAATAACATGAAAATACAATGCAGGTCAACTTTTAATTGATTGTAACAATGCAACCAACATTTCCGCAAGTCAGAGATCAAAATACAGTTGGTTCTTAATCATGTTCTCACAGAAACGCTTGTGGGCATTGCTGTGATGGTTGATTGACACATTTCACATTTGAATACAAGAGGGCATATCGCATTTATGATGACTACACTGGAACCAAATTAAATTATAATACTAAAACATAAATTTCACTTGACAGCTTATTTAACTGGTATTTATTTCTTAAAGTGTTGCCACCAGAAGGCATTACTAACATTTTATTGATCAAACTTTCATCGTATATTGTTATTTACAGTGTACTAAGAATTTTTTTAAGACAGAAAATTTAACAAAATATATAACTTCTTATTAAAAGTTGCACATTTAATGTTGTTGATTCCAAAATTTTGGGGCACTAACTGCTGTTTTCGATTATAAAATGAGCATTAGATCAATGTTTCATTAACCATTTTGATCAAGATTTTATTCACGTTCAACAAAAAGGAGCCTATTTGTTTGACGTTTTCTATAAGAAAAAATGGGATCCACACCTGCCTCCACATTATAAGTGGCTCTGGGAGTACTATAGTGAGGGAGTGGTTTACACTTTTACATATAAAATTATGTCAGTACCCATCTAGGAGTTTCAGTTAAACAATTATTTATCAGGTCTGAATATGAGTTTCTTTGCAGAAACTCCCAATGTCTGATTTATTTGTCTTGTCAGATATCTTCCACAGGTATAAACTATATATATATATATATATATATATATTACAAATCAGACAGCAAATAACAGTCTTTCTTAATTTGCACTGGATCATAAATATCATGTTGGTCAGGAAAAATCATATATATAAAAGAAAAACTAACAAGCAACAGTGCAAAACTGTTGTGATACCTGGCATGTGCTTTCAGAATCTACTGATTCCTTTCTCAAGGGCACAAAGCTGCAAAGGATGATTACACAAATGAGACAAGAACAAAACACTAATTGATTTACACAACGTAGATTCTGTAAAATAATTACATTATAGTGTTCTTGTCTCGTTTGTGTAATCTTCCTTTGTAAAGCAATTGGTAATTTCCAAAAGCGCTTTGGCTGGTTTCACACTATATATATATATATTTGTAGAATAGAAATTGACAATGTCCTTGCCCCCAAATAAATATAAATTTTTTAAAAATGTGTATATATTTTTAAATATAAAAAAGAAATATTTTGCAAAAATTAAGAGGTTTTTAAAAAAAATTAAATGTATTTATATTTCTTAGCTAAGATTTTGGGAAAAAATACAAGATTTATGTCACGTCATATTGTTGTGAATATTTGTATACCTTTGTATGAGGTCAAGTTATTGATATCTATATTCAATGTCATGTTACAAAATCATGTAATACAAAATTTTAGATCAGAAATTTAGGTCCTTTCATAGTATCTCATTGTTTCTGTAGAATAGATCTATATTTGTGTTTTTCTTTGCTGTATGATTTTGATGTTCAATCTCTGTTCATGCCATCACTTACAAGGACTTCGAGGTGAGTCATGACTCCTGTCTTTTGAACTGCAGTCTAAGTTTTTTAAGTTATCTTTTTTGTTTGTTTTGTTTAAGCACATTACTAGAAATGTTATCCTTTATTTTATATAACAATACACAATTTTTTAAAATAATTCTTATCTATTAATCATTTGGAAGCAATGGTTTTGAAAGAAATTTTAAAACCATCTTTTTCTAACTTTCCTACAGTTTAAGACATGGATATAAAGTTTTTACCTAACAAAATAATTACGACCAGACCCACATTTTACAATATAATTAAAAAATGTTCTGAATGATGTATTTATTTCTTAACCATGCTTAAATACAGCATATATTTGTTGGTACACACAGAAAAAACTAAGTGCCCATATATTTTGCAGAGGATAGGTCCTACATTATATAGAGTCCTATGTCCCAATTTTTTAAAAAATGGGGAACTGCAACATGACATATACAATTATTGGCATAGTAATATATATGTTTTGGTCAGAGCTTCTAAATAAAACCCGTTCTCTTTCCCATGTTCGAAGTTAATGCAAGGGAAGTAACTGCATCCTTCATTAGCTGATTACATATTGTTGTTGAAAATTGAAGTTATCGCCCTTGCCTCACGAGATGTGTTCAAGGTTTCATTAAATAAGCTGAACAATCGGGATAATTGTGTAACCTAATACCTTTATTGGCGAAAAATAAGTTAGAGTATCATTTTGCCTATGAAAAAAGTGTATGTGTCAATAGACTTAAAATAGCTCTGATTAAAAGATGGAAAATAATCAATACCATTTTTCTTTACTTAATTGCATAGCATAAAATTTACATGTAATTACATCCACAACACTCGTACATAACCGAATGGCCACACAGGAGTAAAATTCAAAGTAAGTAAGTAAGAAACCTCCTCCACAACTATCAAGGTAGACCCAGAGAGACAATCTAGCCTTGTCTTTTCTTGAGCCAGACTTAAAAGAATATATATATATATATATATATATATATATATATATATATATATAATGACACAAAAAGTGATAAAGGAGCAAATACAAAGCAGTTTCTCAATGTTTCAAGCTAAATAAGCTCTTCATCAGGGGAAGAAACAATTTACATCCACAAAACAAATACTAAACACAAAAGCCAAGAAAAATTCTTGACTCCTACATGTATAAATGACAGGGAAATAAACAAAAAAAGGATAAATAATAGAAGAAAGAAAGTAGACAAAATTTAAAAAACAGTCTAAAATGGGTAAAGTACATATCTATGTTATGCTGACATCAGCCAAACAAAGTTGTGGAAAAATAATTCAAAGTGTTTATCGTGTGTATCACGCAGAGGACCAAAGTGCAGTTAAGCAAAGGAAAATGGTGTTGCTTTGTTGGATCAGGTATTTTGATTTTATGATAGTATTTTGGAACATGTCATTGTTTCTCTCTCTCAGATTTGTGTAGTGATGGTGAAAACTGGTCATTTTTTTCAAGGAAAAAGAGTTGAGCCAGATTTTTCTAAACTTGTTTTGCTTTCTTTATTGTTCATAATATCTCAAACTTTATTCAGTCTTTAGTGCATTCTCTGTTGTTTTTTTTATAATTATTTTAAAAACATTCCCGAGTTTCTGTCTGTGTACAGCAAAAGCAAACCTGGAATGAACTAATTTATAGATTAGTAATTGTGAAGGTTTATAAAAGAAGGACTTGAACATTATATGCATTCAAATTTATGTGCATGTCCAAATATTTTATACCCCATTTTATTTGGTCCACGGGAGATCTTGTTTTAGTTTGTACACAGAGCTGAATACAGTGTTATAAATCAGGATAGTCCTTTGCCCTGGGGCTTACGTAGAATTCTCTGAATGCCAAACTAAAACTAAAACATGAGTAAACCCACTGGACTTTCACTGGTTAAACCAAACATGTGGGAGAACTGAGAAAATCCATAAAACTGTCCAACACGGAACATACTGAGTCTATGTAGAAAAATGCCTGACAGCCTATTGGAATGCAGATAGTCATCCCATTTACATTGCTGCTACTGATGTGGTATTGATCTTCTACCCCACCCCCAGGACAAACATGGTTTAAATGTCAGCCTATAACATAGAGTAAATAAACTCGCCTTTCTTATGAAGAGAATGCCAACAAATACTGGTCTCTCAACTGACAAAAAGTTACCTAACCACAGCATCCATCCTAATCAAATACATTTAATGCAAATATATGGTCACAAAAACATTAAATCTAGGAATCACTATACTGAGTTGAGCCATGTGACTACAAATCAGCAGTTCCAGTGTTGAAAAATTATGTTGTCCATATAAAATTTTCTATTGATTGGAAGGATAGTTGCTCTATGAATTGTAAGCTGTACAAAAAAACTTCTGGTACTTCTAAATGTTATTGGTCATCAGATTGTGCAGTATTGCATAAACTCATGTCTGGGACTATTGTTTCATGTGCAAGAATTGAAAGGTGCAGCGTCTGAGCCAGAATTAAATGAAATGCCAAAAAGCACTTAAAATAAAAACTATGTGATAAACAGAATCTCAAATGGGCAATGATTTAATATTTAATTTATGAAACTCATTGAATAGTTTGCAGCATTTGCTCACCAAGGCTTGCAAGAGCTTGAAATTATTCAATTAGTTGAATAAATTACATATTAAATCATTGCCTATTTGAGATCCTCTATTTATCTAGTTTCAGCATAGCCAAAATTTGCACAATAAACACTGTGTGGGATGCATATGACTGTTTTATTCTGGGACTATTGTAACTAATCAGTCATGGTCAGACATTTCAATAAAATTAATTTGTAAGACTATGGGAAATCTTTAGCTGTTTATGGCCTGTAGTAAATCAGCTGCACAGGCTTTCAGTTAAGGAAAACTGGTTTGATCTCATTAATTGTGTGCAACAATCCATTCACCAACATACCCCTTCTTTGTGTGTTTTTAATAACAGGAGTATATGATTTTCAGCTTGTTCAACTTTGATGAATTCAGATACTCTTTCAGCTAACACTTTATGGACAGTTAGTGACAGGGTACTTTTTCCCATATATTTCTGGGGGCTCTGGGTGGCCAAGTGGTCTAAGGCACTTGCCTAGACAGACCACTCATACATCTCACCTCTGTCCATGTGAGTTCAGGTCTCGGCTCCACCAGCATGGTGTTTGAGAATTCTTACCAATAGGTTTCCATGGGTCAGTGGTTCTTTCCGAAGTCTTATGGGTTCTTCCTCCACCAAATATACTGGCCACCATGTATAGCTATCCTGTGCTGAAAAATGGCGGTAAACACCACAAAACTAAAAACAAACCATACATTTCTACGTACTGACCCTTACTTGGCAGAGATATTCAACTGAGAGTATTGCAAGAAAAGGCAAACCAACTTATACATTTTGTTAATGGTTTTGAATTGATTGGACACTTAGCTATATAAAAATTACAATTTTTCAAAAAGTTAGATACTCAAACATTTCACAAGCATTCATCCTTAATGGTGTAGTCCTTGATCTGCTGGCACATTATGTGATGACAGGCCTGGGTATACCCTGATCTACTGGCACATTATATGATGACAGGCCTGGGTATACCCTGATCTACTGGCACATTATATGATGACAGGCCTGGGTATACCCTGATCTACTGGCACATTATATGATGACATGCCTGGGTGTACCCTGATCTACTGGCACTTTATATGATGACAGGCCTGGGTATACCCTAATCTACTAGCACATTATATGATGACAGGCCTGGGTATACCCTGATCTACTGGCACATTATATGATGACAGGCCTGGGTATACCCTGATCTACTAGCACATTATATGATGACAGGCCTGGGTATACCCTGATCTACTGGCACATTATATGATGACAGGCCTGGGTATACCCTGATCTACTGGCACATTATGTGATGACAGGCCTGGGTATACCCTGATCTAGTAGAACATTATATGATGGCAGATCTAGGTCTAAGGTCTACCCTGTTTACATTCGTCCTTAATAGTGTAGACCCTGATCTACTTGCACATTATATGAAGGCAGATCTGGGCCTACCCTGTTGTACTGGCACATTATGTGATGGCAGATCTTTGTCTTCCTTGTTTACATTCATCCATAATATTGTAGTCCCTGATCTGCTGGTACATTATATGATGGCCAACCTGGGTCTACCCTGATCTACTGGCACATTATATGATGGCAGATCTGGGTCTGTCCTGATTTACTGGCACATTATATGATGGCAGTTCTGGGTCTGCCCCGATGTACTGGCACATTATATGATGGTACATATGGGTTTACCCTGATTACATGATCACAGATCTTTGTCTACCCTGTTTATCCTTAATATGGTAAATTCTGATATAATGGCAGATCTTGGTCTTCCCAAATCTACTGGCATGTTATATGATGGCAGATCTGGGTCTGTCCTGATGTACAGGCACATGATATGATGGCAGATTTGGGTCTACCCTATTTACATTCATCCTTAATTGTGTAGATCCTGATATGATGGCAGATCTGGGTCTACCCTGATGTACTGTCACATTATATGATGGCAGATCTGGGTCTACCCTGATATACTGTCACATTATATGATGGCAGATCTGGGACTGCCCTGTTTACACTTAAATACATGCTATGTACATGTATGTACATGTATACATGCTGCTTGGATACAAATAAAGGAAAATTATTTTGTATAGATTACTACAAAATAGAAACTTGGATATTTCATGGTTTTCTTGCAGGAGAAAAGGAAAGATAAATTACATTGAAATGAATATGGATATTTATGTGAGTCTGTATGACAGAACATCTCGTTTATGTAAAATTTAATGCATGCTATTAAACATATGGTGAAACCCGAGTCCACGGTATTGGGTTCAAGTTTGTCAGGGTCAATTGCTGCCAACACACCAATCATGAATATTCATGGGGAACAGATGTTGTGTCACAAGATAGTGAATCAACTCTTAACCACTGCAATTATGTCAAGGTCTGTCAGGATTTAATACCATAGTAACTCATTTATTAGAGGTACTTTATCTTTCTCTCCTATAAATCCATGTTTGTCATCATTTGGCACAACAGTGCATCAGTCAGTCAAGGTTATTCCTGTTATTTCTAAAGTGCATAAGAAATCCATAATTATATAATTTAACTGTATGTGTTTTTGTCCCATCTTAGCACCAAACTCTCCACAAAAGCCATCTGAGTTCTCTGAAGTATTTTTTGACAACAATTTCATATTTGTTGCTGAAGTTAAACACTTGTCCTCAACTTAACTCAATACTTCTTCAAGTCAACACTCATTTTTATTAGTCATTACAACTGAATTGTTCATTCTTCCACTCCTAACATTCTGCCCCGCCACCACCCACCCATCCCACTTAATCCAGTACCATCTCACCCACTCATTTTATCCTTACCTACAAGACTAGATCTTTTTACACATCAAAAAATAACCTTAAGTTATATCCCAGTGTCAAAGTATGTATATTTGCATTTACCTTCATATCTCAAAAACTGTTGTATGTAGAGTAATTGGAGCATTCATCTTGAGGAGTTTCATTCACGAAGATCAAAAGTAGGTCACAGTGACTACTTTTCATGCTCCAGTGACCAAATTATTTGGTTTCTTTGTGTGGACCAGGTGAGATAAAGCATTTTGGGAGTTATTAGCTATAAACAGTTTGAAGGTAGGTGGTGAGATCAGATTGATACAAGATCTTTAACAGTTGTATAAAATTTGGCCAAAAAAATATAGATCAGGCATCAGCAACCTTTTAGAACTGCTGTGCCAGGTCCACTCAATTTTATAGTGCTGTGTAGAGTGCTGCATGTCATGAGGCAAGTCATATTCTAAAGACTTGGCACTTTCCAAAGAGTCTGGCATGCTACTGTTGGCACATGTGCCATAGGTTGCCGACACCTAGTATAGATAATATACAAGTCAGAGTAGAAATCTGAGCAGCCTTGGTGTACATGCACAAAGTTATGGCATATATACAATATTTGATAAAGCAGTGCACACCAGCTGTCCATTTCACACATACAAGTGTATCTGGATACCCTAACCTCATTTCATTGGAAACACATTTCAATGCCTCTACTACATATTTTAGTGTACTGGTAAGCGCTTTTCAGTATCTCTGCCATATTTCCATACAAGCGCTTCCTGATGCCCCTGATAAACAACTGCCATTTGCATGGCCAATTTTTAGCGCTACCTGATGGGAATTTTAAACACTATATATAGTATGGGTTTTAAACTGTATACACAGTATGGGTTTCAACACTATGTACAGTATGGGTTTCAAACACTATATATAGTATGGGTTTAAAACACTGTATATACAGTATGAGTTTTAAACACTATGTACAGTATCAGTTTTAAACTGTATACAGTATGGGTTTTAAACACTGTTTATACAGTATGGGTTTTAAACACTGTTTATACAATATGGGTTTTTAAACACTTTATACAGTATGGGTTTTAAACACTTTATACAGTATGGGTTTTAAACACTGTTTATACAGTATGGGTTTTAAACACTGTTTATACAATATGGGTTTTAAACACTGTATATACAGTATGGGTATCAAACACTGTATATACAGTGTGGGTTTTAAACACTGTATATACAGTATGGGTTTCAAACACTGTATATACAGTATGGGTTTTAAACACTATGTACAGTATCGGTTTTAAACTGTATACAGTATGGGTTTTAAACACTGTTTATACAGTATGGGTTTTAAACAATGTATATACAGTATGGGTATCAAACACTGTATATACAGTGTGGGTTTTAAACACTGTATATACAGTATGGGTTTCAAACACTATATACAGTATGGGTTTCAAACACTGTGTACAGTGTAGATTTTAAACAATGTATATATAGTATTTGTTTTAAAGTGCATGAGATTAGACATGCACTTAAACAAAGACATTACTGATAATTCATCAGAACATGCTCTGTAATAGCAACTTGGCCAGTGATAAAATATTTAACGTAAACTAGTTACTTATGTACCTTTTTAAATTGTATTTACTCATAACTCATTTCAGTTAGAATAATAAAGAAAATAATAACATCATTTGTTGGACATTTTTTCCATCCCACAATGTCCATTGCAGATTTTAAATCTACTCAGTAACTTTCAAATTACTTAATGGATTGAAACCAAAGACATAGGTTAAATTTCATTTTCACAATTTTCTGACAAGATTTTATGATGTTATGGCCTTTGTTGAACTTTGAACTTTACTCTTCAATTGCATCATTTTGGTGGGGGCATCCATGATGTATGGACACATTTATATTTGTTTCTTTTGTTTTGTTTGACAAGATGGTAACATATATCAGTATTTTCCTCTTCATGGCAGAAAACTAGATTTTAGGAAAATAAAGTTGGAAATTGAAGCACACCATTCAGCAATCATCATACTTAAGATTTGGGTGAACTGTTCATACAGCTTGATTTTGGATATGTATTTTTATTTTCATGTTATATCTAATGGCATATATGCACATGGCACAAAAGAAATGTTTGATGCATGACTGACTTCTAATGACAGGATACACAGTAGTAAAGGCAATAGCTTTGCCAAAGTGAAGTTAATCCAAATGTTTATAATTGCTATGTTGTTATTTGTTATCATAAATAATCTTGTATGTTGCCTTCCTTCAAAAGTTGTATGCAGGAAGTATTTCCACTAGATTATGACATGGTACAGTGTTGACTTAGATTTGTAATTACAGCCAAAAAAAATTCTGCACACAGCTGTTTGAAATTACACTATTCTATCCAGTTTCATTTTGAAGGGTTGGCTTCATGCCTGACAAAGTTTGTTGCCCAATTCAGCAAAAAAGAAGGTGATTGTTGTATTCTGGTTACTTTATTTAGTCTCAATTCAAATAGTTTAAGTTTTATTCGGTGAAAATTCTAGGTCAAGCTTAAAATATCTGTAATGAGGTTGTTTACTGCATATTCCTTGAAGTGGAACCAAAATTGCACTGTGAAAACTGCAGGTTCTGGTTTTTAGTTCTAATAATAGTCACAATGGTATGATATGGATCATATATACAAGGTGTATATAATTGGCAGATTACCTTGCACCTTTTAAATATAATTTTAGAAGTAAAAAAGTGCCCTGAATCAGTACCGTACGTACTCGTGTATAAGCTAATACCTACTGCAAACTGCATAGACCCAGATCTGCCATCGCATAATGTGCTGGCATATCTGGGTCTACGCAATTTGTTAGGACTGATCAGTAGAACAAAAAACATAGACCCTGATCTGCCGGCGCATTATGCGACGGCAGATCAGGGTCTATGTTGTTTGCATTTGGACTTGGATTATATGCAAGTACATACGGTAAGCATTTTTAACAAATGTATCATTTGTATTTTATGTAAGGAAATGCAAACATTTTGTCCTTATTCACTGGTTTCACGTCTCTACTTTCAAACAATATACCTTAGGTGTACCCTAAAAGAATGGAAACAAAAGTGTTGACACGAGATCAAGTTACAAATCCAGTCATTTTGAACTTTATGGCTTGAACTTCTTAAATTGGCATGTTTACCTGTACTCAAATTTCTCGTTTGACTTTACTAATGTCTTACATCAGAAGTCAAGTAAATAAAATGTGCATTGAGAAATTTTATGGCAGAAAGTACAGCATTAAGTATCGTGAACACTGCCTTAGAGGACATCACCATATAATGGACACCTGATAATAAGGAACAGCATTTATAAAACCATTATCACAGAATAAGAGTTTGACTTGCTAAATAGAGGAGAGTATTTTTGGTATATGTTCACATATTTGCTTAAACTTAGTGTTGAGGACTTGAGATGGTTCATTAAAACTGTATTAAGACTGATGAGTCTAGATGTACAAGTTCATGGGATATTGACTCTTACTTTGTTGCTAACCTTTCTATCAAAGAGTTACCTCCCATAGTAGATATTTTGCAGTAACAAAACACTAAAAACATAAGAAGTCTTGTTTCATTTTTAGCATCAATTAATTATGATATAAAAGAAACACAAATTTGTATTTATTTTATAAAAATACACAATTTTATATCAGTCATTTGACAACTATTTCTTTAAAATCATTTAAAATTAAAAAAGGATCTTTCAGGTAGCGACTGTATAGTGAAATGCAAGTCAAACTTGCCTCAAAGGACACCTCTATTAAACATCCAGTTTTTTTAGGTAATGCGCTGGCAGATCAGAATCTATGCAGTTTGCAGTTGGTATCAACTTATACGCGAGTATATACAGTAATTGCTTACAAGTTAACATTAAATTTTTGACATTTTATTAATTAGAAATTGAAGATTTAGTTAAGTGAACAAACTTAGTTCCCCATGTACACCAAACACACACTCCAGACAACAATTTCCAAAAATTTAAGAATGCTTCATAAATTTTCCTTTATGCTTAACATGTAATTCTAGGCAAATGAAATTAATTTTTTACTTGCATTGCCAGAAAGTTTACTTTTTCCAAGCAGCTGGACCATGGACATGTTGCATATAATACCATATAATTGGTATATTTTTTTTACCTGCTACTAATTTTTACACATCTAGTTCTTCAGTAAAGAACATGTAAAGATTTAATATCCACCAACATGTATTCACTTAATTTTTAGGTCCTTAACCCTTAAAACTAAACGCATGAACAATTAATTCATCCATTTTTTTAGTGCAAATCAATAAAATATATATCAATTAAAACAACCCTTCATTCATTATTGTAAAAATGGAGTCTCATAAGTCATATATACATAACAATATGGCAGGGGATTGATTACCCTAGATAGTGGTACTCAGCAGTTATAACTATATACAAGTACAATATTCCTACAGGACTGCATCTGACTTTAAAACATATTAGAATCAAGATTTGGGTTGTATCTAGGTCTTATAATAAATGAGAAATGCATAAAATACATTTATATTTGACATATTTAACAAATTTATTGTTTACATTTTTTTCAAACACAATTTTATTTCTTTTTTATGAGACTTATTATTACGTTAACTAGTTTACTTCAGTGCAAAGTCAAGCAAAGCAGGTCAGAGATGGTTGGTTGGTTCTGTTTTAAACAGCACTTTCAGCACATTATTTGTCTATGTCATGCCGAGGAAATAGGACAGCAAGGCAGAAGTTCAAATAAATTAACACACAAATTAGCCAATCAAAACTGGAAGCTATCAGATGACCTGGGGCGCTGGGATTTACTGGCTGCTGACTTTTTAGTCCTCAGTGGCAGCCATACTATAATGTATTTGTACTGACAGGTACTGACAAGTAATTTATAGTCCTATTTTTTTCTCAGTTACTGATGACCTTAAGATAAATCATATCACAAATCAAAGTTTGCTTTAATGCAGTTTTATAAAAAATAAAATATTCTGGTTTTATGTAGTGTAAAATATTCATTTTAAAATAAAATTTGTGTTTGTGCTGTATAATTACAGAGATGAATATGTACATTATATACATAATGAATTACTTCACAGATGAATATTTGTAAGAAATTCAATTTTATTTTTATAAAGTTAGTTTTGAGATCCAGATGACATTACTTTCATAGTGTAGTTACTCCACACCAAAATTAGAGCCCTGCGCTTTTCAGTGAGTTGGGGGTGGGGGTGGGGGTGGGGGCAATTTTTTTTTTGCAAAAAGCACAAAAGAAAAATAAACTTTTCGCCATTGAACCTTCTCAGGTTAAATTCCTTGACCCACCCCTGCTTCTTTTGAAACTCGTTTCTTCAAGCTGTACCTCTGATTGGATCAAAGAGTAATATGGTAATTTATTCCTAAAATACTTATGGTGTTATTGTTACTTTATGAGTTGACCGTTTATCTAATGTCCTTCTTGCTTTTTAAAAAAATGTAATTTAATTGAGACCATGTGACGTACTTGCAAAGATATAATTTCCTTATTTTTATTCATGTCACCTGTTGTCAGTTTTAATCATGAGATTTAATTTCCATAAATAGCATGCTGTCATAAGTGACATTACATTTGTAGCAGAAAATTATTTGATGACATTGATTGGTATCAAGTAGGAAAGACATCGCTGCAAAGAGCATTTGATTTGACATTTCATGTAGGAAAGACACTGCATCCCTGCAAAGAGCATTTGATTTGACATAGAAAGGGAGAGATTGGAATCATTCATTAAACCAATTAAAGATATCTTAGGGATTGTAGAGTGCATTCTGACCTGAATATGTAAGCACTGGTTGACTTTACAAATTTAGCTTCACTTGATAAGGATTTGTCAAGGACATTCCACTCCCTTTGTGCAGATCAAATTGCAGTATGTTTGCCATATTTACTAGGTGGGTGTATTACTGTTTGAGTCAAAATAGCATATGTAACATGATTCCAAATGATACAATACAATACATATATGATAACACCCCTCTGTTGACTCTTTAACAACTACATGTATTCAGGTTTGATTTTATTGAGATAGTATATTATCATTGTCTTGAAATTTGAATAGAAAAAAAAATTGTTGCAGTTCTTTGTTACGAATATCAACGCAACTCGTGTCCTGTGAGTAGGACCTGTTGATACATCTGGAATATGTGCTTTATAACTTGTATGTATATTAATAGAACACTATTTTATCATTTATCATGTTGTGACTTGCAATATTGGGTTTGTGATACCATATATCGTTTAGGCAAAAAATATAGCAATATCTGATATGTATCAATGTTATGCTGCATTACTGTGCATAATGGGCATTAGGCAGATGAATCAGTCCCCATACCTATATTGGTATATTGGTTTGGGGACTTGTCCCACTCAAACCACCAACACACCAATACAGCTTTGGGGGCTGATTTGTTGGACTAAATGGACATCCACCAACACACCAATACAGCTTTGAGGCTGATTTATTGGACTAAATGGGCATTGAGCTCCAGCAGTATAGAGTCAGATCTATTTTTGCATAATGTGCTGGTACATTAGGGTCTGTTCTGGTCACTTGAAATCATAAGGAGTACATACAGTATAGAATGTGATCTGCCAAACATAATGAGGTGGCAGAACAAGGTTTACGCTGTTTGTACATGTTGGTGTGCAGAGAGCAGATACAGTACCAATAAGGACAATCTTCCTTGGTCCAGTAAAGTATCAATCAGTCATGTACTTTACACTCAGATTGACCCATTGGTTACTTTGAACCTGTCTCATTTTCAAATGGGTAATTTTGAAGTGGGGGTGGCCATTGTGTAAAATCTCTCCCTCTCTGTCTCTCTCTTGCTTTATCAGTATAATCAGTTACCATATGTACTCGCATATAAGCTGATACCAACTGCAAACTGCATAAACCCAGATCTGCCATCGCATAATGCGCTGGCAAATCTGGGTCTACGCAGTTTGTAAGGACTAATCAGTAGAACAAACAACATAGACCCTGATCTGCCAGCGCATTATGCAACGGCAGATCAGGGTCCATGTTGTTTGCATTTGTACCGGGCTTATATGCGAGTATATACGGTATTATTATTTCTTCATTCAGAGTTGTTGAGCAAATGCATATTGAATGCACAACACACACACAGACATACACACATGGTGCATGTTTTTCTTGCAAATTTGAACTTTATACCTAAGAGCTAGTACAATAAAGTAGAACAGTCATTCATATTACATATGATACTAATATCTGTGATGGATGCAAGTAGGAGTCAAGTTTCGGTGCTTAATTCAGCCAAATTATTTTGAGCATCTTTGCATTGTAAGTTGATGTTTCCATCCCATATCCTTTTGTCCCTACAAGAGATAATGGAACCTCTTACCCCTACAAGAGATAATGGAACCAACTGCTGTGAATATTTTTAAAAAATTTGCCCATGTCATAGTAGGTTTGTCAGGCTATACATTCCAAGATAAGGGGCAGTATATACCCTATTTTTCGAGGAGTGTGATGGTGTTTGAAAATTTGTATAAAGACAATGTGGCATGCATGCATGATTTGGATTAACGTCATTTATCGCCTTAGGGCATTTACAACAACTTAGGGTTTGCGCACTTATTGATTTATGCATTTTCTCGCAAAATATTGAATTAATGCCTCCCAAAGCAAGCAGCAGGAAGAAGGTCACCAAGAAGGCCGACACCCCGTCATCCACCTAGAAGGAGGGAAGCCCACGGCACCCACATCCACGAAGTCGCTGCTCACCCGCTCCACAATCACCCTCTCAGACCTCTGCCCACCTGCTTCTGCCTTTCAGATGTTTTTTTTATATATAAAACTGTTTACATTGTGTCAACTGTACGCCCTGTTGTCTATTTTAGTGGGCGGTCCCTATCCTATCGCTGAAAAATGCGGTAGTCGCATTCCCGATTCAAATAAACCTGAGTTGTGAATTTTCCTATCGGGTGATTTTTTTCTTTTTTAATTTTGTGTACTGAGCGTACTTATTATTTTCTGAAAAGGTATTAAAGAGGTTTGGCTCAAAGTAGCCGCATGATTTTTGTGCTCTTAATCCGGGTTTTGTGACGCCATTAGTTTTCTGTCACCAGTATGCTAATCAGGTTTCTTTTCAGGGCCATTTAGTTATTACCCAAAAGGGCTTTCTTGGGTCAAAAATGAAAGCCCTACAGAATAATGGTGTGAGTGTGTGCTATATTGTTGTGTGTATGCTATACTTTTTGTGTTTTTATGTGACATTGCTATATGTGTGTGGTATGCTATCAATGTCGGGTTGGGGTGGGGGGTTTTGCTAGATGTATGTTATACTTTCTAGCTCTTTGTTGGGGGGAGGGCTATTTCATTTTGCTAGATGTATGTGATGACTTTTGCTAGTTGTATGTTATACTTTCTAGCTTTCGTTGGGGGGAGGGTTATATCTTTTTGCTAGGTGTATGTTATACTTTCTAGCTATGTTTGCTGGCGGGGTATTGGGGTTTGTTTTGTTCAGGGCTTTTGCTAGTTTATGTAATACTTCTAGCTATGCAGTGGTTTGGACTTTGGACTTTTGGTTGTTATTTGGGATGGCAATTTATTTTCCTTTTAGCCCTAGGAAGGGCTTTTTCTGTTGTTTTTCCTTCTTTTGTAGAGCTGTCCTTCCTATTTCTTTTGTTTATTCTTTCTCTTTGCCTTTTCGGCCCCTTTATCTCTGCTAGCTTTCTTCTTTCCTGTATCTTCTTTATTTCTGCCTTGATGTTAACAGTTTATTTTACCTTTCTCTGTATCCATCTTCATTTTGATCGTTCTTGTGGTGTATCCTTTTGCGTCCGCCCTTTTATGTTCCCGCTTTCTGTATTTGCCCACTCCCATTGCGTCCGCCCTTTTATGTTCCCACTTTCTGTATTTGCCCACTCCTAATTAAATGTAAATTTAAATTAACTTTATAATTAAAATTTAATTAAAAAAATAAAAAAAATAAATAAAAAGGTAAAAATAAAAAGGTAAAAAAAAATTTTTTTTTTTTTTTTTTTTTTTTTCCTTCTCTTCCTTTTCTTTTCCTTTTCTTTTCCTTCCTTCTCTTTCCTTTTTCAAAGTCTGTTTTATTTTCTATATGTGACTGTATGTGTGTTTTTTTTTTCCCCTGCTAACTTTTTTTATCTCCCTTCCTTTCAGATTTTCATAGTTTAGGTGATTGTTTCTTATTGTTTACTTACTTAATTAAATATTTCACAGCTATATTTGTTTTACGATTTTTATACCGATTTTAGGTTTCCTAATGTTTTGTTTGAGTCTTTTAGGTTAGTTGTGTTTTTACACTTGCAGTGAGAGGCTTTCTAGGTTCGCTTTGCGTATTGCTCACCTTAAGGGTGGCAACCTACCTTGTGTTTCCTCTCCCGCTCATGTTTTTTTGGGGGATGGGGGCTGGTATCTATATAAGTACTAGTTTCCACCTTGGCGGGACTGATATTACCATCCCCTCCCCCCTCCGTTTTTTGCATTTTCTATTTTTCCTCTTTTCCCTATATTATTTATGAATGTTAGTAGATTATTGTATGTAGTCCCTATATTTCTGTTTTTGCTCTGAAGTATTTCCAGAAATGTACTTTGTTCCCCAATTAGTTTTTGTTGATTTTTTTGTGTTTCCGGGGTCGGGAAGTGGGGCAGTTGGTACTTGTTGTTTTTTTCATGTATTTTCCTGCGCATCATGCCAATAGTGTTTTGCCTGTTTGTATTCTATTTATGATAGTTAGGTCATATGGATTTTTGAATTTAGGGTACTTTATGTTTTGATTTACCTTATTTTGCCTTTGATATAGTTTCCTTCCCTTTGCTGATTTGTCCCATAATTCCTGCCATTTTGAGTTGATTTTGTTTCGGATGATACTATTTATTTCTGTTGCACTGTAGGTGTTGTTTTTGCACGTAGAGCCGTTGATGTTATTTTTTGCCTCTATGTCTGCTTTTTCATTGCCCGGAATTAGGATGTGGAAGGGGATCCATACGAACTCAACTATTTTATTATTTTGCCCTATTTGTTTAAGTAGGTATCTGGCGTGTTTTACCATATTGGGTCTACTTTTTGATTGGTCAGTTGCTAAGGATTGCAGAACACTGTACGAATAGCTTAGAATTACCACTTTAGTTATGGGGTATTTTCTGATGAAGTTGATTGCTGCTATCAGCGCCATGAATTCTACAGTGTATATTGCGCATTTGTCTGGTAGTCTTGTTCCAAATGATATATTTAGTTGTGGAATGACTACTCCTGCCGCTGTCTTATTTGGGTTTTTAGTCTTAGACCCGTCCGTATATATTTGTGTGAAGGCATCGTACTTGTTTTCAATGTAGCAAAGTATGGATGCTCTTAGTCCTATCAGGTCTATCTCTTTGGTCCCTATTTTCTTCAGGCTAAAGTCAATAAATGTGGCATGAGGAAAGGTCCAATTTATATAGTAGTGTTGACTATGCTTGGTATCAAACAGCATTTATTCAATCACTCATTCACCCAATCACGAAAGATTACATGACTTTAAATTAGAAGATTATAATGATTTTCCATCAGCAAAGATAATTGTATTCCCAACAACCTGCAGTCTTGTTGATTGGCAGTGCAGATGAAGAGTGTAACCTATCATAAATTTATCTCTTTGAAATATCACACATTTTGCAGATGTAATTTTCTACATTTTTAACATTAAATTTGCACTGAACTATTATCTGTACTCACATATGCTAATATTTTGCAAGGTTTCAAATTTTTCAATTTTTCATCTGGGAATAAAATACTTTTTTCAATATTTCGTTTGGGGAAAAAAATATCTTCTACAAAGAATATTATTAATTCAATCATGCATACATGGAACACCATTGAATATAGAGTTATAGTACTATAAATCCCAAAGCGATAGTTTTATGGTAACCATTTCATACCCTAATTGCCTTCACTTGACCTTTTTTTCCATCTGTGTTGGTACTGATTGTGTGAAGTCATCACTACACTAATTAAGTTCCTTATATATTTGCTTAATTTTTCAACATTTGTTTAGGAAATCCAGTATAATAGTTGTAAGGTTAGATGCACTAAGACTATCTTACTTATGTTAGGCACTAACTTGCACACAACATATCAGACACTCAGACTTGGTTATCGTGCATTTTTCCGGATGTACCATATATACTCGCCTATAAGTCAATACCAACTGCAAACTGCAAAGACCCAGATCTGCCATCACATAAAGTGCTGGCAGACCTTGGTCTATGTAGTTTGTAAGGGCTAATCAGTAAAACAAACAACATAGACCCTGATCTGCGGGCGCATTATGCGATGGCAGATCAGGGTCTGTATTGTTTGCATTTGGATCCAGCTTATACACGAGTATATACTGTAGTTAATTTGGATGAAATGACTGAAATTTTAGTGCAAGTGAACCAGCCAAATCACACCTGTTTGTTCTGTCATCCTACATGAAAGCCAAAAGGCTGAACTTAATAAACATTATATTTTTTGTTTAGGCTTTCTATTGAATGCGAGTGACATTCTCCACTGGTTAGCAATTCTCCAGGAAAAATCTGAGAAAAAATAGTAATAATTTTCTTAGGGAATACAATCATGCAATAAGAGCTGATTGGATCAGTTAGTGTACTGATACTGTTCCTTGAAGAGATGACAAAAGTTGCACCTATTTAATAAATTTTCTTTTTATATGCCCACATAAGGCAGGGCTTGTTATGATGTCCATCCATCTGTTTTCCAATTTTGTTTATGTTCACCATCTACAGTTACCAAACTCTGGATGGCGTGCACATTGGTCTGAAAAAAGAAAAATGGTTTCCACACAATAACATTTACATCACAAACCTGGACTGAACTTTGTGGATGGCTTGCATTTGTGATAAGAAAGAAACCTATTGATTTTAGGGTCAAATGGTCAAATGTCAAGGTCACTGTCTGAAGGGAGAAAATGGTTTCCACACAATAATATGAATTCTACAACCCAGACCTGGACCAAACTTTGTGAATGGTTTGCACTTGTGGTACAGAAGAAGCCTGGTGATTATGGGGTTAAAAGGTTATAGATCAAGGTCACTGTGATTGAAAGAAGAAAAATGGTTTCTGCACAATAACTACACCATCTACAGTTATAAAACTTTGTGGATGGCTTGGTAAGAAATAAGCCTATTAGTTTTGGGATCAAAGGTCAAAGCCACTGAGCCCAAAAGAAGAAAAATGGTTTCTGCACAATAACTGTAGTTCTGCATCACAGACCTGGACCAAACCTTGTGAATGGCTTGCATTTGGGTTAAGATGAAGCCTACTGACTTTGGGGTAAAGAGGTAAGATGTAAAGGTCACAGTGTCTAAAAGAAGAAAATGGTTTCAGCACAGAAATGTAACTTATTGACCACATACATTCACCAAAGTTTGCAGACAGCTTACATGATATGTAAGAAAGAAGCCTATTGATTTTGGGGGAAAAGATCAAAGGTTAAGGTCACTGTGACCGAAAGGAAAAAAATTGTTTCTACATGATAACTTTAGTTCCAGAACGCATACCTTGACCAAAGTGTGGGGAAGGTTTGTATTTTAAATTATGGAAAGGGCCTATTAATTTTGAGGTCAAAGGTCAGCGTCATTGCGGCTCAAAGAAAAATGAGTTTTGCAGAATAACTTTTGTTCTAGATTAATTTACTTAGCCAAACTTTGTGTCTGGTGTGCACTTAGGGTTATGAAGAAACCTATAGATTCTGGAGTTGACAGGTTAGAGGTCATGATCAGGGTATGTATAATAAGAAGTTAATGGTTTCTGCACAGTTAGTTTGTTTTAAGACAGCATACATTAACCATAGGTCAAGCTCATTGAGACCTACTGTATTAGTCAATAATCTTTCGAGTCAACCATGCCCTACAAGTGCCTGCATAGAGGACTCATAAACACGGGGTGAGCATATAAGGTACTTATGATCTGTATCTTGTATTTATCTTACAAGACGGCAGTCTAAGTTGAATCATGTGTTGCCATAGGTGACACATGTGAGGTCACAACACACTAAACAACTTACTTGTGTTGACATAGGTGACAAATGTAAGGTCACAACACACTAAACAACTTGTGTGCAGTGCCATAAACACCAAACCAAACCAACCACAAGGGACTCACTTGTTATACTCATTAAAAAATAAAGTCTCCTTGATATATTGGGGCTAGTTAGAATACATTTCTACAAATAAATCAATATTTCATTTCGTAAAGACATTTTTTTTAAACATTTTGGTATATTAAATTCAAAATTGTACTTCTAATCTCTTAATAAATGGATATGGAGAAAGTATATTACTTGTGTGCACCTAAGGTGTAATGTAAGACATTTTGAGATCCTTCTGCCATTTCCAGAAATAAAAACTGCATAGATGTTAGTAAAATAAGTAAAACATTATCATGCACATTTTGGAATCAAAAAGAATGTCAAAGACCCATTTATATGTTGATTTCCAGTTGTCAGAAGATACTTAAACTGTTGAAAATGGTGAATTTTAGAAATGTATGCCTTCAGAGCAAAAGATTTAAGATAGTGTTCACAATTGACTTGACCAGGAACCCCAGTGTATGTCTTATAATAAATGTGTTGCACCCTGAATGGACAAATGAAACTATTTTATCTAGAAAATGGTCAATAAATGTCTTGAGTTCACAATTCTTGTCAAGACAGACTGATCATTACATCATTTATAGTGCGGTTGGAGGAAAAAATGACCGTGTTCCCATCAGATTGGAACCAAACCATCCTCATGAGTCCTATGTACACTGTAGCAATACCCCCAGGATGAGGAAAACACATTAGAGTAACAAGTATGCAATCAAGTTTTTGTTTGCATCCAAATGAAGTTTCAGATAAATTCAAAGCTATGCAGCCATTTGACAAATGAATGTACCGTATATACTGTAGTCGAAGCCGGGTCCAAATGCAAACAACATAGACCCTGATCTGCTGTCGCATAATGCGCTGGCAGATCAAGATCTATGTTGTTTGTTCTACTGATTAGTCCTTACAAACTGCATAGACCCAGATCTGCCGGTGCATTATGCAATGTCAGATCTGGGTCTGTGCAGTTTGCAGTTGGTATTAGATTATACGTGAGTATATACGGTACTTATTTCATTTGCATGCACAATGTAAACAGTCATGATTGGAGAAAAATAGTCATGGACATATTTTTCATTTTATTCATTCATTAGTTTTTATGATATTCCATTTACCTTACATTGTGCAAATTTAGCCTGGCTAACAAATCATGCCAAGGTTTGTACACAAATAATGAAACAGCTAGTGCCATTTATGTTGACCAAATATTTCTACCTGTATGCAAATTTATATGACTTTACCTGGTTATCTCTGTTGAGGAGTGTCCTATGATTGCCAACCAATGCATCATCAAATTCAGGTCAGTCATGCACCTTATATTGTCTAATATTCATGACCATTGGTCAACTTAAAGGGCAGAGTCTGCTCTGTTATGTGTCTATTATGAACCCTGAAATCCATTTGTAAGCCAGACTAAATTGGTACAATGTAAGGTAATAGAATTGTTTAAATTGTTGAATGAACAAAAAAGAAAATACATCACAAAAAGTGGCAAAAATTCACTGCACAGTGGATGTGCTATATTGATTATAAGATTGGTTTTTAATGATCTCAACCTAACTTTTTACACTTTAGTTCAATAACTAACCACTCTTTATAAAGAAATTCAACATGAATTCTTGAGGATTTTAGTAAAAGAATACTTTTGATGGAAAGTAGAAAAACTTAAGTGTCAGTTTTTAATATGACCTGCTGTTTCCATTTTCGGGTGATCCATTTGGCACAGGGATAGTTCAAATTATTATGTTTTCTTTAAGCTTTTCTGAAAAAAAATTTTTTTTTTAAAGTTTATGATATATTGAGGATATTTGCTTGTCATAAGTGAATAATGGATATATTTCATCAAGTGGGTGAAAAACTTGGTATTTTCATGAGTAGCGAAGCCACAAATGAAAATACTTGAGTTTTTCACCCACAAGATGAAATATATCCATTATTCACTCGGAACAAGCAAAGTTTCTTTTTATTTTATGCTTCAAAAGCTAAAGTGTGTAACAGATTGAAGTAGCAGATTTCTTACGGTATCCTGCACAATAATGTCAGCTGTTTACCATTTATGTTCTGCTATATTTTGTGTATATTTGCACAGAAAATATCAGTAGTAACATAATTCTCTTACCAAATTTATTGCAAAGAAGCATGCACCAAAAAAGAAAATTGAAAAAAAAAATTAAGTATATTATGGGATTCTATCCTGGTACTCCTGCAGTACGGATCACCATGCTTACCACTAGACTAAGCAAGTGACAACATAGTGTGAAATTCATTGGTCATAGTGTTATCAATGTTTATTGACTGTAGTGAAAAAATTATTTGATAATTCACTCCAGTCAATTATCAACATTTTTTCTCTTGGAAAATCCAATAATTCAGACTAGCATAAAATAAACCTTTATAATTTTATATACTAAAAGTAAATCTTTCATGATATCTCCTTTTTTTTTTAGTTATGAAAATTTTGTGACTTTTTTCATATTCTAAACTTTTCTTATTATGAGATGAGATATATGTAAGGCATTATTTTGGATGCTGTTATTGTGTTCTCATTTTCTTTATATGACTGTATTTATAATTTTTTTTAAAAAATGTTAGTAGAATTATAACTTGTGTCTATTATAATAACACTTAAAATCCAGGAAACACTTAAAAAAAATTTTTTTACAACTTTATGCCTCAAATTAGAATCTGTTTTATAGGAGCAGTGTTAATGGATCATTTTAATCCATCATTTTTCAAGGTGAAGTAAATACTCTGCAATTTTTAAATCTCTGGTGCTTCCAAATCTCTCAATTTTTTAGCCAGTCTTACAAGTTAAAAAAAAAAGCATGGAAGTTTTAAAAATTAATTTGGAAATAATAAAGTTCATCCTTATCAATGGCATATGACCTGTGTTAAATAGACTATTGTATATATCAAAGGCATATGATCTGTGTTAAATAGACTATTGTATATATCAAAGGCATATGACCTGTGTTAAATAGACTATTGTATATATCAAAGGCATATGACCTGTGTTAAATAGACTATTGTATATGCAATTTTTTAATTAAGGAATCAACTTCATGCCTCATAAAAATCATAAAAAAAGAGAGAAAAAGCAAATCAAGTGGTATGGTCAAAATAGCTTCAAGATAATTTATTTTATGCAGAACGTACCGTATTTATCAAATCAAAATAGCAGGAATCATTTGTATCTTTTTCTATGTGAAGTGTCATGTCACAAATAAAAACAGTAGAAATATGTACATCTGAAACACTGATATTATAGAAACCATGGCTGGAGTGTTGCTGAAGTAAATCATGGGAATATGCATTTTATCTGTATGTGTGTGCAAGTAGGGGAGTAAGCAAGCATGCAGACAAATACATCCTGCCCCAGGAGTGACCCTGCATCTTCCTGGCTTCAGTCATCTGCCACTATGACCTGGCCATGAACTCCATTGAAGACCACTCCATGTAGGGCGTTTGACATTTTAGGGTGATTACAAAGGGCTGTTATCAAGTTGTCAATAAAAATGTTTCAGTCAGGATGCAGCCCAGCATAACATATCTTTGTACACTTTTCTGGTCCATGTAGTCTGGGGATTTAATAGCATCCTTGAACCCAACAGATCCCACCCTGCCTTTGTTTACATAAATGCCAAATTCTCAGTTTGACATTTTTGACATTTTTCAGTACCTTTGAAACATAAATATACTGAAAAAAGCAACACTTTAAACTTTCATATTTACTTTGAAAATTAGATTTTCATATTATTTAATTTCAGAATTGTTTTATTTTTACTGAGGATAAGGTAGCAGTTTCCCTCAATATGTTAAAACAGAAAACTTCTTACACACTAACCAGTTAACTGCATATTCATAGGGAACTTCCCACACACTGACCAGTTAGCTGCATATTCATAAAGAACTTCTCACACACTAACCAGTTATCTACATATTCATAGAGAACTTCTCACACACTAACCATTTAGATACATATTCATAGAGAACTTCTCATACACTAACCATTTAGATGCATATTCATAGAGAACTTCTCACACACTAACCAGTTAGCTGCATATTCATAGAGAACTTCTCACACACTAACCAGTTAGCTGCATATTCACAGAGAACTTCTTACACACTAACTAGTTAGCTGCATATTCATAGAGAACTTCTCACACACTAACCAGTTAGCTGCATATTCATTTATAATGCCTGATTTTGTCATTTATATGAAACTAGGAGCATAACACTGTCTAAATAAATCTCAGGAGTTTGGTTTAAGGAGAATTTTTTATAATAAAATTGTAATTTAAGATACCACAATCCTTGCACAATAAAGACAAACCCCAATATAGTTATTTTGTTGAAATTATTGATTAGTACAGAAAATAAAAGACATTTGGTAGATAATAATTGTGAAGGACTCATTACCTTATTTACCCACATATAACTTAAATCTGGATGCAAATATTGTGGACTTGTATCTGTTGTCTCATAAAGTGCTGGCATGTCTGGATTTACAATTTTGATTTTTGACGTGAAATTATAAGACATTTAAGACCCTGATATATAGTGCATCATGGGTCATCTGATCTGAGTCAACACTGTTCACAATTTGAAATATACAAGAAATTGGATCTCCTTTATTGTAACTTTGTACTGTCATCAAAAAGTGTTCTAGCCATGGCTGTACCATACTGCAAGTGATGTTATTGCAAAGAAGATGAATGTCAACAGTGCACCCAGGATATTGTGGTAGAGTTTACATACAGAGTCAGACCCTTATGAAAATTACCAGGAATTTCAGGGATTTTCTGGAATATCCTTAGACACAAATAAGTGAGAATAGCTTGGATTTGACCTGGGAATTCCGAGGAATTCTTGGGATTTTTAGCTTGGAAAAGCAGGGAGAGTATTGAAATAGGAATGTTCATGCTTTTCTTGGCTTTTCATGGCTTTTCTTGGATGCATATGCCAGCTTATCCCAGCTTGACCTTGAATTAGTGCAAGCTTTTCTTGCCTTATCCCAGCTTGACCTTTAACTAATCCAAGCTTTTCCCAGCTTGAACTTGAACTAGTCCAAGCTTTTCCCAACCTATCTGATCTTGACCTTGAACTAGTCCAAGCTTTTCCCAGCTTATCCCAGCTTGACCTTGAACTAGTCCCAGCTTATCCCAGCTTGACCTTGAACTAGTCCAAGATTTTTCCAGCTTTTCCCAGCTTAACCTTGAACTAGTCAAAACTTATCCCAGCTTGACCTTGAACTAGTCTAAACTTTTCCCAACTTATCCAATCTTGACCTTAAGCTAGTCCAAGCTTTTCCCAGCTTGACCTTGAACTAGCCCAAGCTTTTCCCAGCTTGACCTTGAACTAGTCAAAGCTTTCCCAGCTTATCCTGTCTTGACCTTGAACTAGTCCAGGCTTTCCTAACTTATTCTGTCTTGACCTTGAACTATTCAAAGTTTGTCCCAGCTTGACCTCAAACTAATCCAAACTTTTCCCAGCTTGCCCTAGCTTGATCTTGAAATAGTCTAGGCTTTTCTCAGCTTATCCCATGTTGACCTTGAATTAATCCAAGCTTTCCCCAGCTTATCCCAGCTTGACCTTGAACTAGTGAAAGCTTTTTCTGGCTAGACCTGGTCTGACCTAGAATTATTCTGAGCTTTACCCAGCTTTTCCCAGCTTGATCTAGAATTCAGACTTTTCCTAGATTGTCCCAGCTTGGTCATTAACTAGTACAAGTCAGTTTTTAAGAGTTCTATCAAGAATAAATATTTAAGATACAAGTTTAAGTAACATCTTAACTCAGGTGCATGTAGACCATATTTACAGTACATAAACAGTAACTCTGTGAATTGTTTGAAACATTATGACACTTTCAAAATATAAAAAAATGATGTATCTTAGTAAATTAGCAAAACATCCACATACAACATTATGTCAATGCATAGTGAAAACAATCCTTGTTGATACAGTATGAAGTAGTTAGGAGCTCAGATTCTTGGCATGAACCAACACTTAACTAATCTCATTAGTAAGAGTATGAAGACACTGCTAGTAAAACCATAATCTGATTTTTCATTCAAGCATGGATAAATAATTAGATCAGAAGTATTTATTACATTCTTGATATTTGCATATAATTACAAATGCATTCATTTCCTTGCTTTACAGTGAAAGCTATTGTATCTCAGATGAACTTAACATCAACAACCAGCAAGATATCTCATCTTGTTCCAGTTTTTCTTTCTTGTGCAATTTTTGGGTAGAAAAATCTGTCCCAGCTTTTCCAGGATATACTCAGCTACATTACTCCATGACAAGCCTATAAAAGCTTGGAGTCCTGGCTTGGACTGGGACACCCCTTTATATATCCTACCTTTTGAGATGTCCCAGCTTTTCCAAGCTTGAAAAGCTTGGGCATCCAGGAATTCCCAGGATTTCAAAGTTTGAAGTAAAAGCTAGCTTGGATAATTTTTCACATGGGGTATTTGTCCCATGATAAGACAAAGAGTCAGCCTAATAAATTTGCTGAAAAGTAGGGAACGGACTTATTATTAGACAAAGATAACCTTAGTAAATATTTGCCAAAATTTTGTAAAAATATGGGGTTGATTTATCAAGCATGGGCTTCGTATCAGATCAATATGGTTCTTATCAATATGGTTCTTGTGAGAGTATATTTGACTGAAAGGGAATGCAAAAATATTTTATATCAAATATCATTCAGTAACTAAAAGACTTGAGTGTAAAGATAATAAATAAGTGTGTGTTAAGATTGGGTCCAGCAAAAATCAATGAACCTTCTGCTTCATGTGATTATAGGCTTCATACCTTTCCCTACAGTAATGGTATTGAAGGAAGAATATGTTGACTATTAGTTTTGATTGGAATTCATTTGTCCAGTTGTGAAGATAAAACAGCTGCTGTTTTCCTCTTCACTTATTATAAACAAGCTGACCTCTCTCTGAAGAACTGTATAGCATTGACCAGATCTGTGGAGAAGTCATTAATTGATTTTCTGGTCAAGCCATTAGAAGAATTAAAACAAGAGGCCCAAGTAAGATTCAGATTGCTCAGTTAATTACATGTAGTTCACAAAGGCCTGAAGTCAGTGGGATCATTCTCATTGTCAAACTTCGGCCAATCCAGTCAAACTGTTTTTTAAAAACAAATTTTTTTAAAAAATTCTGTTTTAAGTACTAATAACTCTGCTTGAAGATGGAGTGGAATCATTTATATAGCTCATGTTGCCATAAGAACAAGTAAGCTTATGCTATGGACCAACATCCATTATGTGTCATGGGTTGTCCATCCGTCACCATATGCTTGTTACAACATTTGGTCATATTTCTGTTCTGATATTGATCAAACATGGAATATTGGTTTATATAAGTCCATAATAATAATAATGAGGACTTAGTACAGTGCTTAATCTTAAGAACCTCTAAGCGCTTTACAATATTAGTTAATACATAAGGACTTATATATAGACACAATTACAAAAATTACAAACAAAAAACATGCTGAAAATAATTAAGCTAAGGAAACATTGCTAAGTCAATCTGTTCATGCAGTTGAAATAGGTGAGTTTTAAAGAAAATCGTCCGTAGAACTTCGTTTTGACAGTGGGAATAATGAGAATGCAAGTGTCGGAAGAGGAGCGTAAGTATCTAGAAGGGGTGTACATGTGGGTGAGGTCCGATAGATATTTTGGACTGGAGGCAGTCAGCGAAATGTAACATAGAGAACAGTTTTTGTGTTTGATTCTGGAGCGAACGGGTAACCAGTGGAGGGTACATAGCAGGGTGGAGGAGTGCTCGGTTCTTGGTACTCTTGATACTCTAAGGATGTTTTTTGAAGTTTCTATAGGAGATACTGAGACAAACCAGATAAAAGTGAATTACAATAGTCCAGTCTAGAGAGTACTAAGGAATACACAAGTGTTTTTGTGGCATCACCTGAAAGAAAATTGCAAACGGAGCTGATACGTCTCAGTTCCAGATATGCAGCATTGCACATGTTCATGACATGTTGGTGTAATGAAAGAGTACTGTCGAGAGTGACACCTAGGTTTTGAACTGATTGTGTGAATTTAATGTTGGTGTTGCTGATATTTATTGTTTGAGGTAAAGGATGGGAATGAGAAAGTCTTTGTGAGGTGATCAGAATGGCTTCAGATTTATCATCATTCATCTGCAGCTTGTTACATGTCATCCATGACTTCACATCGGAAATGCACCTCTCTATACCTTGGATCAACTTCAGTTGGGTGGCTAGATTTGTATATTTGGGTGTCATCAGCGTACAATTGGTGAGACACCAGATGACGATCTATGACACTTGAGAGGGGCTGAGTGTATAGAATGAAGAGAACAGGTCCAAGAACAGAACCCTGCGGAACACCAAAACAGATCAACTGGGCTGGAATGTTTTCCATTTACAGACACAATTTCTGTTCTGTCGACTAAGTATGACTTGAACCATATGAAGGCTCTATCATGAATGCCAAATACATCCTGGAGATGGTGAAGTAATATATCATGGTCTCTTGTTTCAAATGCTGCAGACAAGTCAAGGAGGGTGAGGACTGTAATCTCTCCACTATCCAAAGCAGAGAGAAGGTCATTAACTACTTTCAGAAGGGCAGTTTTGGTACCGTGGTGAGGGCAGTATCCAAACTCTAAATTGTTAAAAAGACTATTTAAATTCAGATGAGATACCAGTTGGGACAGAACAACTTTTTCTAAGATTTTTTACATGAATGGGAGATTAGAAATAGGGCAGTTGTCTTTTAAATCATTAAGGTCAAGCGTTGGTTTCTTCAACAGAGGCTTTACAATTGCAGTTTTGAAAAATGATGGAATTCCCAAGATTAGAGAGAAGTATCAATAACATCAGTTGGTGAAGCAATATAGAATCTAAGGACTCAAGTAGCAGTAATGTCGAAATTGGATCAAGTTCACATGACTTTGGGGCTCTCTTCATCAGGATTGTACATAATAAATCTGTAGAGACAGGCTCAAATGCTTCTTAAAGGTTGCCTTTAATATTCTGTATCACTTGTGTGGTGACAATGAGTCGATTGAAACTGTGTTGTCAAGCTGATCTTGAATGGTTTGCACATTGTCATAAAAGAAATTTGCGAACAGGTCCGGAATTTTGACCAGGGAGAAAGTTGTTAGAAATGGTGTTCATTTGTTCCTTGACATTGGCTTGTTAGTAATCTTGAAGAGCTCTTTGCAGCTGGAGCTTTCAGTGATCTTAGTACTGAAATAGGTCGATTTTGCTGCATTAACTATGTTTGTGACATTCTTCTTAGCGGCTTCATATATTTTCTTATGAATAGTAAGACCAGATGAAAGCCAAAGCCTTTCAGCCTTATGGCGTTCTCTTTTAGCAATACGAAGCTGGTCCCTAACACTACTATACCATGGAGAACACTTCGGAATGGATACTCTGCACTTGGTTGCTGGGACATGTTTGTCAAGCAATGAACGCAAGCACTTATCAAGTAGTTCTGATGTAGTAGGTAACAAAGTTGTTAGGTTTGCTTGGATGTCATGCATTAGTTGGGTTCTATTGATCATACAGAGGTTTCTCTTAGTAGTAAACAGTGATGGAGGATTAGGAACTGATACGTCAAGATTGCATATGACACAGAAGTGACGTGATGCAAGTTTATGGGACACCAATGAAGACTGTAGAATATTATCATCAGATCTATGAAGAATCCAGTCTAAAAAATAATAATACCGGTAATAACTTTTTTCTTTTTTTTATACAGAGTTAAAATTTGAAATCTGCAAATTTTAGTACTTTAGAGGGAGCTAAGAATTATAATTAATATTTTTTCTATTATTTTTTATTCACCCAAAAATAATTAATAAAATGTGAATTAAAAATTACCCAGAACAAGACTTTGTGCATATTTTTTTCTGTGTCCATCATGGTTGCCTATGATTGTTTCTTACATGGAAATGCATCATCCAGCAAAGTGAATGTTCTGCGGTGTTTTATTGCATCCAGCTGCCTATTCAGCTAGTTCTAATGTTGAAAATATATACATGTATAGCACTCCAAGGGATGTCTTTATTATCAGGGATTGTTTGTACAGATTCTCAAGCCATTAATGCTAAGAACAAACACCAGATTGCCATTTTGATTGAGTGGATACAATTAGATTTCTACTCTTTTTAAGAATACCACTATAACTCCTAAAAGTTATTCATGACTAGGGATACCATCTGTACTCACTTGTAAGTTAAGTCCAACTGTTTTTTGTTCTACTACACCTAACAAACTGCAGAGACCCAGATCTGCAAGTGCATTATGTGACAGCAGATCTGGGTCTGTGCCGTTTGCTTGCATTTTAGACCTGACTTATAAGCGAGTATATATGGTACATCCAGAGAGTTTTTATTAACCATGAAATAAGATTTGTTCTCCAGAAAATGGACAGAGTAAAGGCTAATACAGTAATAATTCTGTTCATTACAGGATACATTAACTGTATATGCTCATTTAGAAAACCTGAGCCAAATTCATTAATCTATAATTAATTAGTCTGTGATTTGCCAGTATCTCAGGGTTCATGCTAAACCTTTAATAGATTGATATTTACTCTAGAAGAACTGTAATGAAATACACAGAAGTCTTCATAAATCCTGTTCTTTTATGAAACCATCTTGATTTAGTTGCTTTAAATTGGTGTCTGGGAGAAACCATGAAATCCATGATAATTGGTACCACACAAAAAATAGTGAAACCACAATAGCACAATATCTGAAGGAGAATGATCAGACAGATTCTCATAATCATGACTGTATACCTGTTTTTCTTGGGTTCTTGAGAATGATCAGACAGATTCTCATAATCATGACTGTATACCTGTGTTTCTTGGGTTCTTGAGAATGATCAGACAGATTCTCATAATCATGACTGTATACCTGTGTTTCTTGGGTTCACTCAAATAATTTGATTAGTCCTGTGCAGGGCCTTCTCCTGCCTGTGAACCTAACAAAGCTCCAACAATACTTTATGGCTTCAAAGTTCTGCTTTTAAGCCTTTGCGTCAAAATGACCTGTCCTTCATCTTTAAGAAGGAACTTTCCAAGTAAAAAAATATTTTTAAAATTCATGGTATTCCAGATTTGTTTTACAAGTCAGCAAAATAAAAATATGGTTACAGAGCATGTGAAATCTTATTAAATTAAATGTTCTTTCCTATATTTGACTTCTGTGCAGGATTGCATGAAATTGGTTCAGAATAAGTTAAAATTGCTGAAAGTTCGAAATGTTGTCAGTATTTTCTTTGCTGATTGTATAATGCATGCCCATTTGTAAATAATATAGACCTAGATCTTCCAGGGCCTTGTGCACTGACAGATCAGGGTCTATGATGTTGGTTCTCTTTATGTTATCAAGAGATCATCATAGACCTAGCTCATCCATGGCCTTAGACACCAACAAATCAGGGTCTTTAGTGTTGGTTATCTTTATGATATCAAGAGAGCAGCATAGACTTGGATCTTCCATGGCCTTACACACTGACAGATCAGGGTCTTCAGTGTTGGTTATCTTTATGATATCAAGAGAGCAGCATGGACTTGGATCTTCCATGGCCTTACACACTGACAGATCAGGGTCTTCAGTGTTGGTTATCTTTATGATATCAAGAGAGCAGCATAGACTTGGATCTTCCATGGCCTTACACAATGACAGATCAGGGTCTTCAGTGTTGGTTATCTTTATGATATCAAGAGACCAGCAAAGACTTGGATCTTCCATGGCCTTACACACTGACAGATCAGGGTCTTCAGTGTTGGTTCTCTTTATGATATCAAGAGACCAGCATAGACTTTGATCTTCCATGGCCTTATATACTGACAGATCAGGGTCTTCAGTGTTGATTCTCTTTATGATATCAAGAGACCAGCATAGGCTTGGATCTTCCATGGCCTTACACACTGACAGATCAGGGTCATCAGTGTTGGTTCTCTTTATCATATCAAGAGACCAGCATAGGCTTGGATCTTCCATTGCCTGATACACTGACAGATCAGGGTCTTCAGTGTTGGTTCTCTTTATGATATCAAGAGACCAGCATAGACTTGGCTCTTCATTGGCCTGATACACTGACAGATCAGGGTCTTCAATGTTGGTTCTCTTTATGATATCAGGAGACCAGCATAGATCAAGATTTGCTTGTGCTTTATGCAATGTCAGTTTCTGGTCTTCAGTGTTCGCTGTTTGGTGTGTGTTATGTATAAATAAATACACTATACAGATAAAGTTCAATTAAAAAAAGCAATATTGAAACCCACCTTGGAAAAAAAGATAGTTGAGTAATTAGGGAGACAAATACATCTTAAAGGCTGGTAAATTTTCCATCAATATTTGCACCTTTTTATCCTTGGGTTGTTGTTGGTTTGTTGGTTGGTTGGTGTTTAAGAGCACAACAACACATAAATGACTATTTAGTACTTAGGCAATAGGAGTAAAGTGCCATGCCCAGGCAGACACAGTAACAGTTGACCTGGGCTTTGTCCTGGTGGGATTTGAACCAACAACCTTTGGGTTGTGAGTTTTGCCTTGGGGTGTGTATCACCACTGATGTGATATGATACATGTCATGATACATAGGTCCCAATATGATATGTATCCCAGCACAATCAATGTATCGTGACATAATTATTCTAAGCTTATTTTCATGTAAACAACATGTGATGAGCTTGACTTTGTCATCACATTATCACCTTAATTATATTACTTGTTTTATCAACATTTGAATTAATGCAAAGTGTATTTCAAAACTAGCAGCAATATGACAGAGTTTAAAAGAAAACTGATACAATATGAAAGAGCTAAATCAGTCAATAAATCATACAATTTTATCAAATTTCAAGTGTCAATGAATTTATAACATTACATAATTATTTTAAGTTCTGACGTTGTATTGTGCAATATATTATGATATGTGGGTGGCAATACAGTATATTGTATCACAAAAATATTGATATTCCAGATACATATTGCTGTATCATTACATTCCTAGTCTATCCAGAAAAGGCAGCTTTTGACCAAAAAGACCCAAAGGATTAATGCTTTTTCATGTATAGATGATTCCATTTACAGTATTAAATAACACCTGTATAATGTACTGCAAACAGAGTAGGACAAGATCTGTAATCACATAATGTGCCAGCAGATCAGGGTCTATACTGCCTATTATCTACTACTTACAGTTTTAAGCAAAGTATTAACCCTGATCTGTCATTGCTTTATTTAATGGCAGATCTGAGTCTATACCTTTTGCTGATGTAAACATTCTATATTCAGGAAATGTAGTAGCTCTGAAAAATGGCTGTATTGATTTAGTCAGGTAGGTGTTGAAACCAGCTGTGATAATATAAATAAAACTCATTTTACATCAGTTATATGTATAATCTGCCCATTATCTTTCTCCTATAAAAGATTTGAAGCCTGATAAATCATAAACTGGTTCTTATGCATGCCATGAGATTAAACCACAGTATTTTCCATATTATCAGTTGCTGCATTCTCCCTGATTTAAGCAAATAATCACTGTTACGATAAATAACGCTTATGAATTGTGCAATCTCTGCAAATATTGAGCGATTTTCAGTTTACCACATTAAACAATTTGAAGCTGTGCATGAATAAAAGGATTGATTTTATCCGTGTGCGAAATTGGCATGGTGAAGTTCTTTCTGCATGGATTGTGGACATTGATTTGCTATAATGTACTGCTAGCTGGTCTCAAAATAACTGTTCTGTGAAAGTTACCAGTAACGTAAAAAAAAAATGAATTATTACAGGAGGCCTCTAAACAATAGTTACAATGCTACAGTAGTCTAAACAATAGTTACAATGCTACAGTAGTCTAAACAATAGTTGCAATGCTACAGTAGTCTAAACAATAGTTACAATGCTACAGTAGTCAAAGCAATAGTTACAATGCTCTAGTAGTCTAAACAATAGTTACAATGCTCTAGTAGTCTAAACAATAGTTAAAATGCTCTAGTAGTCTAAACAATAGTTACAATGCTACAGTAGTCTAAACAATAGTTACAATGCTACAGTAGTCTAAACAATAGATACAATGTTACAGTAGTCTAAACAATAGTTAAAGTACTACAGTAGTCTAAACAATAGTTACAATGCTACAGTAGTCTAAATAATAGTTACAATGCTACAGTAGGCCTCTAAACAATAGTTACAATGCTACAGTAGTCTAAACAATAGTTACAATGCTACAGTAGTATAAACAATAGTTACAATGCTACAGTAGTCTAATCAATAGTTACAATGCTACAGTAGTCTAAACAATAGTTACAATGCTACAGTAGTCTAAACAATAGTTACAATGCTCTAGTAGTCTAAACAATTGTTACAATGCTCTAGTAGTCTAAACAATAGTTACAATGCTACAGTAGTCTAAACAATAGTTTCAGTTGTACAATAGTCTAAACAATAGTTACAATGCTACAGTAGTCTAAACAACAGTTACAATGCTACAGTAGTCTAAACAATAGTTAAAGTGCTACAGTAGTCTAAACAATAGTTAAAATGCTCTAGTAGTCTAAACAATAGTTACAATGCTACAGTAGGCCTCTAAACAATAGTTACAATGCTACAGTTGTCTAAACAATAGTTACAAGGCTACAGTAGTCTAAACAATAGTTACAATGCTACAGTAGGCCTCTAAACAATAGTTACAATGCTACAGTAGTCTAAATAATAGTATAATGCTACCAGTAGTCTAAGCAATAGTTACAATGCTCCAGTAGTCTAAATAATTGTTACAATGCTACAGTAGGCCTCTAAACAATAGTTACAATGCTACAGTAGTCTAAACAATAGTTACAGTGCTACAGTAGTCTAAATAATAGTTACAATGCTACAGTAGTCTAAACAATAGTTACAATGCTACAGTAGTCTAAACAATAGTTACAATGCTACAATAGTCTAATCAGTAGTTACAATGCTACAATAGTCTAAACAATAGTTACAATTCTACAGTAGTCTAAACAATAGTTACAATGCTACAGTAGTCTAAACAATAGTTACAATGCTCATAACCGAAATTGATCGACATAAACTTCTCTTCCTAGGTAAACTCTGCACCCTGTCCAATAACACCATCTCCAAACAAATATTCCTCATACGTCTTCACATGTATTTTTATAGCACCCAATCTGTACAATCTAGTTTTATTCCAGATATTTGGAATTTACTTCAGAAGTATGAGCTTACAGATTTCCTCCTGAACTTCATTAATCAATCAATTTTCCCTAACAAATCTCAGTGGAAACAATTGGTCAACATGACTTTACTTGAAAAGGAAGAGACTGCCTGGCACGACAGAATTAATAGACATCCTGATTTTTCTAGATTTTAACACTTACAAACACAAATCCGCCCTTCCACTCTGTACTACATTGCGAGGAATAATTATGAACGCAAATTAACCAGGTTTATAGCATCCCTGTGGGTATTAAAGTCAGGCCATGACGTTACTCACTGTCAAAAATGTGGTCAACAGTATACCGACCTCCTTCAGCATGTGGTCACATCATGTATATTAACAAGACAAATTGCCAACGACTTTCACTGGTACGTGTTGGACAAGTTTGGACTTGAACTACACATAGAACTTACCCAAAGTAACGACAAATCACAGTTGCTAAAACTGTTAAGAACTGACATTGAAAGTAGACTTGACAAAACACACGATTTCACCAGTTTCAGATCTGTCCATTCCAATTTCTCGTCCTTGTATCACGAGTGTACTTCATAGCCTGAAGACCAAACATGTGTCAAAAGCAAAAATTCCCAATTCAGCTCCTGCCAAAACTCTCTACCTATATGACCTTACTTTAAAAACAAAGTCATTATCATTAATGGATCAGTACCGTAATAAAAAGTTGTTGTTTTTTGTTGTTGTTTTTTTGGGGGGTTTTGGGGGTTTTTTTTCTATAGATGTATGTACAAAGATTATGTGCCATTTTGTATGTTTGCATGATATTTCCTAACTATTGATATTGTATTTGTTTCTTCCTCATCTGTATTAGTGTAATATGTATCACTGACTTTCTGGAATGTTTTCCGAAATCTTCAATGTAAATTGTAAAATGTATCTCTCTCTGTTCTATTTTCTATGTTTGTAAATGAACTCTCCTTATGGAGGAAATAAAGATTGATTGATTGATTGAAATGTCAAAACATCTCATGAGAACAGCAGAATTACCTCAAAAGGAGGCTTCTGTGACCAATATTTTATCATTAGCGTCTTTATTTTGACTAACAAAGATGGGACCCTTGATAATGTGCACACATTTTTGCTTCTCACTTATTCAGTTTGTCATGCAGCCTTGCAAAATTAACCACATCATCTTTACCAAAGTGCAAAGGTAAGGGTACTGAAAATAAGTGGAAAAGCCTTGTAGGTTTAATACATCCTAGACACTTCTTAAGTAGTACATGTACATGAGAAATACCTATAAATGTACCAATGCAGAACAAACCAGTTTTTCTTAGGGAATAATAATAATAATAATAATAATAATAATACAGTACCATTCCCCCTTTGGAAACACCTCTCAAGAGAACCCACCCGTGCTCAGAGGCTGTCTTGCCTGACACCAAAGTAGCATAATTTCACAGTATTGTTCCTTTCATGAGAAGTCACCTTTTTGGTGCCACTGTAACAATAAACTTTATTAAAAGAGGGTAATACTTTTCTCCCTTGTGGCCCTCAGGATGAACAAACTATTGTGAATACAAAGCATATATTTTTGTGTTTTTGTTACTCTTAATGGCACTTTTAAGAACATTATTGGCTGTATCCCATGCTGAGGAAGTGGGAGCTAAGTGCCTTCCCCAAACGACACACCAAGGCAGCTGACCTTGGCTGGCCTGGGTGGTTATCAAACCCACTACCCTTGGAATATGAGTTTGAAACTCTACCTACTGAGCTACTGTGGCTCCCTTGCATATGTTTAAATACATTAAGCACGTGTCTGCACCAGTATTTTTGTGTATTTTGAGTGAACTGAATAATTATCTTAGTCATATTAGCTGATACAGCAGTACAGCTTTCCCTCATTATAACGTGCCTCATTGTAACATGATTCTGGATATAATGAGGTACTACTTTTAATGGACCCCATGACTAAAATCATATCAATGTATAACAATAAGGGTTGAAAGACAACAAGTTGAAACTTAGTTTTATCTTCATTTCCTTTTCAAAACACCATTATTTAACAAATTTGACAGTGCCCTCTATACCAGTGTTTGGTATATTACACTATTCTCAATATATCGTGGTTCCATATATATCGCGATTCTCAGTATAACGCAGTTTGGTACGTAACGCAGTCGGCGGTAATGGACCCCGACTACCACATTATAATGAGGGGGAGCAGTATCTGGTTTCTCTCTGGTTATGCATTTAGGTGCTACATTTGATACAAGATAAGATAGTGCCAGGTTTGATCCAAGATAAGATAATTCTGTATTCATACCCTTTTTGTACCAAAATGCGCAGATTCCAAGCAGTGTTTTTCATAATCAGTGTAGACTGTAAAAACAGTTAGACTTTGGTGAACATTAATTCTCAGACATTCTTTCACTCCAGTCATAAAGGTTGCTGAAAGGTCAATTCCTCTCTATAATTATAGCATCATCACCCCAAAATGTTAACTTTTCAGAACTATATATTAGCACTTAGTTTTTTCACATTTTTAGTGACTAACAACAGTGGGATCTTTGTATCCCATGCACACACTTTTGCTTCTTTGTTATTCACTTTGTCTTGTAGACTCACAAAGTGAACCATGGAGTTGTTAATAAAATTTTGATTAGTTACATGTACTGAGATTAGTGCAGAAGTCTTACTGGTATTGTTTACTGACCAGATATTTTTCCACTAATACATGAGGCATTCTATTACATTTGCTTAGTGTTTCTGATAAAATCATGAAAATAGAATGAGTTAATTTATATATCTAATCCAGGAATATCTGGTTTTCCCCAGCTTATGAATTTAGGTGCCAAGTTTGATCAAAGATAAGTTATACACACACACCCTGTTCATACCAAAATGCTCAGCTTCCCACAGTGATTGTCATAATCATCTATAAACTTGAACAGAATGACTATAAAATCTAGAAAGTGGTTTGTGACTTTGGGGGTTTAACACCATGTTTAGCACATGATACATGGCAGCCAGTATATTTTGTGCAGGAAGAGTCCAGGAAAACCGCTGGAAGCACCACCAACCCACGGAAAGCTACTGGCAAGCTTTCTCACATACCCACCTTGGTTGAGCCAAGACATGAACCCATGCAGACAGAGGTGAGATGTGAGTGATCTTTAAAGGCGAGCATCTTAGGCCACTTGGCCATCTGGGGCCTCTTAAAATTAAAACAGACTTAGTTGAACATTAATTTTCAGATATTCTTTCACTCCAGTGATGAAGTTGCTGAAAGGTCAGTGTCCTATCAGCACCACATCATTACCTAATCTGTATTTGATCAATTAGTATCTTCACATTTACTGTAACTGGCAGTGGTGGTACCTAAGTAAGCAATGCATACACTTTATTTTGCAGTAATTAGCTTTGTCATGCAGCTTCACAAAATGAACTACAAAGCCTTTACCAATGTATGAAGTTAAGTGTACTAAAAAATACCTGCAAAAAATCTGGCAGGGTTTAGTATTGCCTAGATGTTCCTTTAGTACCTAACATAGGGCATACAGCCAATACATTTATCTCAAGAGTACAAACCAGTGGGTTTTTTGCTGAGGAAAAAGTGAAGATAGCTTGCACTTATGTTTTTTATATATGGTAAGAATTAAATGGAGTATATTAAATGATCCAGCAGTATCTGGTTTCCCCCTGGTTATGAATTTAGGTGCCAGAAGTTTGATCCAAGATAAAGATAAGCAGTACATGTACTATTTTGTACCAAAATGCACAGCTTCCTTGCAGTAGTTATCTTAATTATACCTAAAACCTTCATGTATCATGTGTCATGAAATCACTTTAATTAGGTAACAACATACATCTATTTCCAATCAAATACATATTGCTGATTAAAGTTATTAAATATGATATGCAGAGAAGGAACCTCAACAATTTTCATAAGGTTGCTGCATCAGCCATTGTTACTGAAGGGTACCTTGTATAGGCAATCAGCTAAGTTGGACTAAATAGGAGAAATTTGATTGCTTTGATTATTTCCTTGTTGGAGAATGCATTTATTAACGTTGTTTATTATTGCAGTTTAATCACAGGATGGGAGCATGAATATATCATTAATAAATAACTTCAAGTGAAATAGGTCATTTTATAATACTTTGGTGAATCAGGTTAATTTACTGCTTTATGCAAAAGTCATTAGTGAATTAATTAACAACAACAGATGCAAACTGGCCACTGGTACACTTCCTAATGGCAGATTAAGCCATGGTTGTTTTGTTCTTCGCACATTTTCTTCATGTTCTTTCACCACCACCACCTTCACCACTCCATGTTGTATTGCCTCATCTGTGTTAGCAGATAATGAATTTGATATAATTTTTATGAATTTGATATAATTTTTATTTATGAATTTGATATAATTTTTATTTATGAATTTGATATAATTTTTATGAATTTGATATAATTTTTATGAATTTGATATAATTTTTTGGCAGCTATGGCACTGTCATCAACAATGGAAAGATTTTATATTTATGTTTTTTGAACCTCACACAGTCTTATTCACCCATCTGCTGTATAATTCTACAAGTCCATCCTGAAAGTAAAGGGGTTATGAAGCCACATACTGTATATACTCACTTATAATTAGATCCAACTGCAAACAACATAGACCCTGATCTGCCATCACATAATGCACCAGAAGATTAGGGTCCATGTTGTTGTTTGACTGATTACTCCTAACAAACTGCATAGACCCAGATCTGCCAGTGCATTATGCAATGGCAGATCTTGGTCTATGCAGTTTGTAGTTGGACCGGACTTATAAGTGAGTACATATGGTAGGTTGTTGTATGATTTACCCCCTCATGTTGTGCAATGAGTGATCATATGGATTACCATCTTCCATATAGCAGTATGTACCAGAGGTCCTGTATTAGATAGTTTTCTACAGGCATTTCAGGTTTGCAGGTTCAGACAGTGGAAACATTCTCATGATAATAAATTTGGGAACAGACAAAAATTCGAATACAATATTACCTATGTAGCTGATTTTTTTTATTTAAAAAATTCAGTTTCCACTTGTCTCTTTCCTAATAAAATGTCCCCTGTAAATTTTATCTTTCCTTATTATTAATATGGGGACAGGCAAAACCTTGGAACATTTATAGTTCTGCTCGTCCATGACCAGCAGAGCCAATTATGGGATGGTCTGTCATCTGTCTGTCATCCATCTGTCCATTAGCACAAGTTTGTTATTGCTACTCCTCCTAAACTACTTGAAGAATTGCCATGAAACTCTGCACACACATTCATCCCAAGGTCTGGTTGGTCCTAAATGAAAATGGTGCCACTCGGACATTAAATATACCAGCCCCCACAGTGGCCATCTTGAAAATCTTATTACTACTCCTCCTGAATAGATGGTCATATCAACATGGGATTTTCACTAAAAGACTTCTTATGATGTCTAGTTGGTCCTCAATGAAAATGGTGCCGATCGAACTTTCAATATGGCAGCCATCTTGAAAATCTTGTTATTACTACTCCTTCAAAATGGAAAGTCATATTGACATGGGGTTTTCACCAGAAGACTTCTTGTGATGTCTAGTTGGTCCTAAATTAAATGTTGCCGATGTGATGTCTAATATGGCAGCTGTGGTGGCCACCTTGAAAATCTTTATATCGTTACTCCTCCTGAATGGATAGTCATATCATTATGAGGTTTTCACCAAAAGACTTCTTATGATGTCTTGTTGGTCCTAAATGAAAACAGTGCTGATTTGAGATCCAATATGGCCACCATGGCAGCCATCTTGAAAATCTTGTTATCGCTACTCCTCCTGAACAAATAGTCATGTTGATATGGTGTTTTCACCAGAAGACTTATGATATCTCTTTGGTCTGTAATGAAAATGGTGCCAATCTGACCTCCAATATGGTCACCACAATGGCCACCTTGAAAATCTTTTTATATCTACTTCTCTTAGATGGCTGGTCAGATTGACATGGTGCTTTCACCAAAAGACTTCTTATGATGTCTATCTAGTTGATCCTAAATGGAAATGATGCAAATCTGATATCCAATATGGCCATCATGGCAACCATCTTGAAAATCTTGTTATTGTTACTCCTTAAAAATGAAAAGTCATATCAACATGGGGTTTTTACCAGAAGACTTTTTATAATGATAATTGTTCCTAAATGAAAATGGTGCAATCCTACACCCAATATGACTGTCATGATGGCTGTCTTGAAATTTTGCTGTCAGAACTCCCCCTGAATGGATGGTCATATTGACATGAGGTTTTCACCAAAAGACTTCTGATGATGTCTACTTGGTCCTAAATGAAAATAGTGCCAATCTGACATCCAATATGTCCACCACAGCAACTAATTTGAAAGTCTTGTTATCGCTGAAGAATATCAGAGATGGTTTCAACACTCCACAGTTAAAAGGAAGAAATGGTCTTATCTTGAATTTCTGGAAATTCTTTTCACCCAGTAGAGTGCCAGTCTCTTCAAGCAACTCTAGCCAGTTATATTCTATGCCTGTGAAGATAAGTTTTTCTATCAGCTGCACGTAATAAGTTACTTTTGTCGGCAGAGGATATGCGATTCATTCAATTAGTTGTCCCTCTTTCAATTTCTAACTAGATTTATAGCATTTAATAAGTAATTGCTTCAGTTTTTGTCATCACACAAATCTAACCAACCAGATCTGTTGCTATTCAGAGTAATATTCTCCCTCAATGAATAAGGTTTTGACTACAAATCTGGAAGATTCAGTCAGAAACAGAAGTCCTCCCTTCAGCCAGTAATTTGTTTGTGGCTTCAAGATATGTTTCCCAGCATTTTACTCTATACATTTAAACTAAGCAATCATATTTCCTTTTTTTATTACAGAGAGGTCTAAACTAATCCAGTCATTTAATTATAGACCATTTTGACAAATAAAATTTCTTCCGTTTTTAGAGAAGTCTTCCCCTCAGCCAATCAGAAAGGAGCATGAGGAGGAGTTGCAAGCTGAGAGTCCTCATGAGAATGAGTTTGTGAGTGACGCATTCCAGGCAGATCAATACAGTGATGTTGACTTTCGTAAAGAGATGGAAATGCTTGGAATGGAAGATAAGGAACAACAGAAAGAAGAAGGTGAGAGAATATTTTATCATGAGGTTTGAATTCTTTTGGTACACAGTGACCTTGGCTGAATCCTCTGTATGTCAAATCTAATAAAGCATTCAGTAATTTGTTTGAAAATGGATGCATTATCACCTAAACAGTTGTCACGACCAACCCATTTTCTATGCACAGAAACTTGTAATAATTTTATTCCAGCTACTATATTTAAGCTTTTTTTATGATAAAACTCAGAACAAAATGGCAGTTGCGTTTGTTTTTTTATTACCATATTAAAAGTTTCATAGCAGAGGTTCCTACAGCTGGCTTGGGGATACAGAATAGGCACAATGCACCATACCGCATGTCTTAAGAAGTTACTAATGGAGGCAACATGTTCGCCCTTGGATGCAGCCATTGATGATGTACAAACTGAGGTGTTTTACTTTCTAGCTCTACTGGTCATAGACCAGAAGAGCTTATGGGATGACCTGTTATACATCATCCATTGTCTGTCCATGGTCTGCAGTCTAAGCGTCCATCAGTAAAAGTATGTTTATCACTACTCCTCCTAAACTTGTTGGAGGCATGCCATGAAACTTTACAGACACATTCATCCCAAGGTCTAGTTGGTCCTAATGAAAATGGTGCTTCTCAGACATCTAATATGAACATCATGTTATGGCTACTCCTTATGAATGGATGGTCATATCAACATGGGGTTTTCACTAAAAGACTTATTGTGAAGTCTAGTTGGTTCTGAATGCAAATAGTGACAATCTTACATCCAGTATGGCCACCATATTGAAAATTATGTTGTCACTACTCCTCCTGAACGGAAAGTCATTTCAACATGGGGCTTTCACCAGAAGATTTCTTATATTGTCAAACTGGTCCTAAAAGAAATTGGTACCACCAAAACATCCAAAAAACATCATGAAATTGGTGTGAAAATCTCATCATCCCTACTCTGCCTGAATGGAAAGTCATATTGACATTGGGTTTTCACCAGAAGACTTCTTATGATGATTGGTCCTAAATGAAAAATGGTGCCAACCAGACATCTGTTATGACCACCACAGCAGCTATCTTGAACATCTCATTATTGTCACTCCACCAGAACAGATGGTCATATTGTGATGGGGTTTTCACTAAAGGACTTCTTATGATGTCTAGTTAGTCCTGGATGAAAATGTTGCTGATTTGACATCCAGTATGGCTACCACAGCAGCCATCTTGAAAAATCTTGTTATTGCTACTTCTCCTGAACAAAAAATCATATCAGCATAGAGTTTTCACCGGAGAACTTCTTATGGTGTCTAGTTCATGTTAAATAAAAATGGTGCCATCTGATATCCAATATGGCCACAACAGCGACCATCTTGAAAATCTTATCACTACTCCTCCCAGATGGAAAATCATATAGACAGTCTTAAATTCAGTGTGGCTACCACAGCTGCCAATATGAAAATCTTATTGCTCAAGAATATCAGAGATGGTTTCAACACTCAGCAGTTAAAAAGAAGAAATGGTCTTATCCAGAATTCCTGGACATTCTTTTCGGACAGTAGAGCATCAGTCCTTTCCAAGGACTCTTTTTTGTAATGTTTTGGCTAGTATTTGAATTACTGGTCTGCATAATTAATTAATTAGTACATGTCTCAGTATTTTCAAGATATGACTGACCATCTTGCAGAAAACAGCTGGAAATTGTTTTCTTATCGTTATGAACTAAAGGATGGATTTCCAAAAACTTATTTATGGAAAGGTGATGTTACCCCACTGTAACAATACCCAATGGAGGTGCATGATTTATAGAAATAACTTTTGAGTTAGCTAGTAGCTGCATTAGCAGTAGCATTTGTGTATATATTCACAATGACAGTTGTATTGTTCATCTTCAACCAAACCCCAAAAGGAGACAATGCAGATATTATGATTGCTTTGTATATCAGTGTATACAAGTCTGTGTGTATATTTTTGTATTTAAACTGTGGATATATTTTGTCTTCATACACATGCTACCTGGTTTATTTTACAATTTGAAGCTTTAAATATCATATTGAACATATCTGGAACATGTTGGCATATTCAGGACATAGTTGGACTAGAATTACTGAATCTGATTTATACTTATATATAGAACTTTATGAAAGAAGCCAACTATTTCTATAAAAGGTTTGATGGTAGATGGGATTTTCCAGTTATAATTTAGACCTTGAACCTAATTGTCTGACCTTGACCCTCATTGACTGTCCATGACCCTCATTGACTGACACTAATTTAGGGTATCATGGTAAAGACAAGAAAAATATGCGAGATACATAGCATAGCCATGACTGAATCATCCCAATATCAGCAGAATTGAGATGTTAAATACATATCTAAGTATTGAAAAGTCTGTTGTAGCTAATTATTCCATATTAACCTAGCACCCATAGAAAAATGCAAGTATTTGTTTTATTATATCACTTGGTAAACTCTGTAAGAGAGTCATTTTATATGTCATTCAGTAGTCACTTTCTTTTTTTGGGGGTGGGGGATCCTATGAGAGGCAATTGTGATTCAAAAGCACTTCAACATATCTGTCATAAATCTCTCTTATTTTCTAAGTACTGTATTTTCCTGCCTACAGGTCGATGTGGAGTATAAGTTGAATTTGCTAATTTTGTAAACTTTTCATCCTTCATTCATATATAAGTCGATGTGAAGTATAAGACGAAGCCAGATCAAGACCTTGACTTCATCTTTTTTGTTAGTAACTTCCAGTTTCATGAATATTAATGGTATCACTATGCTATTCCTGATTAATTGGGAAACTGCAGTCACTGACGCTAACATGTTTTTTCCTCCATTTCGTTTGGAGAAGGTGGGGGGTGGGGGAGGTTTCAGGGCGATTGTTATCTGTATTGTTCAGTTACCTGACGATTGTGATCTTCCTCATGTACTAGGGCACCTCTGAATAAACAGTTCATTCTTGTTTTAAGTATGATATCCATTGTCACAGGAACCACATGGCTATGCAGTGTTATTTACATGCTAATTAATACACTTAGAGCTTTTGCAAGGTTATTCCAATTGACACCTGTTTGAGGACAAGATTCAACAGACGAGATTAAATTAGTGTGGCTACCAATAGGGAAATGAGGCTACCATAGGGAAATGAGAAATATAAAGAAAATCAGCAATAGAGACAGAAAAACAGAGAAAAGTCACATCAAAAGAAAATATAAAATACTTTTTAAAAATGTCTTTAATATATCTGTGAAATACTTTATCAAATTTACACAAACAAGAAGAGAGAGGGCTTCATTTCTTGTGGTTCTCAATCCACTTGAGATCGTAAAACCAGTAATTGATGTGGATTAATGATAGAGAACAAAAGGGGTAGCACATTGCCTATTACCCAATGCTAATATCAGGGTTTAAACAGTTAACTGGTTTGGATTGTTGTCGGAAACCAAAGACCAATCCATCAGTTATAATCAGAGAGAGATGCCAAAACAACAGCTTGTTAAGAATGAAGAATACTGTAATGTGTTGACATTACATTTTGCTTTAAGCTGAAATGTAAAACTAAAAATGGATCATTGATGATCTACGAGTAGTCTATCTCTGTTTTGAATTTTAACATATATTATGGGCATTCTTTAGCGAATATATGACAGTATTGTGAATATATGATAATTATGTGCTTAATCTATGGTATTTCATGCTTACAATTTACCTATACATGTACTATACATAATAGTAATACACTATATAATATAATAATATAATAATAATAATATATTTTATATATAGTATACATACAATATATAGGTAAATTTTAAGGAACGATGTAAGCCCCTTTGAGTACAGCACACTATAGGGTATTGACTGTAAGTGTGCTATGCAGCCCGTGAATTGTGAGCTCTTTAATTGTTTTCTTTTATTTCATGTTGGAGAAATCAGAAAGTACAAATGCATACAAAATAATTATAAAAATGATAGTATCAAAGCAGTCATATTAGTTTATAACAATTTATTGACATGGTAACTGAGCAAGAATTGGTACAACTATGTGACCTGTTTTTGATTTTGCTGATTACATCTCATAATCGTGGTATTACCAGTACTTAAAGCAATTTCAATGACGTAATCCATATATAAGTCGGTTCGGAGTAAAAGATGAAGCCCAGACTTCCAGGTCAAAAAGTATCAACTTATAGGCCTGAAAATATTGCACAAAAATTGTGATCCTGTTGGACTGAAAAGAGTGCAAAATCAAAACAGTGATTCTGTCAGTATTTTCCAACATCACATGACTTATTATGATCCACATTCCCTCAGATAAATTACCATTTGCAAGAATAGCATGTTGATTCAGTTCTTTCAACAGGAAGAATTCTTTTGAGTGGGGGGTCAAAGGGTACAATTTTTAGGTAATACAGTTTATAGGTCAGCTGAAATAAATCTCCAGTGTGTTTATGTAACTATTATTGTATACACAAGTTGAGATGGTCCAGCTCCAGGGTGAGCAGGTTATACTATTTTAATCCGAGTAATAATTAAGTCAGAAATTATTTATTATTGTACATGTAAAACTTGAGATAACTCGTCTGTCTGTTTTAGTCACTACTCTAGAGTGAGAATAAAGTTCTCAACAATTATCAGAAATTCATTCTGCTGGTTTGTCTATAATCAACATGTTCCTTGCTTACATGTACGAAGGACTGAACCTATTGTTTGTTATTCCAGATTTATCTCCCTTGAGCAATATATGTACGATGAGAATAGTCATTGCATTGTGATGCATGAAAGTTCCATACCTCATATTTGACCAAATCTTATGAATAATGGGGGTGAGGGTGGGGGGTAGAAGAGTTCAATGAATTCTAAACTAACAGTGTTAAATTTCAAGCTGCATCACTAGCAGCATCCAACAGCTTAGTTGGCTACTCCGTGTGCAGAAGGGAAGAGTTAATTTTGCTTTGATTTAAAAAATTACCATATATACTCGCATATAATCCTATACCAACTGCAAACTGCATAGATCCAGATCTGCCGTCGCATAATACGCCAGCAGATCTGGGTGTATGCAGTTTGTAAGGACTAATCAGTAGAACAAGCAACATAGACTCTGATCTGCCAGTGCATTATGCGATGGCAGATCAGGGTCTATGTTGTTTGCATTTGGACTTAGCTTATACGTGAGTATAGATGGTATAGGTCCACATTATTACATTACAATGAAGCATGATAAATGGTTTCTTTTAAAATATAACTTCACTTCTAACATATCTGCAAATATTGTGCACTTTCTGATATGTCATATGTAAGAATTTGTAAAAGTAAAATGTACATTATACTGTCAAAATCTTTGATGCCATTGTGATGAATCTCATGACTCGCCCTGAAACAATGCCACAGTCATATTTTTAGCTATAATTTGACAGAATATTCAAAAACATGTTAACATTATTTGTCGCCAGTAGAATTCAGTTTTGTGACAATCAAAACACTTTTAATTCGTCTTCATGTAGATTTTGGCAAGACTTTTGCCACGACTATTTTTGCTACCTAGCTGTTACTCTGCATTGTATAGCAAGGATTGTGCTGATGTACTGATAAACCCTATACATACATACATACATACATACATACATACATACATACATACATACATACATACATACATACATACATACATACATACATACATACATACATACATACATACATACATACATACATACATGTTCAAGGTGAAAACTGCGGATTACAACTAAATGTTTTAATAGATTTTAATTATGGCTGACACACTGGGCAGCAAAGAACACGTAAGGATTCAAAATGTTTACAGGTTTACTTTATTGTGAACAGACCAAGATCACACAGATTTAAATAAAGATTTCAGCATCACACACCAAACTTGAATTAAATTCAAAGAAAAATTATATTGATTCTTAGCTTAGATAGTAAGAGATTAAGGTAGTTAAACCTGGACAACTACAAATCAATGATGTAGAAAAGAAAAACAAGAGACGAAAGCAGTTTTCCAACAGGTTATTGACTTTCACATGTACGTTACCATTGTCTACCCAATTTTTTTTTTTTTTCCTGTGGGAGATCACAATCCAGTTAATTTTAGAGATACAGTAAAACATTCATTATCTGGATACTGATTATACAGATTATTCACTGGATACTGATTATACAGATTATTCACTGGATACTGATTATACAGATTATTCACTGGATACTGATTATACAGATTATTCACTGGATACTGATTATACAGATTATTCACTGGATACTGATTATACAGATTATTCACTGGATACTGATTATACAGATTATTCACTGGATACTGATTATACAGATAATTCACTGGATACTGATTATACAGATTATTCACTGGATACTGATTATACAGATTATTCACTGGATACTGATTATACAGATTATTCACTGGATACTGATTATACAGATTATTCACTGGATACTGATTATACAGATTATTCACTGGATACTGATTATACAGATTATTCACTGGATACTGATTATACAGATTATTCACTGGATACTGATTATACAGATTATTCACTGGATACTGATTATACAGATTATTCACTTGATACTGATTATACAGATTATTCACTGGATACTGATTATACAGATTATTCACTGGATACTGATTATACAGATTATTCACTGGATACTGATTATACAGATTATTCACTGGATACTGATTATACAGATTATTCACTGGATACTGATTATACAGATTATTCACTGGATACTGATTATACAGATTATTCACTGGATACTGATTATACAGATTATTCACTGGATACTGATTATACAGATTATTCACTGGATACTGATTATACAGATTATTCACTGGATACTGATTATACAGATTATTCACTGGATACTGATTATACAGATTATTCACTGGATACTGATTATACAGATTATTCACTGGATACTGATTATACAGATAATTCACTGGATACTGATTATACAGATTATTCACTCATACAGACTGCTACCATGCCTGCTGATGTTTTCCTTATTATAGTTTACATGTATCTATAAATGAAACTAATTTGCTGATCACAATTCCAACATAGAACAGAGTAACAGAAATTAGGGACCAACCATTGAATTTTTTTTGGGTGGACCCTTTATTTATTTTAGAAAAAAATGTCTGGCTCTCAAATAGCTTTAAAAAAATATTCTTTCTCTGATTTGTAGCCACAAAAATACTGTTATATCCATTATATTAGTTGAAGAACATAAATTATCTTGAGGTAGCAAAAGCTAAATATCCCAGATCAAAAGAGAATCCAAGACCCCCCCCCCCCCCCCCGGGAAAATCAAATAGTTGGTCTCTTAGAAACAAACACAATCAAATATAATCTCATGCAGTTATAATTGCAATGGTAGTATGAATAACTAAATTAACTTTTTAAAGTAAAAATAACTGTAATTTGGAAAGAGGGAGGGAGAGAGGGAGATACCAAAAAAAAAGAAAGTTTATTTTAACCCAAATCTTGCTAAGTGAGTGCTGCTATAACAATATGTGTATTGTCATGCAGAAATCCCAGCCTAATAAATCATGGTTAAAAACTCTAGCAGTTTGTCCAAAGCTGATCAACAATAAGTGGTGACATAACAGTAGATAAAAGTAATCACCTACCAGCACAAGTGGGAATACAATCTGTGGGAGCCAAGTTTACCTTGATGAATACCTTTTGACACTTATTCACAATTCTACTTTTTACAAAATTTTTATCATCCTGATGACCGATTATTCGGGTCTGGACAATCTGAGTTTTATAGTATTGGTATATAGGTTCTGGTTTGAAGGAAAAAGGTTGCTATAAAAATTGTAGGCATTAATCTGACCTAAGATTTCATTGAGTAAAAAATTGCTTGTCACATGTATGACCTATTGCATGTACTGTATGTACCGTATATACTCATATATAAGCCAATACCAACTGCAAACTGCATAGACCCAGATCTGCCGTTGCATAATGCACCGGCAGATGTGGGTCTATGCAGTTTGTAAGAACTAATCAGTAGAACAAACAACATAGACCCTGATCTGCCAGCACATTATGCAATTGCAGATCAGAGTCTATGTTGTTTGCATTTGGACTTGGCTTATACATGAGTATATATGGTAATCATTTATAGGTCAAGTCCAACTGCAAACAACATAGACCCTGATCTGCTGTTGCATAATGCACCGGCAGATCAGGGTCTATGCTGTTTGTCCTACTGATTACTCCTAAAAAAATGCAAGACCCAGATATGCAGTTGGACTAGACTTACAAGCGAGTATATATTTTACTTTACAATGATGGACTTTGTTACACCAAGATGGAAACAAACGTATCAGATCAGTGGTGTTTCATTGTAGTTATAAACAAAAAACTGTGTTGGGCAGATACTGTTGATACCCATTATTATAGCTGCAGATGTACTCTGTACATTTATCATCTAAAGCCAAGAGGAATTTCCCAATGGTATATTTTGATCTGCAAGATAACATCTGATTACATGTTGGAAATGAGGTTTTTTTTTTTTTTTTTTTTTTGCATAGCTGGTTGCAACTGGCCCTGAACAACACAGCTTGATTTGAGTTATTTTTAGACCAGACTGTCATTATGCATACCAATAAGTTACTGTCCCTTGTGCTTTACCAGTAATTACCAGTATAATCTGATAATAAAAAATGTTTATGACATTTCTCTATTCTTCTTTTATCTTTTTTTAAAATATATATATTTACATGCACTCACCAGCAAACGGCACAGACCCAGATCTATTCTTGCATATTGTTGCAGCAGACCAGGGTCTACAATGTTCTCACTGAGTTATATGTAGAATGAACAGATTTAATCCATAATGTGTTAACAGATCTGGGTTCTTGATGTTACACATTGATAAACAGAGTATGTTGCACAGTAAGTGAGAAATATGAATGTATAGTTATACTTATAATGTCAGCTGAACTTCATTTAACTACAATCCTCCTACACAACATCTTTGTATATGCATTATTGGTATGATGGGATATGCATCACCACATAATATATGCATCCATGTCTTTTTCGGTGTGGCTATGGGGGATGGAGATGGGTGGGTCTTTGTTATCTTTACCATATTTACCCATGCATATTGCTTGGAGGAGGGGGGGAGTAGGACTGGGACTGGATATGTCTTTCTCACTCAACTTCACCATATTTACCCCTTAACAACACTTGGGGGTATAGTTGGGGTGGGGGGCTGTGGCAAGGTCTTTCTTTGTCTTTACAATCTTTACACATGTATAATACTTGGAGTGGGTGGGGGTGAAATGGACTGGAGTTAGGTGGGTCTTTGTTATCTTTAGCTTCTTTACATATGGGGGGGGGGGTGACTGCGAGTCTTGTTAACTATACAATATTTACGCCTCATGCATAGCACTTGGAGGAAGGTGGGGGAGGGGGGTCTTTGTTATCTTTACCATACTTAAACATGTATAACACAGGGAGGAGGGAACCCCCATGCGTGCATAGCACTTATGGGGGGAGGCAAAGGCTGGGGGGGGGGGAGGTGGTCATTGTTATCCTTACCATATTTACCCATGTATAACACTAGTGGGGGTTGGGGAATTGGGCTTAGTGGGCTATTGATAACTTTAATATATTTACCAATGCATAACACTTTGTGGAGGGGGACTGGGGCTTGGGATGTGTGGGTCTTTGTTATCTTTACCATATTTACCCATGCATAGCACTTGAGGTAAGGGGGGGGGGGGTCTTTGTTAATTTTACATTATTTACCTATGCATTACACATGGGGGTGGGTGGGTGCTGGGGTTTAGGCTGGGTTAGTCTTTGGTAACTTTACCGTATATACCCATAATTAACACTGGGTGGGTGGGTGGGGATCTTTGTTAACTTTATGATATTTACCCATGCTTATATATGAGATTTGGATGGTGGTGCTGGGGCTTAGAATGGGTGGGTCTTTGTTAACTTTATCATATTTACCCATGCATAAGACTTCCCAAACTGTGAACAACATACAGTTCTTCTCCCATGATAAGACCAGGGGTCCAGCCTCATAAATTTGTTGAAAAGTAAGGGGTGGGCTTATTATCAGACAAAAATATCCTTAGTAAATATTTCCTAAAATTTTGTAAAAATGTAGTGTTGCCTTATCATCAAGCATTGTCTTATCATTGGATAAATACGGTACACATAGATCTGCTGTCATGTATTGTGCTAGCAGTCAAATCAGGATCTGCACAATTTGCTTTAAGTTTCAAGTAGTATTAACAGCATCGACCCTGATCTGCTGGCACATTATGTACTTTCAGATCTGGGTTTATGCTGTATGCAGTTAGGCATGTGTTTTACACTAGCACATACAGTATGCTAATTAACTTGACATGAATTGAAATGTCAAATTTTTTTATGCATAGATACTTTGACATGTAGCTATATTTTTAACTCACTTGACCTAGTGCAATATTTTTGTTGACATTTTTAAGGAAGGATCCATAAGATACGTGATAAGTTTTTTGCCAGAAACTAAACATTAAACTCCAGTCACTGAAAGGGCACGAGATCTTTATAACACACTCAATACCAAATCCATGTATATTGTCACGCATATGTCACACAGCCACATAAAGGGCATGAGGTTGTTCTGATACACTAATACCAAATCCACCCATATTGTCATGCATTTGTCAGAAATGACATGGTGGATTTCACCCCTCTATTCAAAATGCATTCAGAAAGCTTTCAGTTTTGTAATGGTTTGCGATGGAATTTGCTTTAGTGGGTCAAATTTAACATGTGCCTGAAGATTTAAGTGGGTCAAATTTAACATGTGCCTGAAGATTTAAGTGGGTCAAATTTAACATGTGCCTGAAGATTTAAGTGGGTCAAATTTAACATGTGCCTGAAGATTTAACAGACTGGTGAGATTGTAACCAAATAGAACTGTGCTTATAGAAGACATATGCCCCAGCACAGTTCCTAAATGATCTAAATGCAAACCCTAACCACTGTGTAACAGACAGACAGATGGACAAGGGTAACATTATGTCACTATCAAGGTGGGGCATAAAAATAACAAATCTATTTTGGTTTTTATATAGTTTGGTGCTCTCTTCTGCATTCTCCTTCTCTCTGTCAATGCTAAAGTGTCCAGGTATCAGTCATTATTTAGTAATACATGGCTTGGCCAGCTACCTTTTACCGGTATGTAATATGTACCTAACTGCAATGTACCTAATTGCATACAACACAAACTCTGATGAGATGTAATAGAATGATTAGATTAAAGTCTTATCTACCAGTTCAATATGTGATAACAGGTCAGGATTGGATGCATATTAAGCATGAGACTCTATCCATACATGTTATACACCAAGCACTATTTGTCTGTATTGATTCTGAATCCATGAGCCAAATAAATTTTGCCTCTTTGGTTTGTTTGTTGATAGTTTTAACCACACTTTTAACACATTGTTGGCCATATCATGCTGAGGAAATGGCAGCTAAGTGCCTTTCCCAAGGACACATGAAGGTAGCTGTGACCGGGCTTACATAGTGTGCGCAATGATGTTTTCATTATGAAATATGAACTTGATATAGTTTTTAAATTGTGAAAATTCATGATAATGTTAGTTGTATTGAAAACACTACCAAATATAATATGTCACTGCTCCACTGGGTTGTATCAGGTTTTCATATCCAAAATAAATCAATGGTGGTGTTGAATAATATTCCCAGTCTTTTGTCGGTTATGAATATTAGCTGCTGTGCGGTGATAGTTTATGATACAGATTGTAATCAAATCACTACAAAACTGTATTATACAAAAAAATAGTGAATCATATGGGGCTTTATAAGTTCGTGGTCATATTGGAACACCTGGGACAGAATTTAAATCCTCAGATTATTATTACCATGTCTTTACTGTTGGTTCTGATTCTTTTCTGAATGAGTGGACAGAGTTTAAGATTTGCCAGCTGTGTCAGAAAATGATTGTGAAATTAACAAATCACCATATCAACTAATTTAAATAATAATTAAACAAATTATAATCTTCATGCCTGGAGTCAATCTCAAAAGTGTACAAATTTCTTTCAGTGGCTACACATAGTAATGTACACATGTGACTTGATCTTTTCTAGTATCGATCTTCCCCTAAATTTGTCTGCCAGTCTTGTGGCATGGCCTGGATTCAGTATATGTTAAACAGTAACTGTGTTCAAATGGCATGTGAAATTGAGATATTTGAAATAGCTCATAGCACATAATTACACGTAAATGTATGTAGCTCAAACCAGCTGCATTAAAACAAAAATTATTCCATACTCGAATCATCTGAACTTTCAGTTATCTAGACCAATGGCACAGCCTACGGAACTACAGTTTCTTCATCATTATCATATTACCATATTATCATTTTTATCTGGTAGATGATTTATCTAGTAAAAAATATTTCTCACAGGGAGTCTTAATTACTGGAGGCTTGCATTGAGATGTAGCATCCCAATAATAATCACCTTTTCAATCTGTCCATCTGTCTGTCCATTTACACTTCTTGTAAACCACCAAAGCTCTGCAACCCTTACACATAATTGGGTGCCATTTGGTAGGTGAATTGTGTATGAGACATAGGTGTACCTTTTAAAATTTTGTCTTTTCAGGCACAATTTTGATGGAATTTTTGCCCTTTTTTGATATTTTTCCATAGCCCCTACAGCAGACCCTTGTAACCAACATAGCTCAGGCACCATTCAACATATTCTGATGCAGTTTGCAATGTCCATTTTCTCATAGAAGATGTGCCTTTTATGAGTTTTGTCTCATCAACTCCATTTTTGGATCTAGTTATGGCCCTTGACAATTAACATGACATCTTCACATGGGATATTGGATGTAACTGCCATGGCTTAACAACCATTCAGCATATTCTAATTCAGTTTGGTATGGACGTTGTCTCATAGACCTAAATGTGCATTTTTATTGCTTTTGTTTCATCAATGACATTTTGGATAGAGTTATGGTTCTTGACAATTAACTTCACATTTTCACATGAGATATTGCTTGTAACCAGCACAGCTCAAGAACTATTCAGCATATTCTGATACAGTTTGATATGTACATTTTCTCATAGACCTAGATGTGCCTTTCATGGGGGTTATCATCAATTGCATTTTTATACACTTGCCATAAGGCAGAGCATATAATGTTGTGATGTTGTCTATCCATCCATCCATCCATCCATCTGTCTGTCTGTTTCATTCCACACCGTAACTTGAGTTGTCATCCTCCAGTTATCAATGGCTTGCACATGTGGTAAGGAAGAACCTAATAAATTTTGGGGTCAAAAGATCAAAGGTTAAGGTCACTGTGACTGAAAGAAGAAAACTGGTTTCTGAACAATAACTTAATTTCTCCATCTTTGGTTACCAAACTCTGTGGATGGCTTGCACTTAGGGTAAGGAAGGGCCATATCAAATTTGTGGTCCAAAGGATCAAAAGTCAAGGTCACTGTGACTCGAAGAATAAAAATGGTTTCCATGAAATAACATTAGTTCTGCATCACATACATGGACCAAACTTTGTTGATGGCTTGCACTTGGGGTAAGAAAGAAGCCTATCAATTGTGGGATGAAACTGTCAAAGGTCAAGGTCACTACAAAAATTTCAGTTATCTGACTTGAGGACAATTAAGCACAGGATGGGTATTTAATGTGGCATTTACTGTATTCTTTATTATTGAGTTATGGCCCTTGACACTTAGCTTAATATCTTCACATGGGAAGTTGCTTGTAACCAGCATAGTTCAAGAACTATTCAACATATTCTGACGCAGTTTGGTATAAATATTGCCTTGTACACTTACATGTTCCATTTATGGGTTAAGGACAGAGTTATGCTTCATGTTGAGCATATTCTTGTCTTGGAAACTTTGAATGTTGATTGTGATCAGCATAGTTCAAGAACCATTCAACATATTTTGATAATATTTGGTAAGAAAAATTCCTCTTAGACCTAGATGTGCATTTTATGGGTTTTGTCTTATCTATGCCATTTTTTACAAAGAGTTATGGCCCTTGTCAATCAACTTCATATCTTTACATGGGATGTTGCTCGTAATTAGCAAAACTCGAGAACAATTTAATAATGTTTTGTCCTTAAATTTTTTATACACTTTTTTCAGGTGTACAAATAATTATAAATCAGCAAATTTAATTTGATTTTTCTTAGGTGCCCTAACTTTGCCAAATTTTGATAAGAATATAGTTCACTGTTCCAAAAGTTAAAGAGTCGAATTTTTTTTTATTACTATATGATAAATTCAGGGTATGAAATACAGACAACATAGCAAACAAGGACCCTAATTTTCTAAGTCTCTGCATCTAGTGGACCCTCAATAGCTAACCTTAGGGCCAACAGTTTTCAGAAGACAAGAATCCTGATTCACACCTACTTGGCAATTAAGATAATCCAGTGAACACGACCGCAAGAAGTTAGGCATCCTTTTATTCACAAACTATTAGAAAAATGAATTAAAATTATAAATCAAATTTTAAAAAATAAGAATAATTATGGTGAATATCATTTTTTATTCTAATAAAGCTGTATGATTATTTATGTTAGCTTTGAATCTAGCCCACAGTTGGACTCCCAATTCTCACATGGACTTGTCATATCTAGAATCCTGTATCTATTTGTCCTTTGCAACTTTTTTATTTATAAAATGACAGCAACATTTCAAAATAAGGAACTTACATCATTAAAATGTTATTGAAAATTTATTTCTATCCAGCCAACACTTATTTTTGTTTTAATGTTGCACATTTATGCCAATAGTCCAGAGATGAGGTTTATAATAATGAAGGACACACATATTTAGAGTCCCTTGCTTAATTCAGATTCAGAATGAAACTGAATTTTTTCAAAATTCCAATACTTTCTGCATTGAAAATCTTAACCAGATTAAGTAACCCAACACAGCATACAAGTGCTTTCAGTTTTAACAACTTGGTGAATATATTTATATATAACTGCTGAATCATCCAGGTGATGGGTCCATGACTGAATCAGACTGGGAACAGGCTCTCATTGATGAATATGTTCAGATGATGAAGGAAAAGAAATAGGTAGGTGGCAAACCAGTCCAGATAGATAGCCTTTCTTACCAAGAGGACAGAGTGAAGCATGCGCTGGGTTGAGGGCTATTGTTGATGATATACATATATTTCCTTTTGCAAATTTTTCCTCATAAAAATTCATGGCATAGACCTTGACTTATAAATAAAGTGACATATTGGGTCATCATAATTGACAGTCAAGTTTAATAATGCACATGAATTACAAAATAACTGCTGTTTCAGCATTTGATCTCATCGTTAAGCTAAGAACTAAGAATTAAATATTCCTTGGTTTTCTATACATGAGGAAAAAGTTTTATCATGATAGTCAAGGTCTGTGTCCAAGAGCTGGGGAGGTTTACCCATTAATTCACATGAAAGCATGGCTTACCAATATGGAAGACAGAACCTGTAACTGGGCTAATTCAGATTACTGATATATTTGTTCATTAATCTATACTAACTAGGTCTGGTATGATTAATCAAATAATTGGATTATCGATCAATATAGGTGTTAAAATTGATTATTCATAGAAAAGTTAGGTTATCGGTGTCTAAGGGATAAATTTTACAACAATTACAATTATTCTTTTTAAATTCACTCCCATTGTTTACTTATGTCAGCCACAGAGGTTTGGTGTAAGAGGTCATTACTCTATTTTTACATTTCAAAGAATGTACAATATATGTAATTTTTATTTTCAGTCATATTATCTCATGGAAAGGGGGATAAAGCTATGTGAATAAAAATAGAACTCAGCTTTCCACCAATAAGAGCAGGCAATTAGATTTAGTTCTGACCTGGTGCTTACTTGTTGTCAACTTAAGTCATCTCTTCATGTTTTATCATAATCATGGTGTCAGTGTACAGTAAAATTAATAAAAATCTCCTGTATACAATTAATTATGAAAGTGAAATGAAATGCACTACTTGGATTCATTTCAGAGAAAATGTGCATGAAACACTCATTTAAATGCAGATTGCTTGACTTTTGTATGTACCACAATGGAATAAATATGGCGACTCTCCATCCATCTTTTTATCAGCAGTCAGTAATGGACACATGACATGGGAAGGACAAATATTGTAAAGATTTCAATGGGAAAAATATTCTTGTGATTGTCTAAGCCAAGCTTCTATGAAATCATGTACATGATATAAGATCATTTGCAGCCTTATACAAGCCAACATTAAGAGCACTTTCAAAAATGTAATTTTTGTACATACTTTGAAAAAATTTAAAATCAATTATTCATGATAGGTTGATACAAAAAATTGATACTGTTTCAAGATCCCATTAGTCAGCCGTAATACTAACATTTAAAATAGGATTTAGAGATGGTTTAAACTTGTGAAACATGATAGCACACATATATAGATTGGTCTGATCCATGTTTTTACAGTAATCTTGTTTTGCCCTTCCTTTTATTGGTCCAGTTATTCTGTATTAGCCCTGCTTGTTTTAGCCTAGTTGATGCTTGCTGTTTGAGGACCCCTCACATGGGTAAAAATTAAAGAATTTTTAAAATTATGCATTACATTGATCAAGTCAGTTTGCTTAGTCTTCTTGTATCTACATAGCTTCATTAGCATAGTTACTCCATCTTGGCCCATTTTATTTAGGGGAATAGTTTTGGCCCATTGTGATCTTAGTTTTTACTTGAATGATGTGGACTGAAGTAATCATATCTCTTCTATTTACATGCCGATTTATTGTATCTGGTTATTCTGCAGGCTCATTAAAACACACGCAAAAAAGGGGTAAATGAGAGAAAGGATATTTTACAAAAGTTCTACTTTGCTTTCTCTCTAATTTTAAATGTTGAAGAGGTTGGTATTCACCGAAATGAGCATAATCAGGGAAAAAAATTGGTAAATCATTTAAATTTGATTGAATTGTACTTAAGTTGGTATATGCTCATGATAGGTTCAGTTTTAGGAATAAACATAAAAATGAATTAGTTCAACAAGTCGCACCTTGCTGAGACCTTTTTGAAAGAAAAAGTTTGATGAGAGGTTGGACTTAGTTCAGCCATTAATTTTACTGTTTATATACCATGAATCTGATGAGCTAATCATTTATATAAGAGTCTTAGATAACTTTTCATTCCCCAATAAAAGGACTAATCATTTATATAAGAGTCTTAGATAACTTTTCATTCCCCAATAGAAGGACTAATCATTTATATAAGAGTCTTAGATAACTTTTCATTCCCCAATAAAAGGACTAATCATTTATATAAGAGTCTTAGATAACTTTTCATTCCCCAATAGAAGGACTAATCATTTATATAAGAGTCTTAGATAACTTTTCATTCCCCAATAGAAGGACTAATCATTTATATAAGAGTCTTAGATAACTTTTCATTCCCCAAAAAAAGGACTAATCATTTATATAAGAGTCTTAGATAACTTTTCATTCCCCAATAAAAGGACTAATCATTTATATAAGAGTCTTAGATAACTTTTCATTCCCCAATAAAAGGACTAATCATTTATATAAGAGTCTTGGATAACTTTTCATTCCCCAATAAAAGGACAAGTTTTATTTACTTTGCTTTATGTTCACTTTTGGATGTCTTGACAACTGTCTGATTGATTTATCCCAAAAAATGAAAACCTTGAAACTCATTTATGTAGAATTTTCTAATTGGACTTTAGTAGGTAAATATGAATAGTTTAAGTGCAAATTAAATATCTATATCAAAAAATGTTGAAGTTTAAAACCTAGTAACAAGTACAAGGGTTTTCAGAGAGTATAGTTCTCTGACAGAAGTGCCATACATTGAATATTACATGTACATGCATCTTCCTACAGTATTATACACTCACCTATTCAGAGAACAACTTTAAATAGTCCACAAGCATTAGTTTTCTTAAAGGCTTGATGGCTCTGCTATATTTAATTCATATACTTAAGCTATTTAAAGCGTGAATGTTCTTGTAATTGTTGAACAGTTGTGGGATTTTATTTTAGTAAGACTGATTACTATTGTCAAAAGATGAGACAGTGACTGACTTCTTGTGCACTAGTGATCATAGGCACATTTTTCAGATTCTATTCCATGTCCAGGCTGTACAGGTTAGTACAATCACAAGTTACCTCCCTTACACATTTGTGGAACACACATGTATATCCAATTGAAGTAAATCTTACATGCCTAATGCATTGTGATTAAAAGTTATTGTGAAAAATCCCTTGATTAATACCACTAAAAATCATACTACATAAGACTTTATGAAATTCTGAATCCAATTGATATCACATGGACTCGTAATTATGCATGTCTTAAATTCTGAATCCAATTGATATCACATGGACTCGTAATTATGCATGTCTTAAATTCTGAATCCAATTGATATCACATGGACTCGTAATTATGCATGTCTTAAATTCTGAATCCAATTGATATCACATGGACTCGTAATTATGCATGTCTTAAATTCTGAATCCAATTGATATCACATGGACTCATAACTGTGCATGCCTGAAATTCTGAATCCAATTGATATCACATGGACTCATAATTATGCATGCCTTAAATTCTGAATCCAATTGATATCACATGGACTCATAATTATGCATGCCTGAAATTCTGAATCCAATTGATATCACATGGACTCATAATTATGCATGCCTGCATAGAAAAGTCCTATTAGTGTTTACAAAACATATACATGTAGCGATTTAATTCTGCAACAGTCTGCGATTGACACATTCTTAGCCAACTTATGCTGATGTAACAAAATGCTCACATGCCCCATATAAACTAAAATCAGACAGTAATTTAGTATTGCACCAGTATGTCAGGTTGCCACTTTGGCCAAACAGGTGTTCTTTCTCATATGGATTTGGGGAACATTTACATTTATAAAAATGGCTCAGTTACCTTAAGAAATTAATATACTCGACACTTTGACATTGAGAAGCCTCTCTTTAAGCCAACCAGCTGTTGTTGCATTCTATTTTTAGTCCCCAAGAAAATGATTCATATTTTTTCTCTGATTTTTTCCTGGAGAGTTGCTATCTTGTGAACAATGTTATCTGCATTTAACAGGATGCAGCATTAAAGCCCAAACAGAAAATAAAATGTTTATTGAGTTCAGACTCTTGGCTTTTACATAAGTGACAAAAAACAGGTGTGATTTGGCCAGTTTTGCAAAGGTACTTGTACTGTACTTAAATTCCACTAATTTCTGTAGTGTAACTACTTCCAGAAGATCCAACATACCAGTAACCTATGCTAATATTTGGATATGTTGTGTCCAAGTTAGTGCCTTACATAATTTAGATAGTTCTCATGGTTCTAAACTTATAACTAATGCACTGGATTTTATTTTTTTAAAAATTAAAAGAATGAATGATATATATAATGAACATAATTAGCTTAGTGATACATTGAAATGTAATAAAAATGTTCACGCATATGTAACTTGTTTAGAGCTAGGTGTTACTTCTGGTGCTTTCATTTTATCACATTTAAATTTTTTACCGAAGTGGTGAGTTTGAGGAATCTGGGGCATGTGTTGGCCCTGTGACTGAAAAAAGTTCACCTTTAATGTATTGTTCAGGGTTTAAGTGACCTTGGTAAGATAAAAAGTAACAGATTTGTGTCTAAGAATTCAGCTGAAGTAACATCTGAGTGGTGATTTAGGCCAAACCATATTTCTGGTCACAAGTCCAAAATACACCCTTCTCACAGTATATAGGCACTGTATCTAGTCTAACATATCTCACAGCATAGAAATAACATCTCTGATTTTAATTATCTCACACCATATAACACCATCTCTAATCTTAGCTAACACCATATAACACCATCTCAAATCTTTTTTCTCATGGAATTTTGTTTGTGATTAGAAATTATTTTTCTACTTTTACATATTTCAAGCAACTACAGTTTTGTCTAAAGATTTTTTATTCATGTTAGTTTGGATGGCCCCTTTAGTTCAATATATTAAGTTATTCGCTCATTTCACACACAGAAAAACTTTGGTAAGATAAACAAACTTCTTTTAAAGGGACTTTAATATTTATAAGGCTGAAATCCTTTATTTTATGTATTTTCTTTGTTCTTATCACAATTATACAATGAAATTTTGCAATAGATGTGCAGTAGGTAATTCATATAGGAAGGAAAAGAACATGAATTATAGCACAAGAAGTGTTCATTGTCTCTGATAGCCAGTATGATAGTAAAGTTCTTTATTGGCTTCATTTTATAAGTTCATAGTAATATTATACATATATGTGGTACAACTTCACAGTTTGGGATATTTTAATTTAAGCAAGAAGGAAATACAGGTTTTTCAGCTTAAATGGTGATGATAATAGGACTTGAAACAGCTTAAATGGTGATGATGATAGGACTTGAAACAGCTTAAATGGTGATGATGATAGGACTTTAAACAGCTTACATGGTGATGATGATAGGACTTTAAACAGCTTAAATGGTGATGATGATAGGACTTTAAACAGCTTACATGGTGATGATGATAGGACTTTAAACAGCTTAACTGGTGATGATGATAGGACTTTAAACAGCTTAAATGGTGACGATGATAGGACTTTAAACAGCTTAAATGGTGATGATGATAGGACTTTAAACAGCTTAAATGGTGATGATGATAGGACTTTAAACAGCTTAAATGGTGATGATGATAGGACTTTAAACAGCTTACATGGTGATGCTGATAGGACTTTAAACAGCTTAAATGGTGATGATGATAGGACTTTAAACAGCTTAAATGGTGATGATGATAGGACTTTAAACAGCTTAAATGGTGATGATGATAGGACTTTAAACAGCTTACATGGTGATGATGAGAGGACTTTAAACAGCTTAAATGGTGATGATGATAGGACTTTAAATAGATAGATGCAGCAGCTTGTTATTTTTTCTCCTAATGATGAGAAATATCTTGGTACATTTGAGATCAGGCACTGCACTTACAGACCTGTAGATGTATTTTATTGAAGCTGATCCTGATGGCTTGATCTTGATTTAATTTAAGAAAAAATAGGAAATAAAATGAAGCCAGCTTTTATCCTACATCAAGGTCACACAGAGTTACATTGATAAGTGCTATTATTTTGTAATTTTTTCTGATGAATATTTACAAGTAGCATGAGTCATTCAGAGAAGGCACTGGTTTTGAGCTAAAAATTGGGACTTCATTGGAGAAGACATGTTTGTGCATATTTGTCAATTTTTGTATGCTTTTCATCCAAAGTAGATATCTCATAAACCTGTTACCTGGGAAGCAAATTATTTACATTCTGAATTCCTGATTGTTTGAAAAAATGGTCTCCAGAATGAGACAGTTACAAAGAAAATCTCTTTGACCAATCTTGGGTTCTTTTTTGCTGTTTCAGATCGATATTTGGTTTTAAATTTTCTCAAAGAAATTATAATTTGGTCGAGTCTTCAACTTGGAGTTCAAATAACTTCATCATCTAGACTATTCAAAAGCATACAATGTAATGTTGTCATCTTCATCTGCTCATTTCCCCCATCATGGAGACACTTCACCTGAAATGAGCTTCAAACAAGAAACGCTCAAAACTTTGAACAACATTTCACAAAGTGTATTGAATAGCTAATGAGAATGCATGAACTTGCTTAAAAAAAGGTGTTATTTTATGAATGAGAAGTTTCATCTGTTTTAAAATTGAGCATTGGATCAACATTAAATAGGCCACTTATTTTTCTGTGTCCAATTTAATGATAATAATTCCAGAATTTTTGCACAGTTAAGATGAGTTTAATTAAAATCATTAATTTCAGTAAAACACAGAAATACAACCCAACTGATTTGTATATTTTCGGGAGCTAACATTTTTCTAAAGTGAAAACCTAAAACTATAAAGTTGATCATTACAAACTTTTACTAAAATTTGATTTAAAGCAGTTTTTATTAGAAATCAGTTTTTTCAAAGCTTCAGATATTGAAGAATGAGTGATGCACATCAATGATTTGTTTGGTAAGCTACAAACTTTGAACAAGCACTGTGTATCTTCTATGTACAGCACCTTGCACCAACTATTACTGACAGATTTTAATATACAATCACCTGCTCAGCAAAACCTGGTTATTAGAGCTAGCAGATTCTTCCTAATCCCATTTTCTCTAAACATTTGGAGCGAGAAACTTGTACTCTGGCTCAAAACCACCAAGAGTATTGTATTGTATTTGTGGGTTTTAACAGCACTTTTAACACATCATTGGTCGAGGAAATGGGAGGGAGGATGTAATATCCAGACTATACATAAATAATTCAAAACACTAAAGAGAGGATATAATATCCAGACTATACATAAATAATTCAAAACACTAAAGAGAGGATGTAACATCCAGACTATACATAAATAATTCAAAACACTAAAGAGAGGATGTAATATCCAGACTATACATAAATAATTCAAACACCCAAGAGAGGATGTAATATCCAGACTCTACATAAATAATTCAAAACACTAAAGAGAGGATGTAATATCCAGACTATACATAAATAATTCAAACACCCAAGAGAGGATGTAATATTCAGACTATACATAAATAATTCAAAACACTAAAGAGAGGATGTAATATCCAGACTCTACATAAATAATTCAAAACACTAAAGAGAGGATGTAATATCCAGACTATACATAAATAATTCAAAACACTAAAGAGAGGATGTAATATGCAGACTCTACATAAATAATTCAAACACCCAAGAGAGGATGTAATATCCAGACTCTACATAAATAATTCAAAACACTAAAGAGAGGATGTAATATCCAGACTCTACATAAATAATTCAAAACACTAAAGAGAGGATGTAATATCCAGACTATACATAAATAATTCAAAACACTAAAGAGAGGATGTAATATCCATACTCTACATAAATAATTCAAACACCCAAGAGAGGATGTAATATCCAGACTCTACATAAATAATTCAAAACACTAAAGAGAGGATGTAATATCCAGACTCTACATAAATAATTCAAACACCCAAGAGAGGATGTAATATCCAGACTCTACATAAATAATTCAAAACACCCAAGAGAGGATGTAATATCCAGACTCTACATAAATAATTCAAACACCCAAGAGAGGATGTAATATCCAGACTCTACATAAATAATTCAAAACACTAAAGAGAGGATGTAATATCCAGACTCTACATAAATAATTCAAAACACTAAAGAGAGGATGTAATATCCAGACTATACATAAATAATTCAAAACACTAAAGAGAGGATGTAATATCCATACTCTACATAAATAATTCAAACACCCAAGAGAGGATGTAATATCCAGACTCTACATAAATAATTCAAAACACTAAAGAGAGGATGTAATATCCAGACTCTACATAAATAATTCAAACACCCAAGAGAGGATGTAATATCCAGACTCTACATAAATAATTCAAAACACCCAAGAGAGGATGTAATATCCAGACTCTACATAAATAATTCAAACACCCAAGAGAGGATGTAATATCCAGACTCTACATAAATAATTCAAAACACTAAAGAGAGGATGTAATATCCAGACTATACATAAATAATTCAAAACACTAAAGAGAGGATGTAATATCCAGACTCTACATAAATAATTCAAACACCCAAGAGAGGATGTAATATCCAGACTATACATAAATAATTCAAAACACCCAAGAGAGGATGTAATATCCAGACTATACATAAATAATTCAAAACACTAAAGAGAGGATGTAATATCCAGACTATACATAAATAATTCAAAACACTAAAGAGAGGATGTAATATCCAGACTATACATAAATAATTCAAACACCCAAGAGAGGATGTAATATCCAGACTATACATAAATAATTCAAAACACCCAAGAGAGGATGTAATATCCAGACTATACATAAATAATTTAAAACACTAAAGAGAGGATGTAATATCCAGACTATACATAAATAATTCAAACACCCAAGAGAGGATGTAATATGCAGACTATACATAAATAATTCAAAACACTAAAGAGAGGATGTAATATCCAGACTCTACATAAATAATTCAAACACCCAAGAGAGGATATAATATCCAGACTATACATAAATAATTCAAACACCCAAGAGAGGATGTAATATCCAGACTATACATAAATAATTCAAAACACTAAAGAGAGGATGTAATATCCAGACTATACATAAATAATTCAAAACACTAAAGAGAGGATGTAATATCCAGACTATACATAAATAATTCAAAACACCCAAGAGAGGATGTAATATCCAGACTATACATAAATAATTCAAAACACTAAAGAGAGGATGTAATATCCAGACTATACATAAATAATTCAAAACACTAAAGAGAGGATGTAATATCCAGACTCTACATAAATAATTCAAAACACCCAAGAGAGGATGTAATATCCAGACTCTACATAAATAATTCAAAACACTAAAGAGAGGATGTAATATCCAGACTCTACATAAATAATTCAAACACCCAAGAGAGGATGTAATATCCAGACTATACATCAATAATTCAAACACCCAAGAGAGGATGTAATATCCAGACTCTACATAAATAATTCAAAACACTAAAGAGAGGATGTAATATCCAGACTCTACATAAATAATTCAAACACCCAAGAGAGGATATAATATTCAGACTATACATAAATAATTCAAACACCCAAGAGAGGATGTAATATTCAGACTATACATAAATAATTCAAACACCCAAGAGAGGATGTAATATCCAGACTATACATAAATAATTCAAAACACTAAAGAGAGGATGTAATATCCAGACTATACATAAATAATTCAAACACCCAAGAGAGGATGTAATATCCAGACTCTACATAAATAATTCAAAACACTAAAGAGAGGATGTAATATCCAGACTCTACATAAATAATTCAAACACCCAAGAGAGGATATAATATTCAGACTATACATAAATAATTCAAACACCCAAGAGAGGATGTAATATCCAGACTATACATAAATAATTCAAACACCCAAGAGAGGATATAATATTCAAACTATACATAAATAATTCAAAACACTAAAGAGAGGATGTAACATCCAGACTATACATAAATAATTCAAACACCCAAGAGAGGATATAATATTCAGACTATACATAAATAATTCAAACACCCAAGAGAGGATGTAATATCCAGACTCTACATAAATAATTCAAAACACTAAAGAGAGGATGTAATATCCAGACTATACATAAATAATTCAAACACCCAAGAGAGGATGTAATATCCAGACTCTACATAAATAATTCAAAACACTAAAGATAGGATGTAATATCCAGACTATACATAAATAATTCAAGACACTAAAGAGAGGATGTGATATCCAGACTCTACATAAATAATTCAAAACACTAAAGAGAGGATGTAATATCCAGACTCTACATAAATAATTCAAACACCCAAGAGAGGATGTAATATCCAGACTATACATAAATAATTCAAAACACTAAAGAGAGGATGTAATATCCAGACTAATCATAAATAATTCAAACACCCAAGAGAGGATGTAATATCCAGACTATACATAAATAATTCAAAACACCCAAGAGAGGATGTAATATCCAGACTCTACATAAATAATTCAAACACCCAAGAGAGGATGTAATATCCAGACTATACATAAATAATTCAAAACACTAAAGAGAGGATATAATATGCAGACTCTACATAAATAATTCAAACACCCAAGAGAGGATGTAACATCCAGACTATACATAAATAATTCAAACACCCAAGAGAGGATGTAACATCCAGACTATACATAAATAATTCAAACACCCAAGAGAGGATGTAATATCCAGACTATACATAAATAATTCAAACACCCAAGAGAGGATGTAATATCCAGACTATACATAAATAATTCAAAACACCCAAGAGAGGATGTAATATCCAGACTATACATAAATAATTCAAAACACTAAAGAGAGGATGTAATATCCAGACTATACATAAATAATTCAAAACACTAAAGAGAGGATGTAATATCCAGACTCTACATAAATAATTCAAAACACCCAAGAGAGGATGTAATATCCAGACTCTACATAAATAATTCAAAACACTAAAGAGAGGATGTAATATCCAGACTATACATAAATAATTCAAAACACTAAAGAGAGGATGTAATATCCAGACTAATCATAAATAATTCAAACACCCAAGAGAGGATGTAATATCCAGACTATACATAAATAATTCAAAACACCCAAGAGAGGATGTAATATCCAGACTCTACATAAATAATTCAAACACCCAAGAGAGGATGTAATATCCAGACTATACATAAATAATTCAAAACACTAAAGAGAGGATATAATATGCAGACTCTACATAAATAATTCAAACACCCAAGAGAGGATGTAACATCCAGACTATACATAAATAATTCAAACACCCAAGAGAGGATGTAACATCCAGACTATACATAAATAATTCAAACACCCAAGAGAGGATGTAATATCCAGACTATACATAAATAATTCAAAACACCCAAGAGAGGATGTAATATCCAGACTATACATAAATAATTCAAAACACCCAAGAGAGGATGTAATATCCAGACTCTACATAAATAATTCAAAACACCCAAGAGAGGATGTAATATCCAGACTATACATAAATAATTCAAAACACCCAAGAGAGGATGTAATATCCAGACTATACATAAATAATTCAAAACACGAAAGAGAGGATGTAAAATCCAGACTCTACATAAATAATTCAAACACCCAAGAGAGGATGTAACATCCAGACTATACATAAATAATTCAAACACCAAGAGAGGATGTAATATCCAGACTATACATAAATAATTCAAACACCCAAGAGAGGATGTAATATCCAGACTATACATAAATAATTCAAAACACCCAAGAGAGGATGTAATATCCAGACTCTACATAAATAATTCAAACACCCAAGAGAGGATGTAATATCCAGACTATACATAAATAATTCAAAACACCCAAGAGAGGATGTAATATCCAGACTCTACATAAATAATTCAAACACCCAAGAGAGGATGTAATATCCAGACTATACATAAATAATTCAAAACACTAAAGAGAGGATGTAATATCCAGACTATACATAAATAATTCAAACAGCCAAGAGAGGATATAATATCCAGACTATACATAAATAATTCAAAACACTAAAGAGAGGATGTAATATCCAGACTATACATAAATAATTCAAACACCCAAGAGAGGATGTAATATCCAGACTATACATAAATAATTCAAAACACCCAAGAGAGGATGTAATATCCAGACTATACATAAATAATTCAAACACCCAAGAGAGGATGTAATATCCAGACTATGCATAAATAATTCAAACACCCAAGAGAGGATGTAATATCCAGACTATACATAAATAATTCAAAACACCCAAGAGAGGATGTAATATCCAGACTATACATAAATAATTCAAACACCCAAGAGAGGATGTAATATCCAGACTATACATAAATAATTCAAAACACTAAAGAGAGGATGTAATATCCAGACTATACATAAATAATTCAAAACACTAAAGAGAGGATGTAATATCCAGACTATACATAAATAATTCAAAACACTAAAGAGAGGATGTGATATCCAGACTATACATAAATAATTCAAACACCCAAGAGAGGATGTAATATCCAGACTCTACATAAATAATTCAAAACACTAAAGAGAGGATGTAATATCCAGACTATACATAAATAATTCAAAACACCCAAGAGAGGATGTAATATCCAGACTATACATAAATAATTCAAAACACTAAAGAGAGGATGTAATATCCAGACTATACATAAATAATTCAAAACACCCAAGAGAGGATGTAATATCCAGACTATACATAAATAATTCAAAACACCCAAGAGAGGATGTAATATCCAGACTATACATAAATAATTCAAAACACCCAAGAGAGGATGTAATATCCAGACTATACATAAATAATTCAAAACACTAAAGAGAGGATGTAATATCCAGACTATACATAAATAATTCAAAACACTAAACAGAGGATGTAATATCCAGACTATACATAAATAATTCAAAACACCCAAGAGAGGATATAATATCCAGACTCTACATAAATAATTCAAAACACTAAAGAGAGGATGTAATATCCATACTCTACATAAATAATTCAAACACCCAAGAGAGGATGTAATATCCAGACTCTACATAAATAATTCAAAACACTAAAGAGAGGATGTAATATCCAGACTCTACATAAATAATTCAAACACCCAAGAGAGGATGTAATATCCAGACTCTACATAAATAATTCAAAACACCCAAGAGAGGATGTAATATCCAGACTCTACATAAATAATTCAAACACCCAAGAGAGGATGTAATATCCAGACTCTACATAAATAATTCAAAACACTAAAGAGAGGATGTAATATCCAGACTATACATAAATAATTCAAAACACTAAAGAGAGGATGTAATATCCAGACTCTACATAAATAATTCAAACACCCAAGATAGGATGTAATATCCAGACTATACATAAATAATTCAAAACACCCAAGAGAGGATGTAATATCCAGACTATACATAAATAATTCAAAACACTAAAGAGAGGATGTAATATCCAGACTATACATAAATAATTCAAAACACTAAAGAGAGGATGTAATATCCAGACTATACATAAATAATTCAAACACCCAAGAGAGGATGTAATATCCAGACTATACATAAATAATTCAAAACACCCAAGAGAGGATGTAATATCCAGACTATACATAAATAATTTAAAACACTAAAGAGAGGATGTAATATCCAGACTATACATAAATAATTCAAACACCCCAATAGAGTATGTAATATGCAGACTATACATAAATAATTCAAAACACTAAAGAGAGGATGTAATATCCAGACTCTACATAAATAATTCAAACACCCAAGAGAGGATATAATATCCAGACTATACATAAATAATTCAAACACCCAAGAGAGGATGTAATATCCAGACTATACATAAATAATTCAAAACACTAAAGAGAGGATGTAATATCCAGACTATACATAAATAATTCAAAACACTAAAGAGAGGATGTAATATCCAGACTATACATAAATAATTCAAAACACCCAAGAGAGGATGTAATATCCAGACTATACATAAATAATTCAAAACACTAAAGAGAGGATGTAATATCCAGACTATACATAAATAATTCAAAACACTAAAGAGAGGATGTAATATCCAGACTCTACATAAATAATTCAAAACACCCAAGAGAGGATGTAATATCCAGACTCTACATAAATAATTCAAAACACTAAAGAGAGGATGTAATATCCAGACTCTACATAAATAATTCAAACACCCAAGAGAGGATGTAATATCCAGACTATACATCAATAATTCAAACACCCAAGAGAGGATGTAATATCCAGACTCTACATAAATAATTCAAAACACTAAAGAGAGGATGTAATATCCAGACTCTACATAAATAATTCAAACACCCAAGAGAGGATGTAATATTCAGACTATACATAAATAATTCAAACACCCAAGAGAGGATGTAATATCCAGACTATACATAAATAATTCAAAACACTAAAGAGAGGATGTAATATCCAGACTATACATAAATAATTCAAACACCCAAGAGAGGATGTAATATCCAGACTCTACATAAATAATTCAAAACACTAAAGAGAGGATGTAATATCCAGACTCTACATAAATAATTCAAACACCCAAGAGAGGATATAATATTCAGACTATACATAAATAATTCAAACACCCAAGAGAGGATGTAATATCCAGACTATACATAAATAATTCAAACACCCAAGAGAGGATATAATATTCAAACTATACATAAATAATTCAAAACACTAAAGAGAGGATGTAACATCCAGACTATACATAAATAATTCAAACACCCAAGAGAGGATATAATATTCAGACTATACATAAATAATTCAAACACCCAAGAGAGGATGTAATATCCAGACTCTACATAAATAATTCAAAACACTAAAGAGAGGATGTAATATCCAGACTATACATAAATAATTCAAACACCCAAGAGAGGATGTAATATCCAGACTCTACATAAATAATTCAAAACACTAAAGATAGGATGTAATATCCAGACTATACATAAATAATTCAAGACACTAAAGAGAGGATGTGATATCCAGACTCTACATAAATAATTCAAAACACTAAAGAGAGGATGTAATATCCAGACTCTACATAAATAATTCAAACACCCAAGAGAGGATGTAATATCCAGACTATACATAAATAATTCAAAACACTAAAGAGAGGATGTAATATCCATACTCTACATAAATAATTCAAACACCCAAGAGAGGATGTAATATCCAGACTATACATAAATAATTCAAAACACCCAAGAGAGGATGTAATATCCAGACTCTACATAAATAATTCAAACACCCAAGAGAGGATGTAAATACCAGAGCTATACATAAATAATTAAAAACACTAAAGAGAGGATATAATATGCAGACTCTACATAAATAATTCAAACACCCAAGAGAGGATGTAACATCCAGACTATACATAAATAATTCAAACACCCAAGAGAGGATGTAACATCCAGACTATACATAAATAATTCAAACACCCAAGAGAGGATGTAATATCCAGACTATACATAAATAATTCAAAACACCCAAGATAGGAGGTAATATCCAGACTATACATAAATAATTCAAAACACCCAAGAGAGGATGTAATATCCAGACTATACATAAATAATTCAAAACACTAAAGAGAGGATGTAATATCCAGACTATACATAAATAATTCAAAACACTAAAGAGAGGATGTAATATCCAGACTCTACATAAATAATTCAAAACACCCAAGAGAGGATGTAATATCCAGACTCTACATAAATAATTCAAAACACTAAAGAGAGGATGTAATATCCAGACTATACATAAATAATTCAAAACACTAAAGAGAGGATGTAATATCCAGACTAATCATAAATAATTCAAACACCCAAGAGAGGATGTAATATCCAGACTATACATAAATAATTCAAAACACCCAAGAGAGGATGTAATATCCAGACTCTACATAAATAATTCAAACACCCAAGAGAGGATGTAATATCCAGACTATACATAAATAATTCAAAACACTAAAGAGAGGATATAATATGCAGACTCTACATAAATAATTCAAACACCCAAGAGAGGATGTAACATCCAGACTATACATAAATAATTCAAACACCCAAGAGAGGATGTAACATCCAGACTATACATAAATAATTCAAACACCCAAGAGAGGATGTAATATCCAGACTATACATAAATAATTCAAACACCCAAGAGAGGATGTAATATCCAGACTATACATAAATAATTCAAAACACCCAAGAGAGGATGTAATATCCAGACTCTACATAAATAATTCAAACACCCAAGAGAGGATGTAATATCCAGACTATACATAAATAATTCAAAACACCCAAGAGAGGATGTAATATCCAGACTATACATAAATAATTCAAAACACTAAAGAGAGGATGTAACATCCAGACTCTACATAAATAATTCAAACACCCAAGAGAGGATGTAACATCCAGACTATACATAAATAATTCAAACACCCAAGAGAGGATGTAATATCCAGACTATACATAAATAATTCAAACACCCAAGAGAGGATGTAATATCCAGACTATACATAAATAATTCAAAACACCCAAGAGAGGATGTAATATCCAGACTATACATAAATAATTCAAACACCCAAGAGAGGATGTAATATCCAGACTATACATAAATAATTCAAACACCCAAGAGAGGATGTAATATCCAGACTCTACATAAATAATTCAAACACCCAAGAGAGGATGTAATATCCAGACTATACATAAATAATTCAAAACACTAAAGAGAGGATGTAATATCCAGACTATACATAAATAATTCAAACAGCCAAGAGAGGATATAATATCCAGACTATACATAAATAATTCAAAACACTAAAGAGAGGATGTAATATCCAGACTATACATAAATAATTCAAACACCCAAGAGAGGATGTAATATCCAGACTATACATAAATAATTCAAAACACCCAAGAGAGGATGTAATATCCAGACTATACATAAATAATTCAAACACCCAAGAGAGGATGTAATATCCAGACTATGCATAAATAATTCAAACACCCAAGAGAGGATGTAATATCCAGACTATACATAAATAATTCAAAACACCCAAGAGAGGATGTAATATCCAGACTATACATAAATAATTCAAACACCCAAGAGAGGATGTAATATCCAGACTATACATAAATAATTCAAAACACTAAAGAGAGGATGTAATATCCAGACTATACATAAATAATTCAAAACACTAAAGAGAGGATGTAATATCCAGACTATACATAAATAATTCAAAACACTAAAGAGAGGATGTGATATCCAGACTATACATAAATAATTCAAACACCCAAGAGAGGATGTAATATCCAGACTCTACATAAATAATTCAAAACACTAAAGAGAGGATGTAATATCCAGACTATACATAAATAATTCAAAACACCCAAGAGAGGATGTAATATCCAGACTATACATAAATAATTCAAAACACTAAAGAGAGGATGTAATATCCAGACTATACATAAATAATTCAAAACACCCAAGAGAGGATGTAATATCCAGACTATACATAAATAATTCAAAACACCCAAGAGAGGATGTAATATCCAGACTATACATAAATAATTCAAAACACCCAAGAGAGGATGTAATATCCAGACTATACATAAATAATTCAAAACACTAAAGAGAGGATGTAATATCCAGACTATACATAAATAATTCAAAACACTAAACAGAGGATGTAATATCCAGACTATACATAAATAATTCAAAACACCCAAGAGAGGATATAATATCCAGACTCTACATAAATAATTCAAAACACTAAAGAGAGGATGTAATATCCAGACTATACATAAATAATTCAAAACACTAAAGAGAGGATGTAATATCCAGACTATACATAAATAATTCAAAACACTAAAGAGAGGATGTAATATGCAGACTATACATAAATAATTCAAACACCCAAGAGAGGATGTAATATCCAGACTATACATAAATAATTCAAACACCCAAGAGAGGATGTAATATCCAGACTATACATACATAATTCAAAACACTAAAGAGAGGATGTAATATCCAGACTATACATAAATAATTCAAAACACCCAAGAGAGGATGTAATATCCAGACTATACATAAATAATTCAAAACACTAAAGAGAGGATGTAATATCCAGACTATACATAAATAATTCAAAACACCCAAGAGAGGATGTAATATCCAGACTCTACATAAATAATTCAAACACCCAAGAGAGGATGTAATATCCAGACTATACATAAATAATTCAAACACCCAAGAGAGGATGTAATATCCAGACTCTACATAAATAATTCAAACACCCAAGAGAGGATGTAATATCCAGACTATACATAAATAATTCAAAACACCCAAGAGAGGATGTAATATCCAGACTCTACATAAATAATTCAAACACCCAAGAGAGGATATAATATCCAGACTATACATAAATAATTCAAAACACTAAAGAGAGGATGTAATATCCAGACTATACATAAATAATTCAAACACCCAAGAGAGGATATAATATCCAGACTATACATAAATAATTCAAAACACTAAAGAGAGGATGTAATATCCAGACTATACATAAATAATTCAAACACCCAAGAGAGGATGTAATATCCAGACTATACATAAATAATTCAAACACCCAAGAGAGGATGTAATATCCAGACTCTACATAAATAATTCAAAACACTAAAGAGAGGATGTAATATCCAGACTATACATAAATAATTCAAACACCCAAGAGAGGATATAATATCCAGACTATACATAAATAATTCAAAACACTAAAGAGAGGATGTAATATCCAGACTATACATAAATAATTCAAACACCCAAGAGAGGATGTAATATCCAGACTATACATAAATAATTCAAACACCCAAGAGAGGATGTAATATCCAGACTATACATAAATAATTCAAAACACTAAAGAGAGGATGTAATATCCAGACTCTACATAAATAATTCAAAACACCCAAGAGAGGATGTAATATCCAGACTATACATAAATAATTCAAAACACTAAAGAGAGGATGTAATATCCAGACTATACATAAATAATTCAAAACACTAAAGAGAGGATGTAATATCCAGACTATACATAAATAATTCAAAACACTAAAGAGAGGATGTAATATCCAGACTATACATAAATAATTCAAAACACTAAAGAGAGGATGTAATATCCAGACTATACATAAATAATTCAAAACACTAAAGAGAGGATGTAATATCCAGACTCTACATAAATAATTCAAAACACCCAAAAGAGGATGTAATATCCAGACTATACATAAATAATTCAAACACCCAAGAGAGGATGTAATATTCAGACTATACATAAATAATTCAAAACACTAAAGAGAGGATGTAATATCCAGACTCTACATAAATAATTCAAAACACTAAAGAGAGGATATAATATCCAGACTATACATAAATAATTCAAAACACTAAAGAGAGGATGTAATATCCAGACTCTACATAAATAATTCAAAACACTAAAGAGAGGATGTAATATCCAGACTCTACATAAATAATTCAAAACACTACAGAGAGGATGTAATATCCAGACTCTACATAAATAATTCAAACACCCAAGAGAGGATGTAATATCCAGACTATACATAAATAATTCAAACACCCAAGAGAGGATGTAATATCCAGACTATACATAAATAATTCAAAACACTAAAGAGAGGATATAATATCCAGACTATACATAAATAATTCAAAACACTAAAGAGAGGATGTAATATCCAGACTCTACATAAATAATTCAAAACACTAAAGAGAGGATGTAATATCCAGACTCTACATAAATAATTCAAAACACTAAAGAGAGGATATAATATCCAGACTCTACATAAATAATTCAAAACACTAAAGAGAGGATGTAATATCCAGACTCTACATAAATAATTCAAAACACTAAAGAGAGGATATAATATCCAGACTCTACATAAATAATTCAAAACACTAAAGAGAGGATGTAATATCCAGACTCTACATAAATAATTCAAACACCCAAGAGAGGATGTAATATTCAGACTATACATAAATAATTCAAACACCCAAGAGAGGATGTAATATCCAGACTCTACATAAATAATTCAAACACCCAAGAGAGGATATAATATCCAGACTATACATAAATAATTCAAAACACTAAAGAGAGGATGTAATATCCAGACTATACATAAATAATTCAAACACCCAAGAGAGGATGTAATATCCAGACTATACATAAATAATTCAAAACACCCAAGAGAGGATGTAATATCCAGACTATACATAAATAATTCAAAACACTAAAGAGAGGATGTAATATCCAGACTATACATAAATAATTCAAAACACTAAAGAGAGGATGTAATATCCAGACTCTACATAAATAATTCAAACACCCAAGAGAGGATGTAATATGCAGACTATATGTGAATACACAATACCATTTTAGAGACATAAGGAGAATGCTTCTACATAACCCTCATTTAAGTGTAGCCTTATAAAAGCTGTACTGATGTCTACCTCAGATATTTGACTTTTCTTTCCTACAGCGCAGTCAGCTTACTTTTATACCATTGAATAATGTTAGCTCGTTTTCCATGTTTAACTGACCTACAGTCATAGTCATGCTGGCTAGTCATAATGATGCTATGTGCTGTATGGAATACTGGAATCTGATTTGTCAGCTGAAATGATGTGCAATCGCAATCTTTTTATGGCAGTTTTTAGCTCTACTGGTCATAGACCAAAAGAGCTTATGGGATGGTCTGTTGTCTGTCATCTATCCATTGTCCGTCTGTCCGTTAGCACAAGTTATTGCTACTCCTAAACTACTTGGAGGACTGCCATGAAACTTAACACACAAATTCATCACATGGTCTAGTTGGTCCTAGATGAAAATGGTGCTGCTCAGACATCCAATATGGCCACCACAGTGGCCATCTTGAAAATCTTGTTATTACTACTCCTCCTGAATGGATTGTCTTATCAACATGGGGTTTTCACTAAAAGAGTTCATATGATGTCTACTTGGTTTGAATTGAAAATGGAGCTGCTCTGACATCCAAAATGGCCACCATGGTAGCCATCTTGAAAATATTGTTATTGCTGAAGAATATCAGAGATGGTTTCAACACACAGCAGTTAAAAGGAAGAAATGGTCTGATTTTGAATTCCTGGAAATTCTTTTCACCCAGTAGAGCATCAATCCCTTCAAGGAACTCTTGTTTCTATTTGCTGTGCAGTTGTTAGTTTCTACATTAAGTTATGTGCAAAATTTGCATTTTTTATCAAAGGAAAATGTACTAATATTTTGTATTTGAAATTTTTAAAATGTACATGATGAGGGGGGAGGCAGGTTATCTGATCTGTTGTAAAATCCCAACAATTTATAAACCAATTAAAGCAAATTTTTCAATACTTCTCTGACCTGACTTGAGATTCTGCTAGTGCCTTTGGTGACTGCAATTTCAAGTACAAGAGGCCAAGTTGAGTCTGTCACTTCAAGTTCTCTGGTCCTAAATTTGGTATCCATTTTAGCCCTCATCATAACAGATCTAAATTAGGAATATTATATGATATTTATAGAAATGTAGTTTTGAGTTAATGGACATATTTAACTATATCCTGGCATAACTTGTCTTGCCTGTTGTCTGCAGATATTGCATGAACTAAGTACAAGTGAAGTTTTGTGTCATGATATTCATTATTTCAGTGTTAAAAATTTATCATTTTGTTAAAAATTTATCATTTCAGTGTTAAAAATTCATAGAAAAGATTATGTTTCAGAAATTCTTACAAGAATAAGATCATCATTCAAACGTCGTCTCTTGCAAGTTCATGTGTCTTAGCATTCATGCCAATGGCATTCAAAGTGGAAAGTACCATTTGAATTCTACAAATTAACTCGTCATGTTTTTAAGCATGATAAAGTCTGAAAATGTTAAGTATCATTGGAATTAACATAAATTAAAATCTTTTTAAAGTTCCAACCCAAAATATTAACAGACATTTTCTGGGAAACACCTCTGATAATCAGCCATAGTGTTATTTTGTTAGTCTTAAGTATTTTATTTTGTGGTCGGAGTCACTTAGTGTGATAAAGTTGATTTAGAATTGTAATATTGTGTGATAAAGTAGTTTTAAAATTATGAAATTAGCTTTTTTAAGCTTAATTTTGAAGAAATGAAGGAAATACGCTAACCTATTTTGATGGTCTTACATTTAATATTTGATATTCACAAGAAATGTTTTATAAAGTTTGGAGCTGGAATGGTTCAAAGTTTATTTGAGGAGAAGCATCCCCATGACAGTGATTTCAGGGTTTCAGGCTTGTTACATTTTATCTACTTCCTGGTATTTGACTTCTCACTGGTTGTTTAGCAACTAAGATATTGCTGTTAGAAACATCAGCCATTGTGCAATATATGACACAGTGAAGCTGCCATAGTTGATTGTGTACATGTATAATTTTGACACAACTGCAAACATTTAAGGAAATGTTGGTGTATTTAACTTTTTAAACAAGTGATACTTTTACATACCGTATATACTCTCATTTAAGCCAATACCAACTGCAAACTGCATAGACCCAGATATACCATCGCATAATGCACCAGGCAGATCTGGGTCTATGCAGTTTGTAAGTACTAATCAGTAGAACAAAACAACATAGACCCTGATCTGCCGGCACATTATGCGATGGCAGATCAGGGACTGTTGTTTGCATTTGGATCCAACTTATACACGAGTACATAAGGTAGATAAGGGTTACAAGCAATCATGAATCACTACAAAATGTATAGATTGGTGTGCATTTTCTTGCATTACTCTTAGTTAAATATCTATCCCCCAGTAAGATTTATCAGGTAGAAATGTATGGGAAAATTACACCATCACTAATTACCAATAAAATAATAGCTGAATGAGTACTTTAAAATTACACAAATCTGCACCAGTTGAAGTTCACAGACTTCTCTTATCAAATCCACAAAGAAAAGGGTATGTATGTGAGTGATTTTTCAGAATGACAATTATTGAGATCACACCAGTTTCTGCAACAGAAGGTCTGTACAATAGATTTTTGGCAGGTCATCACATCAGTTTCTGTAACAAAGTCTGTAAAACCTATTTATGGCAGGTCATCACATCAGTTTCTGTAAGAAAGTCTGTACAACCTATTTATGGCAGGTCATCACATCAGTTTCTGTAACAAAGTCTGTACAACCTATTTATGGCAGGTCATCACATCAGGTTCTGTAACAAAGTCTGTACAACCTATTTATGGCAGGTCATCACATCAGTTTCTGTAACAAAGTCTGTACAACCTATTTATGGCAGGTAATCACATCAGTTTCTGTAACAAAGTCTGTACAACCTATTTATGGCAGGTCATAATTCACTAAATATCATATACTTTGTTGACTTTATAAAATTTTTTACAGGACTGCTATTGCACTTATTAAATATGTATAAAAAAAATCCAGTTTTAGCTCATCTCAACAAAGTAGAGGAAAGCTATTGTACTACCCTTGGCATCTGCATCAGTGTCCACTTCCACAAATATAAAAGCAGATACATATGTACAACATCACTGCATCTCAACCATTCTTTCTTCCTCTGTCCTAGGCAACAGTTTTTGGTGTGGGTTTCATAGTACATGTACATCCCTTTTGGAAGATGGCTAAGGTAGCTAACTTGGTACATAATGTGCATTATTTGTACATTCTTGGTCAAGTTTTTGCATTTGGCTCTGGTTTTTTGCACCCTGTATACATGCTATTATATCTGGAATCATGAAATTTGTTGAGAGGTTGCATCTTGAAGAGTATTACACCCTCATCACAAAAGTAGGTCACTGTTACCCTCATTTTATGTTTCAGTTGTGTGCTTTAAGTTTATTTCTTAAGTTTTGTTCATGCTAGAATCATGAAACTATATGATTGTATGTATCTCTGTTAGTACCATTCCCTCACTTTGACCTACATTTCACATTCTACTGGCTTAAGTTACTTTTTTTGTATTTATCTCATGACCACATAGCTTTTTTGCACCCTCTATACATTCTATTTTACCTAGAATCATGACACTTGGTGATGAATGCATCTTGATGAGTACAACATGCTCATCACAAAAATAGGTCACTGTGTCCCATATTTCATGCTTATTGACTTTTATTAAATATTGTGTTTTAACAGTTAATATTAGAATCAATAAACTAAATGATGTGTAGATCTCTATTAGTACCACACCAGTACAATAAAAGAAGGTCACAAAGACCTTAATTCCACATTTTACCAGTTTAGGTTAAGTTTTGAGTTCAGCTCATGACTACGTGAATTGTATGCATTCTATGTACAAACTAACTAGAATCATGAAACTTGCAGAGGGATGCATCTTGACAAGCACTACTACTTCCTTTCAGTAGTAGGTCATTATGGCCGATATAGGACACTTCACTGACTTGGGTTAAACTTTGTTTGATTTTCATTTCTCAGGCACTGTTCATGCTAGAATCATGAAACTGTTGATGATATGCATCTTTGTTAGTACCACAACCTTACAACAAAAGAAGCTTATTGTAACCAATGTTTCATCATTTACTGGCTTTGGTCAAGTTTTTGTATGCCTGCCATAAGATGTGGCATTTTATATTATGTTGTCCTTCTGTCCATCCATCCATCTATCTGTTACATTTTGTTTCTGTGCAGTAACTTGAGTTATCCACCATCTACAGTTACCAGATATTGTGGATGACTTGCACTTGAGGTAAGGAAGAACTCTATCGATCTCAGGGGTCAAGAGGTCAAAGATCAATGTCAATGTGACTGAAAGAAGAAAAATGGTTTCCACACAATAACTTGCATTCTCCATCATCTACTGTTACCAAACATTGTGGATGGCTTACACTTGGAGTAAAAAAGAAGCCTATCAATTTCACTTTCAGTTTTGCCAAGTTTGGCAACAGATATAGGTCTATACTGTTTTCAAGTAGAAGCATGTTATATGTAGGTAAAACAGAGTCCTGTATTGGCAAAATGCAGCCTCTTTCTGTTAAAGCACATCAATTTCTGGGGTAATCACATGCAAGTTTTATAAGTCTGCATGGAAACAGCTGGTAATGTAGTAATAAATTGTCTGAGTTTGTGTGTTCTGATTTCAGTAAATATTTTCATTGTGGTACAGATGAGTGTCACACCAGAAAACTGTCAACTCAGCAGAATCTGCTGAATTCTTTTATATTTCTGAACTCCAGTAATAATTTCACAAGTCCAGTTAGCTTCAGTTCCAGACTGAACCAGTCAAAACACTGTAATGGGGTGCATTATGCACAATACTACTACTGCATAATATAATGGGATCAATAATAATAATAATAAGAAGAAGAAGAAGAAGAATAGTAATAATAATAACAATAACATCTTTTTTTTATCCAGGGTGCCATAATTAGCTGACAGCTAGTTTATGTTGTGGCTCTGCAATTAAAACAAATATACAACAAATATTCATGTAATCAGTAAAAAATATACAAGGTTAACATCTCCCCTGCATAAACAAATACAAATATAACAGAATCTAATACAAATTGTACAAAGTTAACATACTGTTATGACATAAATATATCACAGCTACCACATACAAATGTTATGTAGTCATAAAATCACCACACACAAGCGTGCATCAAGGATGGATCTATACAGAAATATAGGTCTGATCATGAGTATTCAGAAATTTAGGTTATTTAAGTTTTAATATTATGTTATTTCAGTAGGTTTACTATGGGAGTTGAATTACTACATTGATTCCTAAAAGACCTATGATGTCAACGTGAAAATAGTGCCAATCAGACCTCCAACATGGCCACTTCTTGCAATATTTAAATGGTTATGATTGAAAATAGTGCCAATCAGACCTCCAACATGGCCACTTCTTGCAATATTTAATTGGTTATTAATGAAAATAGTGCCAATCAGACCTCCAACATGGCCACTTCTTGCAACATTTAATTGGTTATGAATGAAAATAGTGCCAATCAGACCTCCAACATGGCCATTTCTTGCAACATTTAATTAGTTTTGAATGAAAATGGTGCATATCTGATGATCAATGTATCATTACTTTTGTGAAGAAATTTTGAAAACCAGACCTAATTGACCTTGCGGAGAAGTCAAGGGTACTTAATTGAGCTTATGAACACAGTGACTTGTACATATACAAGTGAATTTTGACCAGACTTTGTATTTAGTTGCATTCCAATGAACAAGCTGATAGTTAGTACTTTTACATTGATTTTAAAGTCAACAGTCTTAGACTTAGGTTTTTAGCTGTACTTGCATGTACGCATGGTAGCACAAGCAAGTATGAATGGATTTTTATCATTTAACCCAGTTTGTGGTATTATCAGAAGACTACCTTGAATGATACCACTTCAATAACTTTTTTTTCAAAAAGAATATTACTTACAGATTTAACCAAACTTAGCATGTGGTAAGTAATATCTTGACATTGTCTGAGACAAGTTCAGTGATCTTCTATCCATTATATCAGATTCAGGTAAATACAGTATATACTCGCATATAAGCTTATACCAACTGCAAACTGCATAGACCCAGATCTGCCATCGCATGATATGCCAGCAGATCTGGATCTATGCAGTTTATAAGGACTAATCAATAGAACAAACAACATAGACCCTGATCTGCTGTCACATAATGTGCCAGCAGATCAGGGTCTATGTTGTTCACATTTGGACTCCACTTATACGTGAGTATATACAGTACTCATTCAGCTATTATTTTATTGATAATCATTGACACAGTACTTCTTACCATACTCTTCTATGTAAGAACACCTAATTGCAGATTGATATTCAGGTCAGAGTAGCACAAGAAAATGCATACCAACCTATAAATCTGTCAGTGATCTTCGATTGCTTGGACTATTAATTATGCAAAAATATCAATATTTTAAAAAGTTAAATACTCCAACATTTCACAAGTGATCATCCTTAAAGCCAAATTTGGTATGGGGCTCAGTACATTGAAGCTTCCCTAAACTGGCCCCTCAGTTGCTTGCTTAAACTGGCCCCTAAGTTGCTTGCTTAAACTGGCCCCTCAGTTGCTTGCTTAAACTGGCCCCTCAGTTGCTTGCTTAAACTGGCCCCTCAGTTGCTTGCTTAAACTGACCACTCAGTTGCTTGCTTAAACTGGCCCCTCAGTTGCTTGCTTAAACTGGACCCTCAGTTGCTTGCTTAAACTGGCCCCTCAGTTGCTTGCTTAAACTGACCCCTCAGTTGCTTGCTTAAACTGACCCCTCAGTTGCTTGCTTAAACTGGACCCTCAGTTGCTTGCTTAAACTGACCCCTCAGTTGCTTGCTTAAACTGGCCCCTCAGTTGCTTGCTTAAACTGGCCCCTCAGTTGCTTCCTCTGCAGACTGGACATATATTTTGGTATTGGACAGTAAAGCCATTCTTGCACTAATCATACCTCTTTAAAGTACCGTATACACTCGCATATAATCTGATACCAACTGAAAACTGCATAGACCCAGATCTGCTGTTGCATAATGCACTGGCAGATCTGGGTCTAGGCAGTTTGTAAGGACTAATCAGTAGAACAAACAACATAGACCCTGATCTGCCAGCACATTATGGGACAGCAGATCAGGGTCTATGTTGTTTGCATTTGGACTCGGCTTATACACGAGTATATAGAGTAGTAAAAATCTTCAAGAGTGTCCAGTTTAGGAAATTTTTACTTTAGTAAAAAGACCAACGTCAGGTTTTGATTTTCACCTGAGTTATGCCCCATGTTTCATGATGCAAGGTTGCTTCAATTATTTCATATTGGCAGGGACATCTAAGCCCTATGGACATATTTCTAGCTTAACTTTTGTTAATGACTCGTTTTCTTATCCACACAATTTTGCAAGTTACCTTTCATAATAATCACATGAATTACAACAGTGAATTACATCTTGCTACCATAATTTCATTCACAGATTATGAAAATGTTGCAGTAATTTCTAGTTTACAGATATTATTACATTTTCCAGCCTACACAAAACCAACCTCATCATGACCTGTTACCATTGAAACTACATAGTCAAAGCACATAATTAGATCCAAGCACATAATTAGATCCAAGCACATAATTAGGTCCTAATTTTATTTCAAATTTTTGAATTGGAAGTATAAGAGTTTTCATGCTCGAGTATCAAATCATGTGCACTTTTCATGGAGGCAAAATTAACCAAGGCCATCGAGGGCGGTACAACTGGTACAGCCATGGTTGTGCCAAATTTTGAAGCATAAAACTATACATTCAGATATGTAAAAAATTATCCATCTGTAAAAAATTATCCACCTGTAAAGCAAAACACTTAGAGATCAACTGCAAACAAAGCACTCAGTTCAGCATGGAAGCCGAATAATTGGTTCTTTATTGTTTACCACTTAACAGTTCTCTACCTCATCCACCATTGTAGGTAGGGAATGGCTGTATCAAAAGAACAAATCTTCCCGTGACAGACCTGTTAAGTTGTGGACGTAAACATGAGATCAACCAGTGCAGTGGTATTATCTTTGCCATATACATTTGCTTTGTTTTCCAGAAGTTTAACTTGTACTTTGCCATTTTAAAGGCCAACTGGGTACATTTAATAAGTCTGAATCTGTTCTGCATCAGTTATTTTAAACTGTGACACAATTATAGCTATATGCCTTCAATAATAAGTTAAATGTCAAGTAAAAACAATTCATATAGACAGCACTTACATTTAATATTTTTCTTAAAACATGATTTTAAAAAGTGTTCAGGTGAAGTTTTTCCCATCACAGAATTAGCTTCAGTTTAAAATATAATATCATTTCTTTGTTGCATTATAAAACTCGGCAAATAAAATTATAGTAGCCCAATATATATGACACAAAAGTGGGTAACGTTGTGGGAATTTACAAATTTCCCAACATTTAAGGCCAGACAAGCCTATCATTGGGGAAAAAAGGGGATAATTACAAGGAAAAAAATAACATATAACACAAAATCCAGACAAAATTATTCTATATGAAGATAAAAAAATTTGAGACATTCAGTTTCTATAATGGAATCCCAACCAAAACAAATATCATGGCCTTATTTTGATGCACTTACATTTTTATACATTATGGACCAGGTTCATACATTGATAACATAATAATGATAAAAATGTGAGTTTTGTTTTACAAGGTTTATAACTATTAAATAAATGAATGTTCTTTCATATGTGCTTTCATCATGCACAAATTCTATTGTTTTATAACAATTACTTTGTTTTTTTTTACCACAATGAAATATTTTTTTGTCATTCACATCTTTCTTTTTCAAATTTTGCCATTATAAATTATTATTCCAATAGCAGCAAGAAATTCTGCCCCCCCCCCCCCGAAAAACTTAATTCTGGGGCCCCCTCCCAATAAAAAGAGTTGTTTCATGGGAATTTTGTGGGTTGCTCTGGCTGTTGCTATGCCACTGCTGACTTCACCCAAAACTTGACATTTAACATTAAAAAATAATCAGTATCAGTGTAGATAGAAAGTGTAAAAATAAATGTATTGGTTTCTCCAGTGTCATCGATATCATCATGCAACAGTTGTGTTATGGGATTGGTCAAAGTTTTTGATTTATTTACATTTCCTTAACCTCATGATGGATTCTGTTCACATAACAAAGATAATTCATACTGAAACACTCCCCTCTCCTTCCTCCCCCCTCCCCAACCAGGTGTAAAGGTTTAGTTGACGTTTTTTATTTGCTTATATTTCCTTGGCTCCTTAATGGATATTATTCTAGCTTTGGATCTTAAGCTGTAAAGTAGAGACAGGGAAAATATTCATAACCTGTTGCTATTGTGTAGCTTACTCTTTTCCAGATGGAAAATACCCTAAACTATATGATGAGAATACATCCTCCCATAGGATGACTCCAAAATGTTCTGAAGTCCAACCCATGGCTTCTGGCCTATGCGCACTATCCCTCATTCTTTTTTGGTCAACCTCCATCTTTAAGATGGGTTTAAATCACTCTTTGTAGAAAATTGCCTTCACTTCAAGCATACATCGCAAATTAAGCATTTTCATTGTGTTCATTGTTTTACAGTGTGGTATTGTAACCCCCAGATCAAGCATTATTCCTGCCCAGAATTAGCTCTCTCGAGTTATTTGGATTTTTTTTTTTTCATAACCTTGCATTTAGGTTACACACACACACACACACACAGGGGCTTTCACCAACATTTATAGTCATTGAGCATTATTTTATTCCTTTTTCTAGCTTGGGTAGGTATTTAGTTATGCCTGTCCTTACTGAATTGGTCTGCGGCCTCATCTTTATTCTGTTTTGTTTGTTCTAGAACAGTACAAATCATTAGAATTTATATTCCATTTAATCTGACTTTCGCTATTTTTATTCTCTGGAAAGGAGGTCGCACACCAGTCTTTACTTTTATTTGTGTGTTTAGTGATTGAACACCTATTCATTCTTTAAGATCAGTATACTGGTAGGTTATTTTTCCTTATTATTATTATTATTATTATTATTATTATTATTATTATTATTATATTATCATTAGCAGTCTTACAAATCTGGTCTTTTGCTAATTATTCATCTCCAGTACTCAAATAAGTATGGTTGACATCATATATGATTATAACTTCAGTATTATTGGTTGTTTTAATTCTTTAATTGGATGAAATAAATCACACTTTTACATAATACAGTGAAACTCCTCAAAACCGAACTCTCATGATACCAGAATCTGCTCAAGACCGAATTTTTTTTTCGTCCCAGAATTTTCTTTCTTTAATATCATCATTTTTTCCCCAGTAAACCGAAACCCCTCAACTCTGAACACTGGAACTATTTTTGATCTCAAATTTCAATTTTACGCTTAAAAAAACCCCCATAGAACTGAAACTCATTTGAAACTTGGAAATATATTTTAGCTGCAAAATTCCTGACACACACTGGAACAGATTAGTTATGGTTAACAGGTGCTGTAGTAGTCTGATCGACAAGACAAAGACCCGGAAACTGCCCCAAGGGCACGCGAGGTTAAAGCAATACTTGACACATGTGCCGACACAGATTAGGGCTGACAATAGGCTAATCTGAAGACTTTGCACCATACAAAAGAGTAAACTTTTAAGGCTAATTACATGTATTAATAACTAAATGCTTATAGGTAAGCCGATTGAGAAAGACTATGTTTCTCTGCTGATCATCTAATGCTATTCATTTCGATACAAGATCAATAGAACATTGTTTACTTGTTTTTTTAAGTTAAATATCAGCGCACACAGACACTGATGCTTTCATAACTGCATTCTCTCTCTCTCTCTCTATCTCTCTCTCTCTCTCTCTCTCTTGCATCACATAAGAGGTCACATAAGAGATATGAAAGAGATTTTTTTTTTTGCATCTGCAAAAGCCTCAGTAAACCGAAAACTTCTCAAAACCAGAAAAAAAATTGGGTCCCAAGGGTGTTCAGTTTTGAGTTTCACTGTACTTACATAGAAGTTTTTTGTAAATCTTATTTTCAGTGTTTTCTTGCAGCAGTGTCTAAGCAGGGTGTGGGGATGTGTGAACACAAGAAAGCCCCCTGGGACACCCATCCCACCTGCCTAGCATGTATAGACTGTAAAAGGACAGATGGTTGTCCTTTTTGCAGTCTATAGCTGGACAAGGTCTGGGACCTCGCTGAATGCAGATGAACTTACAAAACAAAGAAAGAAAGTGCCTTCATCTTCTTCCTCAAAATTTTCAGGGTTTTCTTTCTCCAAGTCCTTCAGGTCTCAGAGGAGGATTAGTAAAGTCTCTTCAGAGATGCTTGATGTTCATGGGCTCCCTTCCAAGGGTGGAAATAAGCAGGTAGAGAGTGAGTCGCACCATCCCATGAGGGAGGAGCAGCACCCTCTTCAGCCCCAAAGGACAGAGTCATTACTCCCATGAGGGAGGTGCAGCACCCTTTTCTAACCCACAGCTCAGTGTTGGTTGAGAATGACAAGCGGCCCCTCCCTCATGTGGGTGAAGCAGCACCGGGTCCATTATTGGTGAGAGGATCGAGACACCCAGTAAGTCTATCAGATATGGGGAAGGGTCTTCCTACAGATCAGAATTGACCAGTCACCAGTCATTGGAGCCCATTAGGTATGGGGATAGGGATCAGGTCGAGACCCCCCTCTCTCCAGGCTATTGTTGAATTCTGCTTGGAATTGAGAATCAGCATACAGATGCCAGTCTAGGGAAGGGGATCGGATCAGCATTTCCCCTTTCTGATAATCCCACTAAATTCCTATAGGATGCAGGGCCTTCCACTGCAGGGAAGTGATTGGCCCTTCCCCTGCATGCAGCCATGGACTTAAGGACCTTGGCCCCATGGTAGAGAGGTTGTTACTGCAGTACGTTGACTGACATATTCCGCTTACATTGTGGGGTCCAAAAGGAGGGAGAGGGGCAGACCTTCTTCCCCTAAACACCCCAGGAGGGTTGAGAGTCACTCTCACCCACCTGTTGAGTCTGCTAATAGGGACAGTCCCACTGCTCCATGAGAGGAGTTACGGGTCAAGGTCCCCCTTATCTTCAAGTGCCCCCCACCACAAAGAGACATTGGATCATATAATCCTGCCTCGCTTTGTGTCCCCTACCTCCTCCCAAATATCAGTCAAGGCAGCAAAGGAGGAAGAGATCTGGTCTTTTGAAAAAGCAGTTAATGAGGTTTACCTTCATTTGCCCCGTGATCTGTGTCCCAAGCCTTCAGCCTCCAAGGACACTAAAATTCCCTCCAGCTTATAGAGACTCTCTGGGGCTACCTCTAGACCAGATCTCTTGTTGCTCCCTCACTCAGCTATGATTAAGGAGCTTTCCCAAAAGTTTTGTAAGGACCAGGAGTTTGCTAGACAATGTAATGGGTAGTCTTTCCCCTCCCCCTCTTGACCCTTGGTCGTGGCAGCTAGTTACAGGGTTCACACCTCTTCCTGGCCCCTTAAACCTCCTACTTTGGATGCTGGAGAGGCACAAGTGGGTACATGTATTTCCATGGGGACCTTGCCTCGCCTTCCAGTTAAAATACTGGAGGCCTCAGAACTTAAGGCTAGGTCACTAATAAGCATAGCCTCGCATGCCCACCTCTTTTCGGCAGCCTCTTTCAGCCTGCTAAAGGAGGAATCTCTCGCCAGATGCTCTTCAACATTTGTTGGAAGCAGTGGCCAAAACATCTAGGCATGCATTATCCTTGTCCATAGCTTTATCAATGGAGCATCTACACCTCCTCAGGGATATTGCTCTGGACACTTACTGTAGCACAGTAAGAACCTTCTTAAAGCTGCTCCCCTGGAGGCAGAGACCCTCCTCTGACTGCTCATTTGGTCTGTGGCTTCTGAGAATTTGGAGACCAGCAACACCGGTCCCTCACATCCACTTCTGGCCCATCGAAACCAGCCAAAAAGCAAAATCATCCTGACCTGCCACAGGGTCCATCAGCGTAGTTCTTCAAAGCCATGCAGCCCCAGACCAAGCAACAACCCCAATTCAGAGCTCCGCATCAGCAGTCGGGTACTAGAAGTGGGTGCTGCAAGGGCCCAGGGTGACCTTTCTTCCTTAAACAGGTTTCTGCAGGATGAACCTTTCAAGATGGAGACCACAGCCTCTGTCAGCAATGTCATAAGACCAGGCAGATAAGCAGTCTCCATTGATCTTCAGGATGCTTACCTTCACATCCCTATCTTTCCTCCTCACATAATATACCTCTGGTTTTGCTTGGATGGGGAGGTCTTCCAATTTTGCGCTCTGCCATTCGGCCTAGCCTCCACACCCACAGCGTTTACCGGGTCATGCACAGAGTATTTGCAGTCCACTTAAGGTCACTTGGGATCCCTATCCTCCAATATTTTGCCGATTGGTCGATCCACAATAGCCAGCTAGAGTCCCTTAAACTAGATCAGTCTCACGGTGGTCCATAGGGACTGGCTTGGTCTTTTACCCAACCTAGAGAAATTGGAGCTTACTCCATCTCAAGATTTCATCTATGTGGGGATGAATTTCCTCACAAACAGAGGATTAGTCTGTGTACTGAGGGACAGAGTAGACAAGATCCTGACCCTTGTGGGGCACTGAGAACCAAGATCAAGTTGTCGGCTCGTCTATTTCTTTCTCTTCTGGGGACCTTGAACTCCACAGCGGACCTGGCTCCCCTAGGTGGACTGCACTTGTGCCCTCTCCAGTTTCTTCTTCTGGCAAACTGGAAACCGTACAGGGACCCCCTGAATGCTCAGATTTCTCTAGGTCTGGATTTCCCTCATCATCTGATTTGGTGTACTAATTGGGACGGTTTCTGGACGAAGTCCCCATGCATGCCCCTAGACCCCACTCCTATCTGTTTGCAGATACATCACGCTAGGGTGCTCATCTGCCGCCAGAAGGACTGATTCTTCAGGGTTCATGGTCCTGGGAAGAAATGGCCCTCCACATCAACAATTTGGAAATAAGGGCAGTGTATTTAGACCTTCAGTCAAAACAAGAAGTCGCTGCGTGATATTCTACTCCGACAACATGTTGGTGGTAGAGTACCTCAGGCAACAATGAGACACACATTCCCCTTCTTTCTGCATGGAGGTTTGGAACCTCCTTTGCTGGGCAATCTCGGAAGGGATTACCCTCCAATTTCACCACATTCCTGGCAAAAAGAATATTTTGGCCAACAGTCTGTTCAGGAAGGGCAAGATAGTTCCCATAAAATGGTGTCTGCACCAATCCATGGCAGATTCCTTGTTCAGACTTTGGGGGAGAGCCTTGGTGGACTTGTTTGCGATAAGGCTAAACAATAAGCTCCCCTTTAACATTTCCCCAATCCTTGACCAGAGGGCCTGGGCAGTGGATGCTTTCAGCCTGAACTGGAATCATCGGTTCACTTATGCCTTCCACCCTTCAGGATGATCCCATAAGTACTTCAGAAAGTAAGGACCTCCACTGTTCAAATCATTTTGAAAGCCCCTCTGTGGCCCAAATGATTCTGGTTCATCGATCTTCTCGACCTGCTGATGGACCAGCCCAGGACATTACCCCAGAGGCGGGACCTTCTGTCGCAGCACAGGGGCTCTCTCCTACACAACAGCCCACAGATTATCCACCATCACACTTGTCTCATCTCAAACGATTTCTGTGCCATGACAAGTTTGCGAGCAAAGTCAACAAGTGCATCATTCAGTCCAACAATCTGCATCCAATGTCTATGATGCTAAGAGGAGAATCTTTTGCGATTGGTGCAGTAGGAAACTTGTTAATCGTAGCTGTCCCTCTATGAGCGCAGTAGCAGATTTTCTTCTCTTAATTTTTGAAGAGAGACAATGCTCAGTTTCCACTATCAAGGGCTAATGGGCAGTCTTATCCAACACACTTAAATTTTCGAAGGGCTTAGCCATTGGTGCAGACTTTCACATTGCAGACCTGATCATATCTTTCAGGCTACAAAGACTGGTGTCTCACTCGCTAATACCTAGATGGAATCTCTTTCAAGAACCGTACCCTCAAGACTGCTTTCTTGCTCTACTTAGGATTCTCAAGACGAAGGAGTGAGATTCAGCCCTATCCATAGAGTAAGGCTGTCTAAGGTTCAATGGAAATTATTAGTCAGTTTCTCTCCTTTGCCAGGCAGGTTTCTTATCAAAAATCCAGCTTCCATCGGTTGCTCCACTCCCGATTGAAATCCCCAGTCTCAGTCATATCTGTGCTGGAGATGATCAAAATAGACTTTAATGCCCAGTTAGGGCTTTATGTTTTTATTTGGCAGCTTCTAAAGGGAGAAGAAAGGGTAAGAAGCATCTTTTTGTCCCCCTTAAAAGCACAGCTGATATTTCAGTTTCTAACCTTTCGAGGTGGATTACCATAACTATCAAGAGAGCTTACCAATCCCTTACCGAGAGGGACCTTTCGTTCATGAAGATTAAAGCCCATGAGGTTCGAGCCATTGCTACCTCATGGGCCTCTCTAACTCGTTCGTCTCTGGAGGATATCATGAAAGCTGCATTTTAGCGATTTTACACGACCTTCTCCTACTTGTACCTTCACTCATTGGGTCACCAAAGCAAAGGCATATTTTCTTTGGGGCAGATAGTCTTAGCACAAAAGGTGACCCATGCAGATACCATCAGGCAGTAGTCTACACTTCTATAGTGGGGGTGAGTATTGCTTGTTCTTTTTCCTTCACCAGTTGTGCGATAATCAGTCTCCCACTGAACTGGCAAATTCAGCTTTGAAATAGCAACAGGTTATGTATTACTGATATTAAAATGTAGTTTTTCTTTGTTGGGGGGGGGTAAACTGATTTTAATGATCTAATACTTACCTGAGTTGTCCCTCACAATAAAGTCCCTCAGTATACCACTGCCCCTCTTAGAACATGGCTTTGGTCATAGAATTCTTCAAATTTTCTTCTATCATTGCTAATTAATTTCAGTTTATTATGGTTTATTTTAGTTCTTAGCTCATGAGAACAACTATGGTGTATTTTCATATCATTAAATACTCATTTTTTATTTTTATTTTAATAGATTATCAAGACACAGCCTTGTTCAAACATCCTTCAGTATAAAAGTTCCTAGATTTGTTATGTGGGTCACTTTAATGACTCCCATGAATAAGACATCTCTCAGTATAAAGTTCCCTGATTTGCAGGTGGGTCACTTTTATGACTGCCATGAATGGGACATCCATCAGTATAAAGTTGCCTGACTTGTAATGTGGGTCACTTTTATGACTCCCATGAAACATCCCTCAATATAAAGTTCCCTGACTTGTAATGTGGGTCACTTTTATGGCTCCCACGAATGGAATATCCCTCAGTATAAAGTTCCCTGACTTGTAATGTGGGTCACTTTATAGCTTCCATAAATGGGACATCCCTCAGTATGAAGTTCCCTGACTTGTAATGTGGGTCACTTTTATAACTCCCATGAAACATCCTTCCATATAAAGTTCCCTGACTTGTATTGTGGATCACTTTTATGACTCCCATGAAACATCCCTCATTATAAGGTTCCTAGACTTGTAGTGTGGGTCACTTTTATGGCTCACATAAATGAAACATCGCTCAGTATAAAGTGCACTGACTTGTAGTGTGGGTCACTTTTATGGCTCACATGAATGAAACAGTATAAAGTTCACTGACTTGTAACAAACGTCACTTTTATGACTCTCATGAAACATCTCTCAGTATAAGGTTCCTAGACTTGTAGTGTGGGTCACTTTTATGGCTCACATGAATGAAACAGTATAAAGTTCACTGACTTGTAACATGGGTCACTTTTATGACTCCCATGAAACATCTCTCAGTATAAAGTTCACTGACTTGTAATGTGGATCACTTTTATGACTTCCATAAAGATGGAGCAGTGTATAATATGCAACCAGCTCAGAACAGTGCAAACCCAGATCTGCCATTACATAATGCACCAGCAGATCAGGGTCTATGCAGTTCACTTGATGTCATAGGTAGAATGAACAGCGTAATCCCAGATCTGCCATCACATAATCCACCAGCAGATCAGCAGATCAGGGTCTATGTAATTCACTTGATGTCATGTGTAGAATGAACAGTGTAGACCCTGATGTACCAGCATATTATCTGATAGCCAATCTTGTTTGCAACTATTTGCTGAAAGTTGCGGGTTGGTGTGTGTTATATAAAGCAAACAAAATGATTATTTTAGCTGACGTTTTCAGTTGGGTTTTTTTTTATTAATAAATATCATCAATGTGCCTTTTGCCTGAAACTGTTTACTGAAAGTGAAACACTAAATTCAAAAGTTCATCAATCCTGTTGAGCAATTTCTCATCATCAGTTTCCTCCTGTCAACCTGTCAACTTGGGTTAAATGTTCATTGGTTAAATCTAGACATGTTGATTGCATTTGTTTATGAGATGAGACAAACAACTGCAAATAGCTTAATCTTTTAGTGCCCTGATTGATGTCTGCCAAAGGCTCAGTAAGCAATGTTTACTTACAGAGGAAGAGTGGATTTCAAGTGGATTTTATTAAAACACCTGCAAGATAAGACTATTGTTGCTGCTCTCAAAATATACTGTCTGTACACAAAGTTCATGATTCTGGATATGCACTGTACCTTATTTATTAAAAGAAGCTTTCCCTCTGAATACCCTGGAATAAAAGTGGTTAATTGATGACAAAATTTACATTAAATGCTTGAAAGTAAAATTAGCCAAACCTGCCAGATTTAATAAATAGTGATTGACATCTGATTTCAGAAACTGTCTTACATTATTATTTTTTCATGCTGTTGTCTTTACCTATGACCAGCCAATAGCAGAGCCACCAGCTGTTGACTTTGCCTATGACCAATAGCAAGTTTTCCAGCTGTAGTCTGTGCCTATGACCAATAGCAAGGCCTCCAGCTGTAGTCTTTAACTATGACCAATAGCAAGGCCTCCACCTGTTGTCTTTACCTATGACCAATAGCAAGGCCTCCAGCTGTAGTCTTTACCTATGACCAATAGCAAGGCCTCCAGCTGTTGTCTTTACCTATGACCAATAGCAAGGCCTCCAGCTGTTGCAAGACCTTAGTGCTTGCACATTATTACATAAAATACAGGTATACATGTGAGAGGAAACACTGGCAAGGTCCCACAAAATAGACTAAAATGTAGAGAATGCATTGGGGCCTTCATGATTGACCAGGATGAGGTCATAGTGCAACTGTGGTGGATGGCACAAGTAATGGGAACTGTGAAGGGCAATGATGAATTAAGCTCAACAATTAAACAAAATGAAGAAAGTTTCATTTATTTATTTGTAATATTGTCAAATTTGAATGTTTGAGCATTATTTAAATTTATTGGAGAATCTGAAAATTTTATTGGTTCTGATAAATTTATACAATTTGATCTCTGGTCCATATTAGATCTTTGTAATCCTGGGGTCAAGGGTCAGATCCGAATGATGCGTAACATAACCATGTTATTTAGTGCATTCAATGGCTAATGGTAACTTAGAGCTTGGATAATTCAAAAAGTACTGATTGGATTTAGTTCAACTTTTGAAGTTTATTTTTATTTAAAGCAATAAGTCTGTAAAATTAAACAAATCTTGTGAAATTAGTAAAGATTTTTCTATGCAGATTAGGGTGGGCAAATGAACATTTGTCTTTTAGCAGGAGGGTTGGGAATTGGTGTCAGCATTGTTGGAGTCCCTATCTGCCCTATTCTTAGCATGAGGGTTGGGAATCAGAATCAGCATTGTTGGAGTCCCTGTCAGGTCCATTTTTAGCATGAGGGTTGGGAATTAGGGTCAGCATTGCTGGAGTCCCCTTCAGCCCCATTCTTAGCACGAGGGTTGGGAATTAGAGTCAGCATTGTTGGAGTCCCCTTCAGCCCCATTCTTAGCGTGAGGGTTGGGAATTAGGGTCAGCATTGTTCTCGTATCACATATTTTGATGACATTACCACCCACCCACTCCAATCCATTACATATATTATTGTGTATAATATTGTGTATTGCTGCTATAACTCCATGTATAAGTTTGCTTAAACAGATATTCAAACTGTCACTATCATTGCAATGTTTTTTAAATGGTTTTTTTTACCTTTGACCCTGTAAGGGACTCCATGGGAAGGGCCCCCAAAATTGAACCCCTCAAGCAAATAGATGGTTATCTCACAGGCAACCTATGTACCAAGTTTATTGAAATTTCACCTTGAGGACATAGAGTTATGGACAGATGAACAGACATACCATGGGTGTCATAATATCATTTCACCCCCACCCCATCCCCAGCTAAAGCGTTTGAATAATAACAAAGTTTTAATATACTCATGCAGTGAGAGTCAGTTCTGCTTTCCATTGTATCTTGTTTTCATCATTCATTCATTCCATGTACATTATAATTAGACCTGTTGTCATGGATACATAACTGTATGACCTTGAATATCATTACTCCAGAAAAATCAACACACCTGTCAGCTTAACTGACTTCTTCTGTTTTAATTGGTAATCTTGTTTAGCACACAGCTAAGTTGGATATAATTAATGAATGGTGACACAGGATTGCTTAAGTCTGACATTTATCACAAGTATCAGGAAGAAGATACTGACCCTGTTAGCTGGCTAGTGATCAGTCATGCAAGGATATTTTAACAATTACCCAGTAGTAGTGTTTTATTTATTGGAACTGCTCCCAAAAAATATCAATTATATATTTGCAGCACACACACACACAGACACATACACACACATGCACTCACACCTTTAGACTCGTTGCATCAAGTGAACTGTCTGTTGATAATTTTGTTGAGAAATTGTTAACAGTCCCTCAAACACCAGAAATTACTACATTGCTAAGGCTGTAGGTCCAATTGTTATGCATAAAATACATGAAGAATTCTCAGTGAAATTCAAAGTTTGAGACCCTCTGTGGCTAAAATTTGTGCAGAACTTAAAAAGAAGAGTGAAAAAATTGAGTTGCTTGAGAACCAGTTAGATGACCTACATCAGTTCTCATGACAACAGATCGTTCATATATATGGTGTCCCCAAATCTAAGCCACATCCCAACCTTGACCCTGAGATTGAGGTACATGAGGACAGGAATGACCCTAAAATTGAGGTACATGAGGACAGGAAAGATTCTGAAGAAAAAAAAGCAAATTATAGCAAGAAGAAAAGAGCAAATGAAAGAGAAAATACAGACTTATTTGTGCTTAAACTTGCAAAGGATATTTGTGTAAACCTTACAATTGATGACATTAAAAGGAGTCACCAAGTAGGGCCATCCAGTCAAAGAAATAGACCAATCTTGGTTAAGTTTATGAAATATCATAAGTATCTGGAAATGATGAAAGCACGATCTAAATTAAAAACCCTCAAACTGCATTTTGTAATGTACTTAAATGAGGACTTGACACAAACAATAGCTAAGATTGCCAAGCAAGCAAGAATTCTGAAAAAGGATGGGAAAATCAAAGATACCTGGGTTTAGAATGGTGTGATCTTCATCAAAGAGAAGGATGAATTGGTTGTCCAAAGCACAACTTGGCCAGCATTGCTGACATTGATGGACAACTTCAGCCTTAAACTTTGCATTAGCACACAACCTACAGCAACACCCTTACTGATACAACCACATGATTCTAACAAATCCGTCGCTGCTTGTTGGATGATGAACAATCCTCAATGCTATTCTAAGTATCCCCTATGTATTATCTATGTGTTGTAAACACATCCAGACTTGATAACAGACAGAGATTTTTAAAGTATCAATATGCTTGTTACATAATTCACTTACCTGTATGATTGACCATGTCAGTTACAGTCTTGAATTGTAAAATCAAATATAATGATTTATATCGCATGAGAAAATATTGCCCAAGAGGGATTCACCAATTTTGTGTTTTCATTACTGTACTTATTATCTTTCGTTTTGTGTTTTGAAAATTTTTCAAGAACATTATTTCACTTTGTTTGTTCATGTTTGCAGCACAATTAGTTAAGTTCATATTCAGAAAATTTTTCAAGAACACTATTTCACTATGTTTGTTTATGTTTGCAGCACAATTAGTTATGTTCATATTCAGATCCAAAGTCCAAGTATAATTGCAACAAACTAGTTGTGATTTACAAATGTGTTTAATATATGTGTATATACAGACGTGTTTATATGTACTTGTATTCACCCATGAAGTCTGCACATGCCGATGTAATAAACAGCCGTGGCAAATCTGCTTTTTCGCCCCTTGAGGGCATAACTTAATGTCAGTCTCAATTACACAGTATAGAATGGCCATAGGTTTGTTCCACTGTAACCTACATGCAAATGTACGCAGTTGCCTTGACCTGATCATTATATTAATGGTGCTCTTGTATATATGCATTGAAATATGACAGAATTGGACTTGGTTATTTGATCTATTTTAGAATTATATTATGTGATCAGTACAATGCAATTCCAACTGTTAACTACAGTTTATTTTCTTTGCATGATTTGATATACCTCAACACATATTTACATCATTCAGTTTTGCATTTTTCTTTACCAGCATTATGGTTTTTGATTGTTGTATTAATGTATTGGTGAAGTATCCATTCTGTTGATATCGGAGATAGAACCTAACCCCAGTACTGAAACCTGGAGAAATCATCTTAATAATATGCACCTTAATATACTGAGTCTTAGACCTAAGATTGATTTGATACAGGTAAATGTGAAGGAGTTTGATGTATTGATTTGATACAGGTAAATGTGAAGGAGTTTGATGTATTGATTTGATACAGGTAAATGTGAAGAAGTTTGATGTATCGATTTGAATCAGGTAAATGTGAAGGAGTTTGATGTATTGATTTGATACAGGTGAATGTGAAGGAGTTTGATGTATTGATTTGATACAGGTGAATGTGAAGGAGTTTGATGTATTGATTTGATACAGGTGAATGTGAAGGAGTTTGATGTATTGATTTGATACAGGTAAATGTGAAGGAGTTTGATGTATTGATTTAATACGTGTGAATGTGAAAGAGTTCAATGTATTGATATTCACTCAGAGATGACTTAAACAGAGTATTCTGTGTTATGAAATAGCTGTTTGAACTACTTGTATTCTATGTTATGAAATAGCTGTTTGAACTACTTTGAAGTTTGAACAGTTCAGGAAGGACAGAGCTACACTTGGAGGTGGAGTGGCTTTTTATGTAAAAAAAAAAAAACATATTCCGGCAATTCTAAGGTCCACTTGGACCTTTCTTACCTTGAATGTATCTGGATAGAAATAAACATTAAAGGGAAGAAATTGTTAGTTGCTGGAATATACAGACCACCCAGTTGCAACATAGCTCGTTGGGAGCATCTCAAATTAAGTATAGAGTCTCATAGCCCAATCCACAAATCCTGGCTGTTTAATTTTAATGGGAGATTTTAATGAATATTGTCTCCTTCCAAATAAAAAAATTTCACTGTTGTGTCAGTCAAGTAATCTTCACCAGTTAATAACAACCCAATGAATTTTACAGAGTATTCCAAGACTCTGATTGACCTTATTTTGATGCCAAACCCTGATTTTGTGCACTCTGCACTCTGCTGATGTTTTGGATCTGTTTCACGCTGAAGGTGTTCGGTATCATTGTCCTATATATGCTACATTTAAATTTATCGTCCCTAAATGAGCATGCTATGAAAGAGAAATCTGGGTTATATGACCAAGGGAATTATACTCTTTTGAATTAAATACTCGGTTTTTTTCTCTTGGAACAGTGTAATTAATGAAAATGATGTCAATGTCAGTGTTGAGAATTTTATAGATATAATACAGGATGCAGTAAGGAAATGTGTACCACACTAAAGTGTTACTATTCGCAATAAAGATCTACCTTGGATACATAATGAAATTAGGAAACTATTAAGGCAAAGAAAATGATTGTATGATCAAGCAAAACATACTAAAAATCCCTGGAACTGGTTTCATTACAGGCAAAAGAAAAACTTAGTTATTTCTGAGATTAGGAAGTCTAAACATAATCATTACAACACACTGATGAAACCAATCAGGTCGTCACATGGTAATCCAAAAGACTGGTGGAAACTAATTAGAGAAATTCAAGGAAGGTCAAAAAAGAAATCTTATGAATCTTTGATTGTAAATGACACAGATATAATCAATGACAAAGAAAAGGCAAAAACTTTCAATGATTTCTTTTGTGAACAGTCAATTATAAAAATCGAACATTTACCTCAAATTCTTGAATTAGTCCTCTGAGATTTATCTATCCTGCTCTTGATAACATTACTGTAACCAAGGATGATGTTTATAATGTTTTAGAAGGTCTAAATCCATCGAAAGCATGTATCCCTGACTTAATGCATCCTAAATTACCAAAAGAAAAATTGCAAAATAAATGAAGTATCCACTGTGTTGCAACTCAGTATCTCCTTACAAACTTCAGGGTTTCCAGATCACTGGAAATAAATTAGCAAATGTAGTACCTGTGCATAAGAAAGATTCCAAAACCACTGTGTCTAATTATCATCCTATATCTTTACTTTGTACTTTATCTAAAGGTTTTTAGAAGTGTGTGTATAAATATCGAAATAACTACAAGGTGCAACATGATATAATTTCACACAATCAATCAGGTTTGCACCTGGTGATTTGACAATACATCAGTTAACAGACATTTACAATATAATTTGTTTTGCACTAGACCAAGGTAAGGAGGTTAGCAGTGGTGTACTGGCCATTGGTCATACCGGGATAAATCCTGGTGGGCCGCCACAAAAAAATCCGTTTTTACCGGTGTTTTACTGGTGTGAGTAAAACCCCGGGCCTGTCATGGCAGACCACCGCATCGGTGAGCCGGTGGGCCGTCAGAAAGTCCAGGGCCGAGTTGCTTACCCAGTACATTCCTGGAGGTTAGGACCATTTTCTTTGATATTAGCAATGTTTACGACAGTTTGGCATAAAGGATTGCTCTTAAAACTAAATAGTATTGGTGTTCTGGAAATTTGTTATGATGGTTTGAAAGTCACTTACAGTCAAGAAAATAACAAGTTATTATAAATTCTAAATCTCAGATGTTTGATGCATTAACGCTGGCATCCCCCCAGGTGTCCATTTTGGGACCCTTATTATTTTTAATTTTCATCAATGATATTGTAGAGAATATAGAATCATCGATTAGACTCTTTGCTGATGATACAACATTATATATAATAGCTGATAATCAGATCTTAGCTGATGAAATCTTAAACTCTGATATTGAAAAGATACATGAATGTTCCAGGTGTTTGCTAGTTACAATAAATCTGGATAAAACTGAATCAATGTTAATATCCCAAAAATGGAACCATACCCACCATTCTATATTGTACATGGCTTAAACAAACCTACAAGAGGTTACTCAGCATAAAAATGTGGGCAATATCTTAGCCAGTGATGACATTTAGCATGCACATATCAAATATATTTCTAATCAACAGTGGGAGAAATTAAACTGTATAAAATGTTTCAAATTCAACTGGATAGATTGCCTTTGGAAAAAATGTACAAATCTTATATTTTATCGATTTTTGATTACACTGATCACACTTGAGACAATTGTACAATGCAGAAGAAACAACTTAAAAAAAAAAAATGTTGAGGTGATGAGAATAATAACAGGTACAACCAAAAGTGCATCTTCTACATAACTGTACCATGAAACTAATTTGGAAAGCCTAAACTCTCACCGTTACAAGAACAAATTGATTCAGTTATATAATTTATCACGGAATAGCTCCAGTATATCTTAAAGATGTGATTCGACCTTTAGTTATAGAACATGAAATCTACTTCAATCGATCAACAAACGTTATTTGACCTCCAATGTGTAGAACAACATTGTTCCATAATTCATTTTTACGGTCTACGATTCGAATATGGAACTTGTTACGTGTAGAAGTGAGAAACAATCCTTCATTGCATAATTTCAAAGCCTACCGGAATCAAGAAAAAGAAATCACTCCTTGTTTATGTTGGTGATCAAGTGTCACAGGTTATGCATGCTAGGCTACAGTTTATGCATGCTAGGCTACAGGTTATGCATGCTAGGCTACAGTTTATGCATGCTAGGCTACAGTTTATGGATGCTAGGCTACAGGTTATGCATGCTAGGCTACAGTTTATGCATGCTAGGCTACAGTTTATGCATGCTAATGCTAGGCTACAGTTTATGCATGCTAGGCTACAGTTTATGCATGCTAGGCTACAGGTTATGCATGCTAGGCTACAGTTTATGCATGCTAGGCTACAGTTTATGCATGCTAGGCTACAGGTTATGCATGCTAGGCTACAGTTTATGCATGCTAGGCTACAGTTTATGCATGCTAGGCTACAGTTTATGCATGCTAGGCTACAGTTTATGCATGCTAGGCTACAGGTTATGCATGCTAGGCTACAGGTTATGCATGCTAGGCTACAGTTTATGCATGCTAGGCTACAGTTTATGCATGCTAGGCTACAGGTTATGCATGCTAGGCTACAGTTTATGCATGCTAGGCTACAGGTTATGCATGCTAGGCTACAGTTTATGCATGCTAGGCTACAGTTTATGCATGCTAGGCTACAGGTTATGCATGCTAGGCTACAGTTTATGCATGCTAGGCTACAGTTTATGCATGCTAGGCTACAGTTTATGCATGCTAGGCTACAGGTTATGCATGCTAGGCTACAGTTTATGCATGCTAGGCTACAGTTTATGCATGCTAGGCTACAGTTTATGCATGCTAGGCTACAGGTTATGCATGCTAGGCTAAGAACAAGTGTACTAGTTTAAATTACGATTTATATTAAAATCATGTATCTAACTATAAGTATTGTGCCTGTGGGAAATTTTAGATTCCAAAACACTTTCTTCTAGACTGTCCAGAATACTCCAATTTTAGAGATCACATCATATACACATTCCCTTTTGATCTCACGTTTAAAATTTTATTATTTGGCAACCCTATATTCTTTACAGAAAATAACACAAATATTTTTGTCTGTGCAAAATTCATTAAGATGACTAACATATTTAAGTAACTGATATAACTCACAACCTTTTGAATGAATCATCTTTATTTTGTTTTTAGCACTACTTGTCATAGACCAGATGAGCTTATGGGATGGTCTTTCATTCGTCGTCTATCGTCCGCCCGCTGTCATCTGTCTGTTTGTTAGCACAAGTTTGTTATCGCTACTCCTCCTAAACTACTTGGAGAATTGTCACAAAACTTTACACATATTCACCCCATAGTCTAGTTGGTTCTAAATGAAAATGTTGCTGCTCGGACATCCATTATGGCCACCAAAGAGGCCATCTTAAAAATCTTGTTATTGTTACTTCTTCTGAATGGATGATCATATCAACATGGGGTTTTCACTAAAAGACTTCTTATGATGTCTTGTTGGTCCTAAATGAAAATGGTGCCAATCTGACCTCCTATGGTTGCCATGGCAGCCATCTTCAACATCTTGTTATCGCTACTCCTTCTACATAGATGATCATATCAACATGGGGTTTTCACTAAAAGACTTCTTATAATGTCCAGTTGGTCGTAAATAAAAATGGTGTCGATGTTGCATTCAATATGACTCTCATGGCAGCTGTCTTAAAAATCTTGTTATCACAACTCCACCTGAACAGAAAGTCATATTGACATGGGGTTTTCACCAAAAGACTTCTTTTGATGTCGAGTTGGTCTTACATGAAAATGGTGCTAATCTGACATCCAGTATGACCACCACACAGTGGTCATCTTGAAAATCTTGTTATCACTACTCCTTGTGAATGGATGGTATATCAAATGAGGTTTTCACTAAAAGATTTCTTATGATGTCTATTTGGTCTTAAATGTAAATGCCACTGATGTGAGGTCCAATATGGCTGCCATGGTGGCCATCTTGAAAATCTTGTTAGCACTACTCCTCCTGAATGGAAAGTCATATTGACATGAAGTTTTCACAGAAAGACTTCTTATGATCTCTAGTTAGTCCTAAAAAATAATGATGCTGATCTGATGTCTATTATGGCTGCCACGGTGGCCATCTTGAAAATCTTGTTATCACTACTTTCCCTGAATGAATGCTAATATCAGCATGGGTTTTTCACTAAAAGACTTCTTATAATGTTTTGTTGATCCTAAATTAAAATGGTGCTGATCAGACATCCAGTATGTGCCTTTCTTTAAAATATTGCTTTTGATGCTCCTTTTAAATGGAAAGTCATTTTGACATAGGGTTTTCATCAGAAAGTTTTTATGGTGTCATGTTGGTCCTTAATGAAAATGACTAACCTCAATGTCACCACCATGATGGCTACATGTATCTTGAAAATATTGTTATCTCTGCTCCTCCCAAATGAATATGTCAACATGGAGTTTTCACCAACAGACTTTTTATGATTCCTAGTTGGTCCTAAATGCAAATGGTGCCAGTTGTACATCCAATATAGCTGCCATGATGACTGTGTTACAAATCTTCATATCAGTACTCCCCCTGAATGAGTTTTTCACAAAAAGACTTCTAATGATGTCTGCTCTTCCTAAATGAAAATGTTGCCAATCTGACATCCAATATGTGCACCACAGCAGCTACTTTGAAAATCTTTTTATTGCAGAAGAATATCAGAGGTGGTTTCAACACTCAGCAGTTAAAAGGAAGAAATGGTCTTATCTTGAACTGAATTGCTGGAAATTCTTTTCACCCAGTAGAGCCTCAGTACCTTCAAGGGACTCTTGTTAATCTTTGTTTTGTTATATGTGTATTTATGGATGTATGTGTGTGTGTGTATATATATATATATATATATATATATATATATATATATATATATATATATATATATATATATATATATATATATATATATATCTTATTTGTGCTCTTTCTTTATAACCACTTGTACCAGCATCCAGATTATGATGTTATATTTTTTGTTACTGTTGGGGAGACAATGCTCAAATAAGCTCATTGTTTTCAACTGAGTCCCCAAAATCCTGTGTTTGTACTTGTATTTGACAAAGTTTCTGAAAATAAATTTGGTTTAAACAAAACCACATTTATGTCCCCCAAGCTTGGAGATCTTGTATGCAGTCACTCAGTTTATCCAAACCACATATATCTCTCAAAAGCTGGCAAATCTTGTACAAGTTCTTTATCCAACTCCTGTTCATCTCCTAATAAGTTCAAATAAAAGAGATGCTACTGTACTTGCATAGATAAATCAATTTATTAATCAAGCATCATCCATAATTTTTTTAACCCAGATTTTATATTTCAGTTTACAAATGTATCAAAACCAATCAGTGATGATCCCATGAGTGTCATTATATGTATGATATATGTTTTTGTCCACTTTATTGTACATAAAATTGTTGTGTATTTGTTCCCTCTATATACAGGCAAATTTAGGATTGTGTAGGTATCTTTATTCTACAGAATCCTCTCTAAGCTTTTAAACAACATACAAACAAACAAAAATCTTTATCAGGAAATTTTTTTAACCAGAAATAAATCGCTAGACTCAAATTATTTTCTCTTCATCAGCAATAATGATAACATAGGGTTTAATTTGAATCTAAAGCTATAGGGAATTAGTGTAAGCAGAGAGTATTGACAAAATAACTAATTATATTTAAGGTGTTACCCTGGGCTCCCAGTTGATTACTGCTTATCAAGACTTTCTAAAGCTTCAGAATAATGAACTTTTGATCATGTCTGATGGAAATGGATATTTGGTTATTACTTTTCTCTTTTTTTATAGTCCCAATGACTGTTTAATTTAGCCTTTTGAAGGAAGTCTCTCATTGTAACAAGTTTGATGGAAAGTTATTTTTGGGAATCCATTTTCAAGGTTAGGCGATACAACTTTACACTTCTTTAAGATACAATATGTTACCAAAAGTTAGTTAATTGATCCAACTTGCTGTATGTCTTGGGACAATGTGGACCCAAAGGGATAATGCAGTAATTGCCTTTATTGCTTATGGTCTTGCACCAGTCTGGTTGCTTCCTGCTAGGTACAGTATATAATACAAGTCGCGCTACTGTTTACTTTATAGAGGGCACTAGTATAGTCATAATATTCATAACCATAGGGTGTTTTACAAGAGAAAGACTAGGAATAAGCCATACACGCTCCCTTACAGAGCACTAATATAGTCATAATGTCCATAATCATAGGGCTTTGTACGGGAAAAAGACCAGGAATAAGCCATAGCATTCTCTTTCTAAAGAAAAAATTTGCTATCAAGTTCTGAGGGCCAAGTATTGATATCAGAAGAGAACAAATCATATGGCGAATAACAGTCTTTTCATTAGCTCCCAGGTTGAAGTTGTTGGATATTTAGAACAATAAAATTGAAATAAATAATTTTGGCTTCCAGATGCTGACAACCTGCCCCAGTGGGAGAAGGATTTGCAACAGGAGTTACAGGAGTATGAGATGGTGGCTGACATGGGAGAGATTGATGATAATGAAATTGAGAATGAAATCCTGCAGCAAATAGAAGAGGAGACCAAGGCCACCTGACTGCATTTTTATAAAATTGTCTACTTGTAAATATAATTAAGGTAGAAGTATACTTATAAATAGAGGACCAGTTCACAACAGATTTAATGACAGCTATAAAATAGACACAATTTTTTTAAAACCTTTAAGCTGTTAACAGGAATTAATTACATACAGAAACAAATGCATAAATTCAATATTTAACTTGTTTATACTTGACTTTCATTAGGCAAGAAATTTTACAATACCCCATAAAATGGTTTACAGTAAGTGTGGTTTTCAGACTTACAGTAAGTGTGGCTTTCAGACTTACAGTAAGTGTGGCTTTCATTCATACAGTAAGTGTGGTTTTCAGACTTACAGTAATTGTGGCTTACAGACTTGCAGTAAGTGTGGCTTTCAGACTTACAGTAAGTGTGGCTTTCAGACTTACAGTAAGTGTGGCTTTCATTCATTCAGTAAGTGTGGCTTTCATTCATACAGTAAGTGTGGCTTACTGACTTACAGTAAGTGTGGCTTACAGACTTACAGTAAGTGTGGCTTTCAGACTTACAGTAAGTGTGGCTTACAGACTTACAGTAAGTGTGGCTTTCAGACTTACAGTAAGTGTGGCTTTCAGACTTACAGTAAGTGTGGCTTACAGACTTACAGTAAGTGTGGCTTACAGACTTACAGTAAGTGTGGCTTACAGACTTACAGTAAGTGTGGCTTTCAGACTTACAGTAAGTGTGGCTTTCAGACTTACAGTAAGTGTGGCTTACAGACTTACAGTAAGTGTGGCTTACAGACTTACAGTAAGTGTGGCTTACAGACTTACAGTAAGTGTGGCTTTCAGACTTACAGTAAGTGTGGCTTTCAGACTTACAGTAAGTGTGGCTTACAGACTTACAGTAAGTGTGGCTTTCAGACTTACAGTAAGTGTGGCTTTCAGACTTACAGTAAGTGTGGCTTTCAGACTTACATGTCGCTTTGACACCAAATGTTATCAATATGCAATATATTAAGGTGATTTGTAAATTGGTTTACATAGCTGGTTTATTTTCCCAATACAATTACTTGTAGGGGTTAGGTGTACCTTGCAAACTTTAAAGATATTATGACCCACATTTTTGTGTCTAAACTTTTCTTCATGTTTGGCATAAAAAAGTTATCAGTGTACTTTAAATGTGATGACCTATGTCATTTCTTTCATTTTTCAAAAGATGATATCATTCAAATTGTCACTGAAAAGTATTTTGCAAATCTGAATATAAGAAAGAAAGAAAATAAGTAAAATATTGCATCCAGGGCAATACTCCATTGAATCCAATGTAAAATCAGATTGAGTGGGTCCCATTACAATGATGCCCATAGTACCCCCCAACACACACACACACACACTTTTTCGCTTTGACATATTTACAGTCCAATCTTCAACTTATTTCAGTATGAACAGTTTCTGGATGTAAATGATTTGAGTAGCCTTCTTTATGTGGCTATTTAAATTGTCTACCAGTAATTATATGGTCTGGATTATCATAAGATTGTTTTATTGTTAATATGTAAATGCATTTACTTTTTTCATACAGTGTCTACTATCCAACCAAAAAGATGATGACAAGGTCAAACATCTGGTTGTCGTATCTGCCATGTACATCAGTTCAGATTGTACAGATTTTTTTCCTTCAGAATTGATACATTAAATGCATGATAACATACAAACCATTAAACATGGTAATGTGTATCTCATTGTTTCTATGTTACTATCAGCAGGGTTATTAAAACTGTATCGAAACTCTGTCTGAACACATTTTTGAACATCTAACTCTGTCTGAACACATTTTTGAACAACTCTGTCCAAACACATTTTTTGAACACCTCTGTACAAACCCATTTTTGAACATCTAACTGTCTAACCCCATTTTTGAACAGCCAACTCTGTCCAAACACATTTTTGAACATCTGACTCTGTCCAATCACATTTTTGAACACCTATCTCTGTCCAAACACATTTTTGATCACCTATCTCTGTCTAAACACAGTTTTGAACACCTATCTCTGTCTAAACGCATTTTTAAACATCTAATTCTGTCTACAAACATTTTTGCACATTTTTCAGCAAAAACTTCTTAATTTATAATTTGTTTGAAAAGTGCCACTGACACATTTTGCTTGGACGACTACCACCAACTTCTCAAAAAGTTCTCATCTCAGTAGAACATAAACTTATGTCAGTGATCAGATACAATTTGTGCACATTTTGACATTCTTTACAGAAAAAGTTAAGCCAATAAACCACATCCAGTATCTATGGCATGCAGAATAAATTAATATCAGGTGTCCTTTTCCTTTTCTTTTAATTTATGATGTGTCTGATAAGATTCAACATGAGAACATTATCATAACACAGAAAGCATTATTTGAGGCTTTACCCACTTGAACATCACATGCTGTAATGTGCTCATTGAGAATTTCTAGTGAGTGAGACCCTGTTAGAGGAATAAAGATTTGTGTTCATTGAGAATTTCTAATGAGTGGGGTCCTGTTGGAGGAATAAAGATTTGTTCAAGAAACATTACAAAGCACAAACAACTTTTTTCGCTTAACAGTGTTTACACATATTGAATTGTGTATTTAATTACTATTGTGAAGAAGAATCAAGTCATATGTTGCAGGCTAAAATGAGTTACAGTGCTAAAAACATAGTTCAAAATGAACCAGTCCCCTAGATCGAGTAAGGTTTGGTTTTGTTTTTGTGGGTTTAATGTCATTTTTAGCACATGGCAGCCAGTATATTTGGTGGAGGAAGAGCCCAGAAGCCCAAGAAAACCCTGGGAAGAACGACCGACCCATGGGAAGCCACTGGCAAGCTTTCTCACATACCCACATTGTCCGAGCCAAGACTCGAACCCCAAGCGGACAAAGGTGAGATGTCAGTGATCTGTAAAGGCCAGCACCTTAGACCACTCACCATCCGGAGCCCCGCTCTAGTGGGTAAATAATGACCAAATAATATAGCCATGCAGACAGGTGTGAAGGCTAATTATGGGTAATTTGTTTTAATTTATGAACAACTATGTAGGTATGGGGTATGGTTACAGACTTAGTTGTTTTGCAAAAATGTTAAATTGTGCACAAGTTTTATCGGATCAGTAGCAAGTTTATATTCTATTAAGATAGGACCTTGATGAGCAGTTGACAGTAGTCGTCCCGAAGAAACTTTTTTGCTGACATTTTTCTATCAGATTACAAATATAAAAATCACCAAATATTTTGCAAAAACATATTTGGACAGAGTTTCAATATGAAAAACCTTGTGAAATTTACACAGAGCAAGATAACAAAATAGTCTGGTTAGTATGAACTCAAACCCTTCCATCATTTTGTAGTCAAGTAATACCTGTAATTACATGGACCATTACTAATTTGTTAAACTGTTAAGTTTTCATTCATGTCTCTTCCTGTAAATACACAAACAGTAATCTGAAATCACCTGCTTTTAATAAAAACAAATAGGGGCTGCCAAAAAATATTGATTGAATCCCTGGGTTTGGGAATATGTTCTGTTGAATCCCTGGGTTTGGGAATATGTTCTGTTGAATCCCTGGGTTTGGGAATATGTTCTGGAATTTATTCATGTCCAGAGCTAAAGTACTTTGGTTCAAATGAAAAATGAAAGTGTTTTATTGATCTGTTTTCAAGTCAAATGATCATTCAGTTTATGAATTTTGAAAACCAGAGGATTGGCTTGAAAAGGAGTCATAATACATGAAATTTGACTTTATCTGCAATCTCACCTGAGTGAACAAGGTTAGACATAGGTCTCACCTGAATAAGTAAGGTTATACATAGGTCTCAGCTTTGTAAGCATGTTTAGACATAGGTTAAACCTGTGTAAACAGTGATAGACATAGGTTCCATCAATTTAAGCAAGTTTAGACACAGGTCTCACTTTTTTCTGGCAGTGATGGCAGCATCAACACTGTTAAGTTTGAAAAGTATTAAAGTTTTGTGTAGCAAGTCAGATATGGGGTGGGGGGATACATCATTGTACAGATACAGGTGAGACACCAGGTTATGCATAATATTTGTCTATGAAGACAGAGTTGCTGGACTTTTGCCCATGTAGAGCTACTGACTCCCAAGTTGTATCTTTATGGATTCTGGACCTCAGACTTATGGAATCTTCAGCCTCTGTTTTAAACACTGTTTGTATCGTAATGATGTCTGCATGTAAATATACAAGCTTCACTATAAAATTGTTCACTTTTTTTCATAGTCTTCTGCAAGACTGCCATTTGTTTATGTGCACTGAAATCAGTTGTGATGTACAAGATATCAGCACTCCTCTTGTTTCCAGCTGTGATACACACACACACACACTCATAAATAAAATATGTAACTTGTTTCTTACTAACATCACACACACACACACACACACACACACACACACACACACGAATAAAATATGTAACTTTTTCTTACTAACATGAATAGTTAGCCACTATGCATACATGGAGTGCTTCAAACATTTAAATAGAGATGTTCAGTTTGAATCACAAATCTAATTCTGCATTGAGTTTGAGGAATTTCAGAAAAGACTAGACTTGCAGTCCACCATTATTGAATATAATTTGTCCATCTGACATGGTGAGAATTTTTGTCCTGTTTTTTTAAAAGACAACATCTTTTATGTACATTATATGTTTGTTAGCTGATATTAGATTAAGTTTTCAAGGGGCATCAAAATATTTATTGTGTTATTGAGGTGGTCAGAGATGGAGAGGGGAAGGATTTTATTCCAGATAGTGGCATGTTTCTTATCAAAAGTTTGGATCTGGTACAGATTATTACAAGTTGTTTTATATCCCTTATGATTTATAGGTGGGAAGGAAATTTCCAGAGAGTACCCTTACCAGCTGCTACATTATACATGGCAATACATGGATAGAAATGTGGAAAAGTAAACCTAATGAACTGCATTGCTATTGAATGTTCCGACTGTAATATATATGTTGTTTACTTGTTCTGGAGTGAATATATGCCAAGAATTTCAATTCCAAGCAAAAAACATTTACAGTAAGTAAACATGTATGAGGATATTGTGTGACCTTCACACAAGGTTAATTACATTACTGTTTTCACATTGTTATTTCCACAGGATGAACTATCCCACTTAGCTTAAAGTAATAATTATAGATTGGGACGGGATGTTGGGAATAATTATTATGGTGTTTATTTAGGTGTCACTTGTTTCCATTAAATTAATTAATATAAGCTGTGTCTGTACTTGTTTCCTTTCATTTGTTCATTTTAAACATTTTTTGGGGGGTGAAAATCCAAGTTTTTGATTATAGTTCACAGATTATTTTGTTGACTTTATCCCACAAAGGACTTGTAATCTTTTAAATTATTCTTAAAATAAACAATATTTGAAGGCAATAAGTTCAGTGTCACTTGGATATAAAATATTTACTTTAAACTTATTTTATTTGCTAAATTATGCAAAACAGGTGGGGCAACAAGTTCTCACAACATTAGGTAAGTCCTTCTGCATACAGATCTAGTAATACATATTAATCAAACATGATGAGTGGCAGACAAAAAAGAGCAAATAAGATGTACTGGGTAAAAAAAAGTTTGAGAAATGAAAAAAGATATTCAAGTAGTTAGTGGTGGTAATTAATTAATATGTAATGGACCTACATCAGATATTAGTTGGTCATTGTCTAAAAACAATTATTACCTTTACATTTAGAATCTAAGGAAGAAGCATTAGTTTCAGTGTCTTGTATGCTTAATGTATTTTTTTTTAAACTTAAAGATATTGAAATTTTGTTAAGTTTTGAGTTAAGGTGAGCCAAATAGAAGATTGTTGAGATGGGAACAAACATTTCATTAAGGTTCAGTATTAGAATATGTCATTAAACTGTGTATCAAGTACAAATGAAAATATAAGGATCTGCATTTTCTATTTCTACCCCACAGTTGCACAAGGGATTGTCTATCTAAAATATGTTCGATATAGTTCATAGATAACTTATATTGTATGATTGTTGATAAAGTTATTGTAACAATTAAAAAAATCTTGGTGATGCAGAGTGCACTGTTGTGGTATTTATTGTAACATCATTTATTCCTTTCATAGTTTGATCACAAGGAATTAATTTCTGCACCAGCATTATGAATTAATGGTTGCAAAAGTAACATTGGGCATTGGTGAAAATTTTATAATCAGTTTTTGATCAATTGACATTTGATGATTGATCATTAATTGATGATTGAAATACAGGTACTCTTCTGTGTCTTAATAAGAATTTAACCATATTAAAGAAAACTATGCTTTTTGTATTTGTAGCCCACCTTGTCATTATGTCACAGATAGTAAGCATACAGTAAATATACTAAAACTTGTCTTAGCATTCACCTTTATAAAAAGGACACCTGGCCTGGAAATCATAAAACCTTTGTATCAGCTAATCGCAATGACTTTTCTTTTGTAGCATCACTTTTGATTGGCTTAGAGTAAAAAATCACTCTCAGACTCAAACCCAGAGTTTTATAATCTCCAAACATGTCTACACAGGACAAAATCTATGAACCATTCTTCTATGTTTACCTATATATTTCCCCTCTGTATACATTACACCTGTTTATATATAAGACAACATTGTGTGATCCAGTGGGTGTCCTTCATAGATAAGTCTGATTGTATTCATTTAAAGTACCAGTATATCATGAGATTTATCATACCTTGAATAATTTATATTTTGGGGGGTTAACACATTATTGGCTATATCATGAAGAGGAAATGGGAGCTAAGTCCCTTTCCCAATGACACACTGAGGCAGTCCACCTGGGCTGGCCTGAGCTGGTATCGAACCAACAACCCTTAGGATTACAAGTCCAATACTCTACTAACTGAGTTGCTGTTGTTCCCCGAATAATTTATAGACAAAACCACTTTGTTGTAATTGATTATATGAATTCAAATTGTGGTCCAAGAACAAAACACCAAATCAAGAAACATATTGATTAATCAGAACACTACTAGTTACACGGTTTACTGGTAGTCCATCCAAGGTGGGTGTTTTCCTCAGGATTTCTTCTTATTTCCTATCCCTTTGATCCATGTAATACCACCACCTGGTATTTGATACAGTGGTTCACCTAGTAGGAGGCCCCTCTCAAGAAGGAGGCCTTCCTCGAGTTCAGGATTGGAGTTCTTAAAATGATTTGATTGTCCAAGGAGCACTCCTTGAGTTCAGGCCTGGAGTTAATAAAACATTTTGAGCTCGAGTTTTAGGAGGCTATTTTGTGCCAAGCAATCATAAAGAAGTTGATGTTTCAAAAGTCATTTGTTATTGACTGAGAGTTTTATTGTCTCTTGGCCAAGTATTCTCCACCTGAGAGTTTTATGGTCTCTTGGCCAAGTATTCTCCACCTGAGAGTTTTATGGTCTCTTGGCCAAGCATTCTCCACCTGAGAGTTGTATGGTCTCCTGGCACAGCATTTTCCACCTGAGAGTTGTATGGTCTCCTGGCCTAACATTCTCAGCCTGAAAATTTTATGGTCTCCTGACCAAGCATTCTCAATCTCAAAGTTTTATGGTCTCCTAGCCAGTATTCTCCACTTCAGAATTTTATGGTTTCCTGGCAAAATATTTTCAAATCTGAGAGTTTTATGGTCTTCTGGCCAAGTATTTGCCACCTGGGAGTTGTATTGTCTCCATGCCCATCATTCTCAATCTGGGAGTTTTATGGTTTCCTGGCACAGTATTCTCAACCTGAGAGTTTTATGGTCTCTTGGCCAAGTATTCTCAGTCTGAGAGTTTTATGGTCTCTTGGCCAAGTATTCTCCACCTGACAGTTTTATGGTCTCCTGGTCAAGTATTCTCCACCTGCGAGTTCTATGGTCTCCTGGTCAAGTATTCTCCACCTGCGAGTTCTATGGTCTCCTGGTCAAGTATTCTCCACCTGCGAGTTCTATGGTCTCCTGGTCAAGTATTCTCAACAGTTTATGAGCTAGAAACTCAAGATCAAATTTGAAGATTCTTATCCTCCATAACTTTAATTAAAGTAAATCTAGACTCATAGAACTTTGATACTTTTCTTAACTTCAGTTCTTTTACTTGCATTCAAACTTTGAAGATGCATATCTACCTGAAGTACAATATATAAATTCTGCATTTTGAGCATGGGCACGAGTTTCTTGCTCAAAACAATTTGAGAATATTGTCCAGGGCAAGATGCTGAAAAAGTATGGGCATCCATATACCAGGTATTCAAAATTTGGCACCACATAGCCACTATTGTGCTGGAGTGCCATAAAACACTACTACATACATAAATACATATTCATTATTTTACTGTACCCTCTATGATAGATGTTTTCATGCTAAGTGAAAGATGTGTGATAATTTTCAAAAATTGTTTTTGATCTATGATCAGTTGGAATGGTATATATAAACAAAATATTTGCCTGTATTTTATCAGTTGCTTCAATAATAATTTGGTTCTTTGCATGGATAACATGAATTTATGCAAATCACCCCACCTTTTATTATTTTTCTTAAACTTGTGCTATTCTGACCCCGAGACAAAATAGACATGTAGTTTACACATTTTGATAATGTTTTTCATCTGATAATTGTTTTATTATTTAACTTCTTTTTTGGTAGATTTCCCCAGTCATCAGTAATTTAAATAGTTCAGTTTTTCACTCGGCTTTGTGTTCCATGTTTATTTGTTTTTGTAAGTTGTTTATTCCCGTGATGAAGAACTTGATTAGCTCAAAATGTTGCAAAACTGTTTGTGGGGTTAGAAATTTTTATGTCAAAAATATATACATGTATGTACGAGACTTCTACATTGTAACATTTGCTAGTTCTGTATAGTCAAATTTCCCTGGTAAACTCAGATTTTATCAGAACAAATCTTAATCTGAATAAATGATAATAATATAAAACAAGTATCATAGGACCAGAAGACATTCAATTGGTTCACACGACTGAAAACACCAGATAATTGGTCTATGGATAATTGACTCTTTACTGTAATGGGTATTTAGTATAGTATTGTAGGACCAGAGGACATTCAGTTGGTTCATACAACTGAAAACACCAGATAATTGGTCTATGGATAATTGACTCTTTACTGTAAAGGGTATTTAATATAAGGGGATTTCTACATTTAGCACATTGGCTGCATGGGACTATTCCAAGATTAATACTTCACAAGTCTTAAGGTTATCCGATTTACCCACAAAAATTCATGTGTTTAGAAGAAAAGATATTTATATTTCAGAATATAAGGAATAGCATGCTTGGATTTATTTTAAACTAATGATATATTCAGCTGGACACATCTGTTGGTTATGAAACAAATGAAAATATAATATTGAAGAAGGAGAAGTTATTTGTCTTTCACTTAAATAATAGATGGGTTGTGGGTAATATACTAGATATTCCTCTGTATTAAAAAAGCTGTTTCTAAAAATATATGCATTTGAATTGTTTCATTTCTGAACTACACATCACATTTTACACAGTAAAGATCTCCATGCATGAAAAATTCAGTTTGAAGTTTTCATTATACATACCATATATACTCGTGTATAATCTGGGTCCAAATGCAAACAACATGGACCCTGATCTGCCGTCGCATAATGCGATGGCAGATCTGGGTCTATGCAGTTTGCAGTTGGTATTGACTTATACGCAAGTATATATGGTAATAACTAAATTCTGGATAAATTGCAATTGTAAATAAATAGTTCCGTTAGATTGCTCTGTGTACTATTGCTGCAAGAAGTTGTCACCAAATTTATCGACAACTGCTAATTCAGTTGGATAATTACATTAGTGAAAGCATATTGGTTGTTGTTGACTCTAAGGATTGTATAGCTTTCATTTCTGTAGGATATTGATGATGAATACCATATATATTCGTGTATAAGACGGGTCCAAATGCAAACAACATGGACCTTGATCTGCTGTCACATAATGCGCCAGCAGATCAGGGTCTATGTTGTTTGTTCTACTTATTAGTCCTTACAAACTGGATATACCCAGATCTGCCAGTGCATTATGCACTGGCAGATTTGGGTCTATGCAGTTTGCAGTTGGTATAGGCTTATACACGAGTATCAATGGCAGTTACTGCCAATGTTAACAGCTTTAGTTCAGTAACTGAGAAATATTTTAATTATTGGTAAAATATATCATATCTTATGAGTGAATACTTTTAAAAAGTATGGAGACAGGAAGGATGAACATTTTTTTCTGCTATAAAAGTTATGGGTTATTGAATCTAACAGCATTCTCTTTTTAAGTATATCAGTGGCTCCCAAAATAAAGGAGCATATATTTTGAAATTTTCTTTTTATGACAGGGGTGTCAAACTCATTTGCTATGGCAGGCCAGATTTGATATAAATAATAACAAATAATAATAATAAATAATGAGTCTGGCTGGCCGTATCTGGCTCGCGGGTCATATGTTTGACACCCCTGTTTTATGATCCAGCTGCTTGCAGTGGGAGCATCTTGATTTGATCCTGTCCTTTTGTCTTTTTGTCCCATATGTACATCCATCCCTCCATCCCAAGAAGTTTAGTAGCAAGATTGCTTAAAAACACTCGTCATAGATAAATGAAATTTGGTACACCTAATTGTATCCATATGTAGATGACCTGGTTAAATGTTAAGGTCATTACAGTTTTTAAAATAATGTAATACACTGTTTTTAATTGTGGACTTCAACTTTTTGACAAAATCATTGTTAGCACAGTGAAGGAAAAACCACTTGAGGTAGATGGATAGTATTTGGTAGGTGTTATATGTATTAATATGTAAATGACTTTATTACATCTTCAGGCCATTACAGCAGTGTTTCAGTTTTTTACACATTTGTTCTTTTCTCATTTTTTCACTTAGACTCTGTGTCCAAAAATCTTGTTTTCACAATTAAGCAAAAACAACTTGAGGTACACAGATGAAATTTGGTCTGCATGTTTGCATGCATATGTAAATGACCTGATTAAATCTTAATGCTATTATAGGAACGTTTCAAACTTTTTCAAAATTTATATATTTTTTTTTTTTTTGGGAGTCGGGTAGTGTTTTACCAACACAAATCAAGTTGATCTTTCCTCTCAATTTTGTGCACTGTAATCTATCAAGTATTGGATTCATCCATTATCCCATAATCTCCCCTACTGCTAAATATATTTTTTTCATTTTAAATGAGAGAATCTATATGTGGCAAGCAATAGCATTTGAAAAGTAGTATTTTAAAAAATGAATGTTTAAAACGGGCTATGTTCAACCAAAATCATATTTTAGGAGTGTATTATTTCTAATGTATAGTTGATTAGTTTTTAGCTTTACTAGTCATAGATCAGAAGAGCTGATGGGATGGCCTATTGTCTATCCATTTATACACATTCATCCCAAGGTCTGGTTGGTCCTAAATGAAAATGGTGCTGTTCAGACATCCAATATGGCCACCAGAGTCATCATCTTGAAAATCTAGTTATCACAACTCCTCCTGAATCATAACAACATGGGATTTTCACTAAAAGACTTCTTATGATGACTGGTTGGTCCTCCTAAATGAAAACAGTGCCAATCTGATATCCAATATAGCCACCATGGCAGCCATCTTGAATTTTTTTTGCCAAAACTGCTGAATGGAGGGTCATATCAACATGGGGTTTTCTCTAAAAGGCTTCTTATGCTGTCTAGTTGGTCCTAAATGAACACAGTGCCGATTTGACATCCAATATGGCTGCCACAGTGGACATCTTGAAAATCATTCTATTGCTAGAAATCTTATCTTTACTTTAACTATTACATATTATTTTATCTACTAGATAGTTCTGGTTGATACATCATCAGCAGCATTATGTAGGTGTTGTTGTTTTTCACTGTGGCAGTTGATTCAGTATAGTATGCTTCTGACATTGTTAATTCAAATTGTAAATAATTTGTCCGTTTGTATTTAATTATTTCAATTTATAAAAGTATCTCTAACTTATCAGTAACTTACCATATGTACTTGCATATAAGCCAGGTCCAAATGCAAACAACATAGACCCTGATCTGCCATCGCAGAATGCACCGGCAGATCAGGGTCTGTGTTGTTTATTCTACTGATTAGTCCTTACAAATTGCACAGACCCAGATCTGCCGGCACATTATGCAATGGTAGATCTGGGTCTATGCAGTTTGCAGTTGGTATTAACTTATACATGAGTATATACAGTAAAGTGACATTACAAGTATCCAACCAATCAGAGTACTAAAGTTTTCAGGTAGGCCTGTAATGTTTAGCTGTTTTTGTCTAAATACATGCTCTATGTTTCAGAACAGACCTTTTTAATTTCTTTGGAAAGTTAACATGTATCAGACCATGCCATGAGGTCTGTTTTATCAAAACTGATTGTACATGTTTCACAATTATAACCCTTGCAACAACAAAAAAATCAATTTGAGAGAAATTGTTTGACATGTACTGGTACATTATGTTACAGAAAGTGAAAGTTGATACACCTAAGCCTTGTCATTTTTAATTTGTTTTTATTTTTAAAATGTCAAAATAATATTTGTTTTTGGTTGATGATTGCTATGTATAAAACTTAATTAATTCATGTATTAGATGAAATGTATTTGATTTTGTTGTTTCTTTTAGGGGCATTGGTAAATTTATCCAATAAACCATGAAACTCATTTATCCCAAGTATATTTTTATTGTCCCTCATAATGAAATCTTACAGCTTTGAAATTGGGCATAAATTCAAAACTTCATCTCTTATTTTTTAAAAATATACAGAAGCAAAGAATGACATTACAAATATCATGTAAATCCTGCTTTTTTATGAAAAAGGTGAGTGTACATCAGTATTATCATTCTGGTATGCAGTAGAGGTCTAAGAGGGAATAATGATCCTGGAATATGGTACACTTCCTGTTAGTCTGGCACCCTGACCTTTAAATGGAACGAGGTACAAGTGAAATAAGGTTCAGGGTACCAGACAACATTTATTGTCTGCTTTTATTCAGCCCAATCTTTTCTTTGAAATTTTTATTAGTAATCAGTATGGTTTTGATGAACTGCTTCTGCAAGGACACCAATACCAGAATAAAAATTTTTGGTATGTATTCTGCAGGAAAGACTCGCCTTCCTCTATGCACTCTGTATCTGTTTGCGACTTCCAAACAATGCTTAATGGTCGGCACTTCTATCATTATTATTTCCCAACTTTTCACTAAAAGTGGGGTACATAGTATCCACATTTTGGTCTGTCCATCCATCCTTCCATATGTCCATCATACTTTGTTTCTGCTGTAAAACTTTAAAACCATTTGAGACTAAAGTATGAACTTTATAAACTCATATATCGTCATTAGAAGATGTGCCACGTACCTCACTGGGCGTCCTGTCTAAAAGGTCATGGTCATAGCTCAATATTTAAAGTTTTTCATCACACTTTCCGTTCCACTCTATAATTTTCAAGTCATTTGAGATTAAAGAATGAAACTTGGTATACTTATACATCATCAATAGAAAGTGTGTTGTTATGACATTGGGGATCCTTTCGTCAAGATCAAGGTCATGGCTCAAATAGTTTAAGTTTTCTCTCGCACTTCCTTTCCACTCTACAGTTTTCAAGCCATTTGAGATTAAAGGATGAAACTTGGATATTTATACATCATCATTCGAAGGTTTATCATGAACCACATTGTGGGTCCAGTATTTAAGGTCAAGGTCATGGCTCTGTATTTTACATTTTCCCATACACTTTCCATGCCACTCTATAAGTTCAGAGTTGTTTGAGGTTAGTGGATGAAACTTGGTATACTTATAAATCATCATTGGAAGGTGTGTGGCATACCATATGGGGTGGAGTCTGTTTTAAAGGTCAAGGTCATGGCTGAGTATTTTATGTTTTCTATTCCACTTACCATTCCACTCTGTAGCATTACAGCTGTTTGAGATTAATGGATGAAACTTGGTATACTTATACATCATCATTGGAAGGTGTGTTTCCTGCCACATTGGGGGTCATATCTTCAAGATAAAGGTCATGACTTAATATTGTAAGTTTTCTGTCATACTTTCCATTCCGGTCTATAACTTAAGAGTTCAGAGCTATTAGAGATTAAGGGATGAAACTTAGTGTGTGTGAGTATATATATAAAATTAGGAAGTGTGTTGTGTACTACATTGGTGGTTCAGTCTTCAAGGTAAATGTCACAGGTCAGTATTTTCAGTCTTCAAGGTAAATGTCACAGGTCAGTATTTTCAGTCTTCAAGGTAAATGTCACAGGTCAGTATTTTCAGTTTTCCAGCACACTTTTTATACTACTGTAAAAGTTTAGAGCTCTTTCAGCTTGTATACTTATACATAATCATTGGAATGTACCTGTTTTATCACATTGGGAGTCCTATCTTCAAGATCGTATTCATGGGTCAGTATTTTAAGTATTCCATCACACTTACCTTTCCTCATCATAATATACGAGTCTTTTGTGATTAAGATATGAAACTTGGTATATTTATATATCATCATTAGCAGGTGTGTTATATACCACATTGGGGGTCCTACGTGCATCTTCAAAGTTAAAGTCATGCATGGGTCAGTATTTTAAGTTTTTCATTCATACTTTCCTTTCTGTTCTATAACATTAGAACAATTTGAGATTTAAGAATGAAACTTCCTATATTTGTCATGTACCACATTGAGGTTTCTAACTTCAAGGTCAAGGTCACAGGCTAATATTTCATGTTTCCCTTCTCTATAACTTTTAAGCAGTTTTATCAACTTTTCAGCACTGTCACAAGGGTCACAGCCAGATTTCATCATTGTATACTTTTGGTGACCTCACCACAGTAGGCATGGGACAAAAATTCACTGAATTTGCTTGTTTGATTGGGAAGAAGATGCTGTATCAGTAGCGTAAGTTGCTTAGAAAAGGAAAAAATCTGTATTATAGTTCTGCTGCATTGATGACTCCCTAATTCATTAGGAATTTCATTTAGGTACAGTCAATGTCGGGGCATTATTCTAAACTTTTTGCTCTGTTATTAAGTTTAATGAAAAAAAAATGTGGCAGATTTCACATGCCTTAATTCAATTATATTTTGGATTATTCCTTCTGCTCAGAATTACGTGGAAGCTATCCCTTACGGGCCTGTGTTGGAGATAATTAATTGATGCACGATTTTAAATTTAAAACATTTTCAAGAACTTGTTTGCGAGATTTTATCAATTGGAAGATAATTAAATTATAGCTTTTGGAATATTGGTGTAGAATTAAAAGTTTAAATTACACTTAATGGCCTTCAGTGCCTCGGGATATAGACACTGTAATGAATTATATGATTATCCTTTTTTACTGCCTGAATACTACTACTACTGCTTCTCTCTCTCTCTCTCTCTCTGTATAAAAAGAGACAATTATAAGGTCTTTATAGTGAATATTTTTATGTAACAAAACAAGTAAAATAGCACGCTGATCTAGGATTTTGTATATTTGTCCCTCAAGAAATAGAAATAACAAATCAATGCTTGGCAGACGCTCAGAAACATGGACCAAACACGGTAAATTAGCACACTCATAGAAAGCTAATTGTAACTGGGATTTGCATGAGTAGAATTTCTTCAAAGAGAGCTTCTTTTCTCAAGTTCCTAATTCAATGTAAAATTAATTTCAAGACATTTACACGTTTGTCCTGTATTTAAATGAGTTATTTTACGTAAAACCGTTGTACACGAAAAGATTTCAATGCATGTGCACTAGTTCATCATTATATCTGGATTTTTAAAACATGCATGCTTTTTCGGCAAGAAAAGAAGAGATAACCTCTGTCTTCAGAAGGGTACATTTAACCTCTGCATCGTGAAACATTTGACCTCTACATGCAGAAACACAAAGTTGATATTATTATTTTTGTTTATCACCTCCAAGTCTGAATATGTTGACTAAATCCCTGATGGTAAGGACCGAAACAGGGACCAAATGTTAGCTGCACGTGTGCCTGCCTTTTTTCACGTCCAGTAAGTGTATATAGGTTATTTAACGGTAAAGATCCACGAGCAAACAGGTCGTGGGTGAGGGTAAGGATCGATCGAGAGGCCAGTGTTACTTGCATATTTGAATTCGTCCCTTCATCCCTAGTACGTGAATATATGATTGTAGGGTGGAGATCTCACTAGTTGCCATGCAATGACCCAGGGGCCACATCTGCATATCCTCAAGTGATGACTCCGGGGTCTCATTCAAAACCTTGACACTAACGTGTCTATGATCATGTAAGACAAACAAGTCAAACGTTATTTCAATTTTACGTAAAACCATCTCATCCCACCCCCTAACCCCGAACACATTTATTTCTTTTTTTTAGGGTGTATTCTATCGAATCAGAGGCCTTTCCTATACGGTAGAATCGTAACGTTAAACAACCGTCTGCCATCAAGGCTTTAAAAATTTACCAGACTGTGGGGCATGTCACAAATGTTAGCAATATTCTTGGCAAACACAATGCTCTCTAAGAGTAAATACAGTACAATGCGCGACTAAATACGGTTCATACAAATATTTTAGTTTTTCCGTGGCGAAGATGCAGGCTTTATTCGTAAATGTGGCAACTAACCATTGTTCATCTCTTATAGAGTTGACACTGTCACATGGTCGGTTTCCATATTAACATCCCTGCCAGAAGTATTGTCTGGATTAATTTGAATTCGATTACAAGAAACCACCTCGATCGTTTCAAATCATGCAATTCTTAACCGTCAGTTGTCTGGGGTACGTGAAAGAACCCATTATGTCCAGTAAACTTTAGTTTTAATAAAAAAATTTATTTGATAAATAAAGACAAGATGAAGAAGAAAAAAAACCAACGTAAAAACAAATCTTGTAAAGGAAACATTATTGTACAAGGACAGAACGATAAGCAGCGCGCATGATTGGAGAAAGAACGTAAACAACGCATGTTACACATCATATGCAAAATAATGCCGGACTTTCCTATGTAAGCAGCCTTAAAATTTGAAATACATCTACATCCTCCCAGATATATAGTTATTGCTATATGGATATGAAATCATTACAAACTTACCACACTAGCGTCCTTGCTTCTCGATTTATGGAAAATGCTGCATATTGTAGCAGTAGAAAACAAAGGATTGAAAAATTCAGTAGTATCACAGAGTGAAAACCAGGTACAAAATGTGTGTGTACATGTATACACGATGATAACAGGAACATTCACGCTATCGGACTATAACCTAAAATCAGTTGTTCGAATGTTCACACTTCATTCAACCCTGTATTGTGTATGAGGTTCTATCAAATTATTGAAGTATCGGTACAAGGATACAGAGAGCAATGAATAAAAGGAAAAGATCTGTATGGGTCCCAGAGTTTTGCTAAATATATTTAACTCTATATATAATGTGGAAGGGCCAAATAAACAAAAAATAAAAACGGCGATTAATTTATACATAATGATGAATGTTATACAATTTTTCCACAGGAAATAGGACCTTTCTTGATATTTTGCATGTTCATTGCAGCAACTGAGCTTCACAGATCGGTATGCCGTAAACATTCCCCATGTTCTTCGGAACGGTGTAAATGAGGAAGTTTATTTATTTAGTTATAGAGGATCTCAAATGGGTAGTGATTTAATATTTAATTTATGAAGCTCATTGAATAATTTCCAGCTTTTGCTATCCTTGGCGAGCAAAATCTGGAAATTATTCAACCAGCTTCATAAATTCAATATTAAATCAATATCCATATAATAATCTGTTTATAACATCTTTTTTATTTAGAGTGAAAATAGTCTAGATCGGAAGAAGAACATATAATATTCAGCATTTCATTTAATTCTCGATCATACGCTGTACCTTTCAATTCTTGCGCGTGAAAAAATAGTCTACGATGCGAGTTAAAGCAATATTGCACAATTCGATAACGAATAATATTTAAAAGTGGAAAGTAGAGTTTTATTTACAAATTACAATTCAAAAAGCAAATGTCCTTCTAATCAATGTAAAATTTGTCATGGATATCATTTTTCAACACTGGATCTCCGATGGAAATTCCTGTGTGATGTCACAAAGTTCACTCGGTCAGGTCAGCTCAAGTAGTTGTGGCACCATATACATGGATTTCAATGAGACTGTTTACAAGGTTTCCACCGAAAAGTGTGTCGATTCCTCCATGGACATTCACCACGGATGCAGTATTGGATATGGCAGAAGAAATAGCATTCCAGTTGTTGGATATTTGATCTGGAAGAATGCTGTGGTTGTATAACCTTTTGACAGTTGAGAGACCAGCATTTGTCGACATTCTCTTCATAAGAGAGGTTATTTTATTTACTCCTATAGGTTGACATTTAAAGGATGCTTGTCCTGGGGGTGGGTGAAAGATCCATACTGCGTGGTAGCAGTAATGTAAAGTTGACAGTCTGCATTACAATAGGCTGGCGGGCGTTTCTGTGTATAAACTCGGCATGTTCGCGTTGAACAGCGTGAAGGATTTTCTCCTTTCTTCCACATTTTCAGTTGACCTATGTGAACTTCTACTCGTGTTCTAGTTTTTGTTTGGCATTCGGAGAATTCTATGTACGATAAATGGGACATATTCCAACTTACATTCTTCTGTCAGTTTTTTCGCTGATAGTCGCCTGTTTTTTTACAATATCCATTCGGCTACTGATTGGATAGACGACCGCCATATTGTTGATAGCGATAGTAAAATAAATTGGCTCCAGAAGGCGGGACAAGGAAAATTTCCACGGTCGCAGCCAATCAGTGATGAAAATACTACGCAAGGATTTCATGGGCGTATATGGACCAATCAAATTAACAGAAAGTGATATGTTAACGCGTTGACATATCAAAAATAATAAACCGCAAACACTGTATGTTAAGTGTATCAACTATGTGATAAAATTACGTACATCCTCAAGTAGTCTTTAAATGCCAAGAGAAGTCAGATATATATATATATATATATATATATATATATATATATATATATATATATATAGAGAGAGAGAGAGAGAGAGAGAGAGAGAGAGAGAGAGAGAGAGAGAGAGAGAGAGATGATTTGTCAAGGACAGCAGCAAAAGGTCATTACATGGATAAGACCGTTAAAAGATCATGATATATATTTGTCCTCTAATTTTTCAATCACGGAGTCTCAAATAAAATGAAACGTGTATAAAAATGATTTTAGGACAATTGTTACGCCTAAATGTTAGAGAGTTTTCCAGGTTTCATTAGTTCTTTTTCATAAATATTTTTATTTGAATAATTTCAAAATATTATAGTTTCTGTTAATAGCTGGTATGGATTAAACATTCATCCATTCATATTTAGGATAACTATACTCAGATTTATTGTCCTTTGAATAAAAATATGTAAATTAATTTAAATGAACAATAAAGTAGGCAATAAAGACTGGCGTATCTGGCAATCTACCCGAGGGCAGATGTGCCGCGGGAATTTAGGTAATATTATAAAGGGGAGGGCCGCCTCGATGGTGGGACACCAGATCTGAGGTCAGATCCACATTTGCGGCCCAGTCCGACACTAAAAACTGTCTTGTTGTATGATAACTTATTGCCCATCAAGATTCAGCCTTTTTAGCACATTGCTTCGACTTGTTTTCTAAAAAGTAAAAAACATTATTTGTATCTCCCTAAAAAATATGGGCAACAAAGAGCACATAGAGAAATTCATGCATATGCGATCAATTTTGTGAAATAAAAGGCTTTAAAGAAACACAGTCAGGTACTATAAATTCTTGGTTTGCCGTAAGAGTGTCAGAGGTCCATCTGTAACAATTAAAGAAAGTTCAGAAGGTATAATGCCTGACCATTGGACACTTTTTTACTACTTTAATGTGTTTGGTATAACCCTTCGTTCTAAAAATAGTTGTTGATAAGAAATCTGACTTTAATGGGCTGCATTTTATACGCTATTTATAAGGAGGAGCATATTATGTTATGATGTACGTCCGTCTGTCCATTCATTCGTCCGTTACCAACTTCGTTTATGCACAATAACTAGAGTTCTATACCATGAACAGTTATTATCCTTTGTCGACGGACTGCACATAGGGTGATGAAGAGGCCTATCGATTTGGGGGTCAAAAGGTCAAAGCTCAAGGTCACACATTGACCAGAGTCTGTACAGGGATTGAACTTAAGATATGGACAAGTCCTATTGATTTTAGGGTCAGAAGGCCGAGATGATCGTGGCTCAGAGAAAAATGGGTTCTGCAGAATAAGTTCTTTGATCAAACCGTGTGGGTTGCTTGCACTTAGGATAAGAAAGAAACTTTAGATTCTGAGATGTTAAGGTCAGAGGTTACGGTCATGGTAGGTCTCATATGAAAACAATGGTTTCTGCTCATTAAGTTTAGTTTAAGACCGCATACCTTGACCAAAGGTCAAGGTCATTGAGACCCGTTGATTAATAATTTGCAGAGCCTGCCATGCCTTACTAGTGACTACATAGATGACTTTTTCACAGGGTGCGGGCGTATAATGTGCCTTTCACGCTTCTTTAGTTCAATAAAGCCAACGCCAATCAAGAAGCCTTTGGATTGCATCCAGATGGCGAGTATAACCACACTTATTGTATTTCATTGAATGTCTTCAACTTCCAAATAAGGTTTTAATGATCGTCACTCGTATGATCTAACGAAGTAATGTATCTGTAGGATAAGAAGGCTTCTAAAACGATACAATTTCTGTGAAGCGTATATTTTTTGTGCAATTTTAGGATTATTCCGCCTCGTAATAGCAGAGAATATTTTTTCCCGAGCGTGTCATCCCACTCCGCACGATTTTAATGTTAGTGGCATTTTCAAAACCATGTATGCGTTAAAATCTATGAAGCTAAAATAAGAGAATTAAATTATAGCTGTTGGAATATTGATGGAGAATCAATAATTTAAATTATACTTAATGGTCCGAATCGCACGAAGGCATAGACAACGCAATGGTCATGATTATTACTTTTCACACTCACAATCCCGCTTTCATTCAAAACAGACAATAAATTGGGTCTTTGTAGGGGACATATTTGAACCTAGTAAGAATAATAAATTGGGCATCATTCAAGAAGTTGTTTTTTTCTTCTGTAAAATGCCATTAATAATTAAAATCGGGTCGAGATCCACTGAAAGCATTGACAAAGCACCGTTGATAAATAAAATCTTCTATCGTACAAAGCCAGTTATTAATAAAAATTATACCATTAGCATAACAGAAGATATATCAAGGATATATAGCATTAACACTTTCTGTATAACGAACGTTTCTTTGCAGTTTTCTGAATCGAATTAAATCGACAATTCACAAAACTACATCTGAGCTTTCTTTCGTGGTATTTACATATTTGCCAGGTATTAAAGTCGCACTAGTACTGACAAAATAGATCTCCTAGCCTTGGCGCTGTTTCAGCATTAAGATATCACGCGAAAAAAAGTTACTGTAGTGGTCCCCAACTAGAAAGTCCCTCAGTATACCAATTAAATTATGATGGTTAAAGACAGACAACAGCAGAGAGCAATGCTGAGACAGACAGACAGACAGTGTTTAAAGAACCCTCTGCGGATGATTGCGTATGACGAGTGACAGAAGCTGTTTCTTTAGTTCAAATCCGCTTTAGTTCAGAATGCGACAGTGGACGCTATATATAGTCAATGAGACTGTTGTAACCATCATTATGTACATGTCGTTACTATATTTTCGAATAAAATATTCAGCTTTGCCCTACCACCACCCCTCCCAAAAGAGTAACTCATCTTTGTACACGAATCTGTGTGATATTAACCATTTGAATCTATATGACCTAAAGAAACACTTGATAATATGTATTACATACTCGACAGTCAATCTTAACAGCACATATGAAATCTGTGGCGCAGCGAGGGTTCGAGGCGCCCGCTGACAATGTTCTTTAGTGGCGCCCCTACTTTGCTACAGAGAACAGATTTTATGTCAGTTGGCAAACTCCCTCCCCCCCCCCCTTTCAAATATAAGTTTGTGAAGAATTGCCCCCGTTACACTAAGGTGACGGTGAAATACTATGAACATTTCAGCTACAAAAGAAAAAAGAAAGAAAGCTCCCGACGGCGCTCCCTTCGCCTGGCGCCCCCATCGCATGGCACTCCCTCGCGCCGCCACTGGATGGAATTTATATTTATTTTTCAATACTCTAGCGTGCTGTGATGACCTTTCATTTGGCATGGTGGCCTTGACCCCCCCCCCCCCACACACACACACACACACACACTTGGTGCGTGCATGAATAAGATTTCGACACTATTTGTTTAGATTTATAGATTAAAGATATTCATTATTTTGCATCTTATTGCTCTAATTATAATTTGCTTGCAGATTGGTTCAAGATTAATGATACAGAAGACTTTATTTTTCCGGTTGATGTAGACTGTTCTGCTTTCCTGATACGAGACACTGTTTTTCCTATTTTGGTAATTTATTAATAGTCATGTGAAACACTTAACATTTGCATTCTGTTTCGGTTTCTATATTCATAGTGATGTGAAAACCACTCATAAAACTACACTTACATAAAGGAAAATTATTTCCTCACTTGAAATTATCTTGAATGCTCCAATTTAAGGATGTCGGCACTAAAACTTTTGAATTTTAAAAATAAACACATTGCTACAATTCTTTGACAAAAGGGCAGGGGGTGGGTATAGAAAAAAGAAAGAAATAAAGAAAGAAAAGTATGAAAAAGAAAGCAGACCTCAGTATTTGGCACATTTTGTTCCGGCACAGCTGGAGATGTTTATGAGTAAATACATCTACTGGTGATATACGGTATATTCATGAAATTCTAGCTTTTCACGGAGTCAAAAATAGAAGTATTCGATAACAATGTGGTCGTAGATTTATTTCAACGATATTGCCTAGTAAATAAATAACTGACATAATAATAGGAATAACTCGGACGAAATATTGAGTCACGTGAAAATATGTCACTTCAAAGTGAAAAATTGTATGCAAACTACCGTTTTTAGCATGACATTTACGAAGGCTGAAATGACCGCGTCAGTGAACGAATTGATAGTAATCTAAAATAGTTAGCATGACAAAAGGTTTCGGAATATGCTGCTCTTTCAAATTGCCCGAAACTGGTTGAAAGCGGTTCTTTAATACGGTAACAATTTTGATTTAAGATCAATGCATACATAACAGTAAATCCCGCCTAAGGTACCAGATCATTGGGATCTGACAACTCTGCTGAAAATGTTTTTATTACGTACCCATTAAATAACAAATTATTGCTATGGCGTTCGATACGGATGTCCAATCTGTTTTTCAGTATCGGATACCCACACTGGAACTATTTAGGTATTGTACATGACGTCCGCGCGTCAGTTAGCAGCACTCAATTTAACTTTGACAAATCCCAATAAGTTTTGAATTCCAGTTACACAGTATAGCTAAAAAAAAATATCTGGACATTTTAATGGGCTTGGGGTATTAATGAATACAAAACAGTATACGTGATTTATTCCAAAGGTGCTCGTTACCAATGAAATGAAGAGTATCGGTCAATGGAGATAAGGCTGAGGGTGTGGGGGGGGGGGGGGTCCAAACCTGTAACATATAACACAAGAAAAGACACGATACCTCACTCCTCGGTATTTCCAATCCTGCAAGTTTGTCCTATTTTAGTCTTCTCATTTAAAACCTCCGCCAGCTATAATCAAGAATGGCTCAATTTTCAAAACATCTCAACAGATGTAGTTCTGTTCATGACATATTGGAGAAAATTCGACTCTTGTTGGCTGATTTCAAGCGACAGGACACAACCTCAACGGAAGTTCAGGTTACCATTCGGATAGTCCTGGATTTCACCCTTATACGTTGATGTATTACAATGTGAAATATTTACTGACGAAAAGGTAACTTCAAACAACCTCTGCTTTGCAAGGAAAAGTATCTACATATAATGGTTAATTTGTTATGGAATGATATCTCTCTCTCTCTCTCTCTCTCTCTCTCTCTCTCTCTCTCTCTCTCTCTCTCTCTCTCTCTCTCTCTTCAAAAGTGGAAACAAACAGCTGTCAAATCTGTCTCATGTGTACTGGACTTTAGACAAACACATCTGAACTCATGGAAAAAATGTCACTCATATAGCTCTAAGTAGGAGCTCACTTATCGGGTTGTATACTATACACAGACTGAATACGTATTACCAGCGGAAATGTACGGCTTTATTCCACGGGATTTGCAACTACTTTGGATAATCACGTGCCAATCAAGAGACACATGACTGCATGACGCATTGTGCACAGGGCGATAGCATGACTCACGCTGCACAAATATGGTTATACTGTCTCATCTAATGCAGCTGCAATCCCTAAAAAAGAAAGTTGTAAATGCCAACGTTTGTGTTAATATATAACAACCAGACTGAAATATCATATTAGGTGCGTATTGAATATCATCAAAATGCAAAGACGGGAATCTGCAAAACGGAAAGTGGAAACCAACCCAAAATACATTATTTAACAGTGCAATTTCCCAAAGCATAGATAACAATCATGAAATTCTCTTGATAATTTTTTCACTGTTCCAGCCCTATTTTTTCTTCCCATGCATTGCTTTTACTCCCCGTTCAGTATGTGATTCCAAGCGACATTAACGATTATATACAAAAATATGCAGTTGATAGAGATACTGACGGGGCAGAGTTATGCTGAAGTTTAGAATGACAGCTGCGAACACTTCAAAAACCAAATTTTAATTAATATGATGATAGGGTTTTTTGTAGTTCGTACCTATTTAAAACTATTGTCTTAGCACCAAAATCAATATAGGTAGTCTAGTTTGACCTATTTAATATTTGGGAAAACACCCTGTTTTGCGGACTAAAAATAGTACTGATTACACTCAGTTAGAACGTTTTTTAAAATGAGGCTAGCTTTCCCCAGAGAGTAATTTGCACTGTTTTTATATGATTGATTTGGTTTTTTATTGGGTCTGTTACATTTTTTTCTGGGGTAGATGAGGTATTCGGTCGGGAACAAATCGTATGATGGCGACACAGTGACGGTAAAAGCATATAGTCAAAAGGTTGCATTGAACTTAACCCACTTTTTACTGACGGTTACTTTTTGTTAATTACTAGCTTTAGTTTTTATCACCAAACCAAGCAAATTTCACTTGATGAAAATAAAACACCATCACAAAAATCAAGTTGGCAAGAAAATAGAAAGGATGATTTTATTAAAAATATTGATTCCGGTAAACTTGATCGACAGAACAGTATAGAATACATCGATAAAAATGACACAGAACAGTATAGAATACATCGATAAAAATGACACAGAACAGTATATAATACATCGATAAAAATGACACAGAACAGTATAGAATACATCGATAAAAATGACACAGAACAGTATTCAATTAATCGATAAAAATGACACAGAACAGTATAGAATACATCGATAAAAATGACATAGAACAGTATAGAATACATCGATAAAAATGACATCATCAGGCTGTATTCATTGATCTCATCATTATTTAACGATTCTGCTACAAAATGTTTTGTTATAAATAGCAATCAAATTTGTAATAAAAATAACAAATGATGATTTGGAACTAAATGCCAAAAGGCCCGCAGAAAATATCACATAGCAAGAAATATACACAACAATAACCAAACACATACAAATAGGACAAATCTTGTGAACGCAAGTAAAATATACAAAAAACAATGAACTTTTACATAAACAGGGAAAACAGTTTAACGCAGACAAAATTGCAGAAAAGGAAAAGTCAAAGTACCAAAGGATTATTGGAAAATACTAAATAACCTTGAAAAAGGGGTCGGAGGATAAAAATGTTAAACCCAATAAACTCTATCAATTTAAAAAAAAATAAGAGTATTGACAACGAAAATGAAAAAATTTGATTCTGAAGATGATATAAATATTATAACAGATGACAATGATATAATTCTTAATTCTGCAATTACTGAGTCAGAAATAATGAATTGTATTAAAAGTCTTAAGAATAACAAAACACCGTCGTATGATAATGTACTAAACGAACATATAAAATGTACTTTGATATGATGCTGCCCTTATATGTATCTTTTTTCAATATAATGTTTAACACTGGTCTGATTCCGGACGCTTGGCTTGAAGGAATAATTCGGCCAAAATAAGGGGAAAGGGAACCTAAGTTCATCTGATAATTATAGACCTATGACGAGTTTGAGCTGCTTTAGTAAACGTTTTACATCTGTACTTGAAAAAAGACTTCAGAAGTTTTAGATTTTCACGGTGTTCTTAAAGAAAACCAATCCGGATTCAGGCCAGGCTATTCACATACAGATCAGATATTTTGCCTAAAAAAAACTCTTGCTGAAATTTTGAAAACTTGCAAGATGTAACTAATTTGTGTTTTTATTGATTTTAGTAGTGCTTTTGACAATGTTTTGAGGATAGGGCTGTCGATGAAACTATTAGATAACAATGTCAATGTGAAAATATTTAGAATAATATATCATATGTATCATGAAATCAAATCTTGTGTCAGTTATGTGGGGGAGCAATCCGCTTTCTTTCAGTGTAGTAAAGGTGTGAGGCAAGGTGAAAATCTCCCGCCAATATTTTTTATCATGTATCTAAATGACTTAAAAAACTGTTAGAAAACGAGTGCACTATTGTGCAGTCACGATTTTCTGATTACTCTATATCATTTTTCCTTCGAATTTTTATACTGTTTTACGCCGATGACACTGTAATATTTCGTACCGACGAAAAACCTTTCCAACATAATTGAAATGTGTTTTACGAATATTCAGAGCTATGGAAATTGAGTATCAATTTCACAAAGACAAAGATTTTGATTTTTGGTACATGAAAAGACGATAAATATAGATTTAAAATTGGTGAGAATTTAATAGACATTTGTGCTGAATTAAATATTCAGGTATTATTTTTTCTCAAAATCGAAGGTTTGTTAAGTCAATTAAATACAACGCTGATCAAGCTAGAAAGGCCCTGCATCTACTTTACCCAAAAATCAGATACTTCAATCTTCCGATAGACCAGCAATTGCATCTTTTCGATCATACTGTATTGCCCATTTTACTATATGGATGTGAAGTTTGGGAATTTGAAAGTATCACAATTACTGAACATTTGCATATCGAATTTTTAAGAAACATTCTAAAACTGAGGAAAAGTACTCCCTTTTACATGCTTTATTCAGAACTAGGAAGGAAACCTATTTATATTATTATCAGATCCCGAATGATAGGATTTTTGGTCTCTATTATCAATGGTAAATGGGCTAAACTATCCAGACTCCTCTATAAAATACTTTTTTTTTTTACAAGACCAATGATAACGCGAATACTTATAGATGGATGAATAGCATAAGGAACACTCTGATAATTTATATATGGATGAATAGCATAAGGGACACTCTGATAATTTATATATGGATGAATAGCATAAGGGACACTCTGATAATTTACAGATGGATGAATAGCATAAGGAACACTCTGATAATTTATATATGGATGAATAGCATAAGGGACACTCTGATAATTTATATATGGATGAATAGCATAAGGGACACTCTGATAATTTACAGATGGATGAATAGCATAAGGAACACTCTGATAATTTATATATGGATGAATAGCATAAGGGACACTCTGATAATTTATAGATGGATGAATAGCATAAGGAACACTCTGATAATTTATAGATGGATGAATAGCATAAGGAACACTCTGATAATTTATATATGGATGAATAGCATAAGGGACACTCTGATAATTTATATATGGATGAATAGCATAAGGAACACTCTGATAATTTATAGATGGATGAATAGCATAAGGAACACTCTGATAATTTATAGATGGATGAATAGCATAAGGAACACTCTGATAATTTATATATGGATGAATAGCATAAGGAACACTCTGATAATTTATAGATGGATGAATAGCATAAGGAACACTGATAATTTATAGATGGATGAATAGCATAAGGAACACTCTGATAATTTATAGATGGATGAATAGCATAAGGAACACTCTGATAATTTATAGATGGATGAATAGCATAAGGAACACTCTGATAATTTATAGATGGATGAATAGCATAAGGAACACTCTGATAATTTATAGATGGATGAATAGCATAAGGAACACTCTGATAATTTATAGATGGATGAATAGCATAAGGAACACTCTGATAATTTATAGATGGATGAATAGCATAAGGAACACTCTGATAATTTACAGATGGATGAATAGCATAAGGAACACTCTGATAATTTATAGATGGATGAATAGCATAAGGAACACTCTGATAATTTATAGATGGATGAATAGCATAAGGAACACTCTGATAATTTATAGATGGATGAATAGCATAAGGAACACTCTGATAATTTATAGATGGATGAATAGCATAAGGAATACTCTGATAATTTATAGATGGATGAATAGCATAAGGAACACTCTGATAATTTATAGATGGATGAATAGCATAAGGAACACTCTGATAATTGTTGAGAACTCAGACCTCCTATATTATGAGTTTATTTATTAATAATCCGAAAGGAACAAAACGCATGATAACAGAAATTTTAAAAGACCTTTATATACAGGAATGGAAATCGTTGGTAACTCCAACCTCTAAGGTAAAATGTTACCATTATTTAAAAGAAAATTTTAATATGGAAAACTACTTATTACTGTTACCTAGGAATCTGTATTTACCATTGATAAAGTTTAGGACTTCCAATCACAGACTCCCCATTGAAACCGGTCGTTGGGACAATACACTGTTTGAGGAAAGAAGATGTAATTATTGTGATAAAAATGACATCGGGGACGAATACCATTATTTATTCATTTGTCCCAAATTTCACAAAGAAAGAGGCAAGTTTCTTAAACCGTTCCATTACTGCAAACCCTCTATTGCAATATTAAAAACCTTATTTGCCACAAATAATCGCAAAATTCTCCAAAATCTTGCCAAATTTGTTATCCTAATAATGAATACAATATCATAAACTTTGTGCTATTGTGGAATTGGAAATTGTTCATACTTCATATTGATATATAATTTTTTAACTTTTACAACTTTTGTACACTCCAGGATATTCAATTGTACTCTGCCCTAACACTATTATATTTATGTACCCAAATGTTATATTTATGTACCCAAATGTTATATTTATGTACCCAATTGTTCTCATATTACCTCCGAATGTTTAATATTCTTGCTCTAATTGTAAATGTTGACCAACCAGTGATGTGATGCGTATCTCCATAGGTTACTTACGTCACCTTATACAATTGTAGCAGTTGTGGTATTCTCATGTGCCACCTATGTGTGGCATGAGATTTACTTTCATTAATAGAAGTTTTGTTCTGTTCACTTCTGTTCTGGTAGGCCGTGCCCATTTGCCTGTGCCAAGCTGACCTTTTCGCCGAATTGTTTATATCGTGATACACGTGCGTGACAAAAAAGAACTGCAAATCACCCTAGCTTATTTACATGTTATCTCATCTCCCCAACGACGCGGGACCACCCTTGCAATCCCATTTTCTTTCTTGATTCAGTATACATTTTTGCAAAAGAATTATACATATATATTCTTCACTGATAGAGCCATAAAGTCATGTCTTGCAATTATCTCATATTTCGACTGTTTTACGAGGGAAAGTAGCTTTAAGACTTTGCTTCTGTACTGTCGTTTTCTCTACAACAGCAGTTCTGAAAATAAGCTGTTCGCACCTATACTCATGTCTTGGGTGACCTCATATATTTGTCACCTTCTTAGTACATTGTAATACCTATTATTCTTTGACCTAACATCATGAAACTGACGAGAAGGTATATGAAGAAAGATATTAAAAATGTTAAAATCACAGGTGGAAGAGTACATTGTGGAGACGCATGACGCTTTGATATGTTTGGCAAAATCGCATCTTACTCCGAATTATACTGAACCCGAAAACATCATAATTTTTGTTTTGTTTGGTACAGGTCTTCATCATTCAAATTAAGAGGATCTACCGACTGTGTCGTATGCTGTTTGGATCCAGGTGGTATTGAGCCATTTTTATATTCCGTTGGTTTAAAAATAATAATAATCAAAATTTAAAAAAAAAACATAAATGTTGCTTACAGAATAGAGCCAAATCTGGTGATATTTCTATACTAGTTGTCAAATTCGTATATATATATATTTCATATAACCTGGACGATCCAACGTGGATATCTTCTACTAGTGCATTTTGGTCTCATCAGCGACGAATGCTACGAATAGAGACAGGCATCACCGTCACACCCTCATATCAGCGCTCAGTCTGTCAGGGGTTGTCTTTTTGTTAATCTTCTTCTTCTTCTTCTTCTTCTTCTTCTTCTTCTACTGACTTTTCTTCTTCTTCTTCTTCTACTGACTGACTTACGTTGAGGTGTTTTGAAAAACTTTTCTCTCGAAGATAATATTACAGCTAACCTTCCAGAACACACTTTGATAGTCGAACTATAGTCGGACTAACATATCACATTTTCTGCAAAAGCAAACGCAAAAAACTATCGATACATATTCACTATAGAACGAGAATATTCCAAACTACTTTCCTTGGTGTTGTCATCTCTCAAGCAAATGTTGCTTTTCTCGAGTCCGTCAGTATAGATTACGTAATAGTTTCATCGATAGGATGCCGAGAGACTTTGCGCGAAGTATAGGATAAAATATTCGAAGGTCTGGCATGTAAAGATCGTTGAGAGGGTGAGGAAATTCGAAACAATGAATTTTTACTCTTTTATTAAATATATTCTGAACACAGGAAGTAAAAGAAAGTAGTGCTCAAGCGTAGTTCTAGTATGCTAATACAGACCAGTACAAAAGAACGAACACATACATAACAGTAATTTTGTAACGAACACAAAGTAATCGTACATATATGCAGTCATATATTAGTAATTGTTATTAATTGTTGTTAAGTATGAAACGCTCTGCCTTTAATACTTAAATTCCTATTATTGCTGAAAATGTAATTAATTCTAACTGATAGAAGTACCTCGATTACATTACTGCAATTACAAACAGGTACAAATATTTAATCAACTTCTACTAGAACAAACAAATATTTGTTTAGTTTGCAATACTTAACCAAATATTGATGGAGTTCTAAATATTAAAATATAGTTTTGAATTGACTCTTAAATACGCAGTTGTAAAGTGTAGCTTGCTCATACGTAATAGCAGTGACCACTAAAGTTTGAATTACATGATTATTATAGTATGAACTTCTGTGCATGTGCTTTCTGTGCCATTACATGGATGTGCATGTGCTTTCTGTACCATTACATGGATGTGCATGTGCTTTCTGTACCATTACATGGATGTGCATGTGCTTTCTGTGCCATTACATGGATGTGCATGTGCTTTCTGTACCATTACATTGATGTGCATGTGCTTTCTGTACCATTACATGAATGTGCATGTGCTTTCTGTGCCATTACATGGATGTGCATGTGCTTTCTGTGCCATTACATGGATGTGCATGTGCTTTCTGTACCATTACATGGATGTGCATGTGCTTTCTGTACCATTACATGGATTGTTTCAAAATAGCTTTAAATGTTTTGGACTTGGGTCCAATTTAGTGAAGTTTTAGAAACTGACATAAAATAAATCAGTCGTACTTGTAGCAGTTTATTAAGTATTTTTCTTTATTAGCAATTGCCATAATGTAATCCAGGTACTCCTATCAGTTAGAATTAATTACAATGTATAGTTTCTGTTGTGTTCTTTTGAAGTCATATGGCCCAAAATAGATGGTGTAATGACCAAAATAGGTACATATACCTTTATTTGTTCCTGGTTTGATAACATTCGGCTCGAAATTTGGAGGGATGTCCTGACCATAATTCGTAGTATGTATCTTTAAAAGCCCGGATTAATCAGAAAAATCATCGCAGGGCTCCGCTCCTCTATGACAAATCACATTGTCCTAATTTTAATTCCATCTCTCTCTCTCTCTCTCTCTCTCTCTCTCTCTCTCATATATATATATATATATATATATATATATATATATATATATATATATATATATATATTGCATATGTAAATTAAAATCCAGTGCGTGTTTGCTTGTACATGAGTGCTAAATTCCGCTTGCCCAGCGAGTTAGTTAGCATAACATATAATGTAGGATCCATATATAGGCGCTTTCCTCTCTCTGTTTTGTGTATAGGTGTCACTTCATAATTAAAGTGTCCTTTATACATGTTTAATTTCGAAATAGAAGTCTAGTGGGTTTGTGCATATACTTGAGTGTTTCTTTACATTCAACCTGATTCCTTTTTTTGCTTTCTTTCTTTCTAATGGGGTGGGGGTGGGTGGGTGAACGCATGGCCGCGGTGATTACGGCGCTGGTACATAAGACCTATGCGGATAGGTGTAGTTACACGGGTTCGATTCCTTCTTGGAACAAATTAAAACTATCTAATCTGTTTGAATATATTAGTCTCTCTCTCTCTCTCTCTCTCTCTGTCTCTCTCTCTCTCGGCAGTTCTTGAAGAACATTTAGTCTCTTATAATATGAGAATCAATTTAGATTTGTTTACCATTCGTATTGCTCTTCTTTGAACATTCTCTAAAGCTACGTTGTCCTTTTGGCATGAGGGTGCCATATAACAGTGACATACATGTACTCTACAACTTGGGTACGTTGAGCTCTTTGATTATACAGACAAATGCTACACCAAACCAAGATTATAAAATGTTAACCTTTTATTACAAAGATCCAACTTCACTTCTCAAACTTGTATGTCACCACTCTTGCTCAGTGTTATCTGACTCATCATTCTTATCGTCGCAGGCAGCAGCGATTCATCTGGCGCAACAGAGCGTCTATTCTTGTCAAAGTTTCTTGTTGGTGAGCAGACAACGATCAGTTCCTTTGTAATGCTACATTTTTGCAGTATGCAGCGATAAAAATGATTGTTGCAATGTATTATATGCTAATAGATTATTGTTAGCCCCGATTAATGGGGTCTCTGTTGTCCCGCATCCAGGATGTGAGTCACTTACTTAAAATGTGCCAGATAAATGCAGTTCAGTGCAGTTACAAACGTCTTCTGACTGCACTAATCCGAAGGGGAAAAAAATGCTTCCTGTAAATAATGACTCACTCTAACAAAATTAAATGCAGTTCCTAATGTCGAATAAATAGTTTTTTCATGTCTTGTTTGTTTTGTGTTTTTTTTCATTATGTTTCTCCAACTTTGGGAGTATTGCGAAATACCGACTGACTTGAAATGTGGTGATACCGTCACAAGAATGGTATTTTATTCCATGATTCCTGGTTGAAGTATGTAAAATTTAAGTAGTTTTCACTTTTGTCGGTATCGATGAAAGTAAGATAAATGTTGTCTCACGCGTCTATAACTTAAACCGATGATAGTGGTATTCCAACAATCACGTGCACCATTGATCCATGTAGATATACTATTGTAAGATGGACAGCTACATGCAAGTTCAGGTTTCTTTTTTTAATTTGCAGTTTACGAATAATCAGGTTCCAATTTCAATATAATTCTAATAAATTGATCGCCAAACAGAGAATTGGAATTACCTTACATATCATACTCTGAATAATATTAAGATTTGTTTGTCAGAAAGATATAAATTCTTTGAGTTTTAATTTTAGGAGTATTTTTATTCTGCAACAATGGTCTTCTGGAATTACATGAATATGAGGATATCATAATCTTTTCTCAAAAACGAAACTAGACCTTCTTTAAACAATTTTAAAATAAAGAGACTTTCGTGTCACCTTTAGTGACTGCTAAACGTTTAGTGCAAATGTCATCAGCATAGAACAAAATAAGAAATAATAAAGCTATTATAAACTAGAGGAATGGTGAACAATTTACTTATACAAATATACAAGGGAGATAAGTCCATGGTCAAAAAGTGCATAACTCTTCTGAAAATAGTGTGAGTACAATATTTTGTCAACATGCATATCTTCTGATGATGACCATGAAATGTGCCATGTTTCACGGCGATCCACCAAAATCTGCAAGAGTAATTCACCAAATTCTGTCATACATTTCATCCAGTTGTAAGTCACAAAGGGCAATAACTATTACCCAAATCACGGGAGCTCAAAGATTTGTCAGTGTGTGTATCTTTCGATAATGACAATAATATGTATCAAGTTTTACAGTGACCATATAAAACTGCAAGACAAATTGAAGGAGTATTGGCGCTAACGAGATGAGCATCTTCATGTGATATATATATATATATATATATATATATATATATATATATATATATATATATATATATATATATATATATATTCATTGCCAAGTTTCATGGCAATCCGTCATAAACTGCGAGACAAGTTGCGCAAAAAAGGTTGTGTCAAACACTGCACTAAGCTGCAAGACAAAATGGACAATGACACTAACAAAATGTGCAGGAGCAAAGTGACTTGTTGATACACGCATTTTACGACTACGAACATAATATTTGCCAAGTTTCATGTCAATCCATCAAAAAACTGCGGGACTGGTCGCGCCTACGAAATTGTGTCATACACTGTATTAAGCTAGATGACAAAAAGGGCAATAACTCCAAAACAAATTACGGGATCAAAGTGATTTGGCGATATGTGCATCTTCAGATGAGGAACATAATATTTCCAAGTTTCATAGCAATCTATCAAAAACCGCGGGACTATTTGCACTAACGAGATTGTGTCATACACTAAATTCAGCTACACGACAAAATGGCAATAACTCGAACAAATATTGCGTGGTCAAAGTGATTTGTCGATATATGCGTATCTTGTGATGATGACCATAATATTGAACAAGTTTCATGGCTAGTTACACTAATGAGATTGTCGTACACTGCTCCAAGGCGTATAGGACAATAACTCTAACAAAAAGTGCGTCCACTTTAAGTGCAAGTCATGCTCAACACATACATGTCAAGTCGGGTTTCCTACGAAGACCTAAGTACAACAAACAGAACACGTCTATTACACCATTTTTGTCTTGAACCAATATCGAACATATATCAGATCTTGATCTCTCTGTGATATGTGGAATAACTATTGTAAATAATGAAATATTGTGTATATACTTTTCCGTACTTTTCCATGTTATTCCACTCTCATCTCCTACTGACAGTAGATTGTTTGGGGTGAACAGATGTTCAAATATATTTCTTTTTACACAATAAATAATTATATTTATTCCCAAATACGAAGTGCATACCCTTAAACTAAAACTGTGTAGGTCACACGTGAATACGCGTCACTTGCCGTAGTTAACGAGTTACAAGTTTTTTTTATAAAACCAACCTGGTTTATTTCTTTTGTCTACCTGCACTGTATAACTGTTGACAAAGGCCGTTTATTTCGTTCTTTCATATTGGAAACAGCCAAATTATACTTCACGCAGTTCATTAGCGCAAGTAAGGTTTGCCAAATTCATGTCCTTATTAACAATTGAAAGTATATGTATATTTTATGGTTACATGTGAGTATGTCAGACATTGTAGTAAGAGTTTTATTGGTACAAAACCGTTGCATTTATAGTTTTAATATTCTATTACATAAGAACTACATGTGAGATTGGTTGATTCTGAACCAAATGTATTATCCTCAGAAAATATTTATTATTATTATTATTATTATTATTATTATTATTATTATTATTGTTGTTGTTGTTGTTTTTCCTATTCGCGACACGCTTCTGTTAACCGCTTAAACTGTGTAGAAAAAGTGACGTTAAATCGAGTCAAAAAGTTGAAGTTCAATCTTGCATTGAAACTAACTATCGTTCTTATTCTTTTTGGTTTGATGAAAAACCGGTAATTATATACAATTGATTCGTGTGAATTTTCTCTTACTTGTATGGCCTCAAAATTAATCAGTGTTGTAATTCGAGATTCTTCATTGGTCGCGTCGCATGCAGCAGTGATAAATCTGGCGCGGTAGGGAGTCAATTGTCGTCATCGTTTCATGTTGGTGCGGGGACCGCTAATAAATTCTTTTTTTATGTCACAATTTGCAACATGCAGCAAAAGAATCGATGCTGCCTTTTCATTAAAAAAGTGATACAACTTGATTTCATTTTATACCGGAGTAGTGTGGTTCTCTTTCTTTTATTTTGCACCAAGCGATTTGCGATGCACCAGAAATATCCAACCAAGTTCTGACTCACAAATCCGTTAGTACGACCCTATGGTTAGAAAAAAAGTAACAAAAAGAAAGTGAAACCAACAATGTTTGTAAAAATCAACAAACAATTTTATTCTAAATAATTAATGTGAAAATCAAAATACACTTACAGTATCGTGTATTAAAATCCAAATAATCCAACAATTATTAGTGTCCTAATCACAAGTCCTGTATATGTAGAAACTATAAAATGTTCCAAATGAATGAATGTTCCAAGTTAATGAATGTTCCAAATGAATCTTCGTAATGAACGAATGTTCCGAATGAATAATTGTTCCGAATGAATGAGTCTGTAATGTTCCGATGTACCAACGATAATGCAATCCAGATCATCTTTGAGAATGTTCAGAGACATCTGAGAAAGTCCTAAATATAGCTCCAAATGTTAGTGAGTACTCCAGGTAGCTCTGATGAATGGTCCAATAAATAATTCCTTTCGAATTATCTATACAGCATGGCATTACAGGATTCCAGCACGTCTATTATTTCAAACAATCTGATGATTCCAAATGCTGATCGTACAAACAGATCTTTTCAACTCAAGATTTAAATGGAATGAATATAATTCGTATATTCAGGTCTTTTATACAATTTGCAAATGGCACATTTCACAACAAGAAACGTGTCATATTACGACCCAGAATGCAATACTAAATGCGTCTATTTAATGGAAAAGTACTTGACGTACGGTAAACAACTCTGACCTTGAGCAAAAGGTCAGTAAACATGTTGTTATTTGATTAATAGTACAACTAAACCCAACCTAAATATAACTCACTATCTGACACAATTTTAACGTACAGTCATAGGCCAGAAGTTTAGGCACATTATAGATTCCATGTACATAATTCCGTAACACTTAAAATAATAATAATAATTATAATAATAATAAAAACTACAAAAAAAACTAGTGTTTACTGCAAGTGTTACAGGTTACTACGAAAGTATGAATAACCCAATGTGTGTATGTGTATATCATGGATATTACTTTCTTCTTAAATTTTACACTTATTTGTGACAGTTTCTAAGACTATATCGCAAAATAGAAAAGCGCACGGGTGAGACAGGTATGTTTTAAAAAATCACGCCAAAATCAACTCATATAAAATTCTTGTCGAATCTACTTTCTTGTAGCTCCAAAATAGTATATTAAGGACACATATCATCCCTATGATAGGAGATGGCACACTGAGTTCAAAATTAAATTGAAACGGTGCTGTTTGTGTGGTACAATCTTTTAAATTCGGTAGTGTTTGGATGGGGAAATTTTACTCAAGGTCAGAAAGAGCTGTCAGGGTTGAAACTGGTAAAGATTTACTTTTTCGCAATATTTGAAGGATATAAAAAAACTGTACTTTTACGTTGTCGCTTGCATTAAAACAATCAAATATCGCTATTTTGCTCGCTTGAAGAGCTGACTGACTCGGTTTCGATCCCTCTAGGCATTTGACCTTGAATATCAATAAAATCCTCCTAGGGTGCCATTTTTTTTACTACTAAATATTTTGTTTGTTTGTAAATAACATTTTAACTATTACTCCCAAGATTTTCCAAAATGAATTTTCAGAAATTAGGTGATAACAGAATATGAATATTTGTTTAGACAAGATGAAGGATATGACCCGAAAAAAATAATTGTTGTTACCGACTGGCAACAGGGGTATCATCATCATCATTTATATTTTCATCTAATCATACATTAATTCATGGGGTCCCGGGTGGCCGAGTGGTCTAAGGCGCTGGCATTTACAGATCACTCACACATCTCAATTCTGTCCGTGTGAGTTTGAGTCTCGGCTCGACCAGCGTGGGTATGTGATAAAGCTTGGTAGTAGCTTCACGTGGGGTGGTGGTTCTTCCCTGGGTTCTTCTGGATTCTTGCTCTACCAAACATACTGGCCGCCATACATAGCCTGTCATGTGCTGAAAAATTGCGTCAAACCCCACAAAACACAAATCATTTATTCATTCATTCACAACCAAGGGTTAAACTTTATGTTTGGATATAAAAACGTCGGAATATAGCCATAAAATCTTGTTCATCTTTTTAAATTCCATAACATGCATGTACACATTTATTCTTTCTAATCTTTTACACGTTAACTGCAGCTTTTCGTAAGAATAAATAGCTGATCGAAGATATATGGGTCGAACACACACGAGAAAGGAATATGAATTTATAAATCTATATAGATTAATAGTCTAGAAAGATCAAAAGAATTATATTGTCAACGTACGAGATATGTGGGGGAAAAAGCTAATCCGAAGATTTTAGTGGTTAGGATAATAAATGACTACGTTGATATGAGAACACACGAATTTGTGACAAAGGTTATTGAGACAGATTTCTTCTTGGTTCCAGTATATTTTTTACAGTATAAAAAAGCCACATTCCTATACAATGACAATATATAGGAAGAGCACGTGATTTACAGTACAGAAAGAATTGCAATTGTGCGTACTATTTTGAATACTCATCATTCTTCAAATTATCTTAAGTTGTTCAATACAACATTAGGTGATTTTCTGACCCCTATTTCTGTACCTGTTTAAAATCTAGGATAAAATCAATAACGGCATATCTTTCTCAACAAATGTGGGACGTTTACCCTGGCGGGATGAACAAATGTTTGTTCTAATGTACACCTGTGCATGTATTCATGTTTGTTCCATATTGATCGGTTCTGAATAGATAAACATGTACAAAGGGGCAACCCTGGCAGACGACTTTGTCAAGTTTTCCTGTTGTAACATGCTATCAAGTGTAAACATTTGTGTACACGTTATGCCTTCACAACAGTAGTATTGTAGTCTTGTAGACAATAACGTTTATGTTAAAAAATTTTGTAATATACATAAAAAAGAAGAAATTTGATGACTATTTTTATACCATGTTTGTAAAAAGGAACGATTACAGGTTCGGATAATTAAAAAAAATACATGGTAATGCGTTGTATCATTGGAACTTAAAAAGATAATATTTAAAAATACTTCAGTATATATCCTGGTTATGTTGTTCTTGCTTATGTTGTGACCCTGCGTCTGTCGTCCGTCGGTCAACAATTGTTGTTACCACTCTGGAGGCCATATTTCTGATCCTATTTTGATCAAACTTGGAAAATAGTCTTAACTCATCCAAAATTTCAGACGATTTATATTATTTGCAGGATTCATTCATATAACTGAAGTGGCATTGATCTGATTGGCTCAGGTTGTTACCACTCCGAAAGCCATATTTCTGATCCGATTGCTAACAATCTAGGACAGGGGTGTCAAACTCACTTGCTATGGTGGGCCAGATTTGATATAAATAATAATAAATAATAATGAGTCTGGCGTGTTTTATCCGGCCCGCGGGCCGCATGCTTGACACCCCCGATCTAGGTACTATGTCTAATCCGATTTTGATTAAATTTTGTAAGTAGACTTCAATGAACAATATCTTATATAGTTAAAATTAATAACGCGGTCCCCGCATAGTAATAAGGCGATTCTGCATCTGATTGACTTAGCTTGTCAATACTTTAGCGACTCTGTTTCGGATCAGATTGTTATCAAACATGGTCAATAGGCTAATATCTAAAAGATATCCAACGAGTTTTATTATGAGCAAGATATGGATGTATTAATGGTGTAATCTTACATCTCACCGACTTAGCAAGATATGGATATATTAATGGTGTAATCTTACATCTCTCTGACTTAGCAAGATATGGATATATTAATGATGTAATCTTACATCTCACCGACTTAGCAAGATATGGATGTATTAATGATGTAATCTTACATCTCACCGACTTAGCAAGATATGGATATATTAATGATGTAATCTTACATCTCACCGACTGAGCTTCTTATCACTCGAGAGACCCCGTACATCGACCCAATTTTAACCAAACCAGGTAAATAGGATAATATTATGACGTGGACGAGTTTTATTATGAGTGAGATCTATGCATATGTATGAGGTGATCTTGCATCTGATTGGCTGAGCATTTCTAACACTCAAGAGACTAGTTTTAAGAGGATTTGGAGTCTATTCTTGTCATTGTTCGTGGTGGTGATGGGACCTTTAACCTATTTTCTTTTTATGCCACACAAATTGCACTGTGCGACGAAAGAGTTTATTGCTGCACTTGCTTCATGAAAAAAACAACAACAAACAACTCCGATTTCATTTTAGACCCGATTAATGAGGTCTTTGTTTTCTTTATTTGCTGCAAGATTGTACGTGAGTCAGCGAATTGTAACTTACCTGATAAATGCAGTTGAGTGTACAGTTAGTAATGTGTTCTAATTTTTTTATTTGTTTATTATATTATTGTTATTATTATTATTATTATTATTATTATTATTATTATTATTATTATCAATATTTCGTAAAAGAATCCTATAGTAATATAGCATCGCCTTGGTTGATATAATCACGGGCAAATTGTCCTACAGTTTTTCACAATCAGTATGAATGTAATATAAATTGAACTATTTTTTGTTATAAAGATCAGCAACAATTTGGTAAATCATATATTGGTAGAACTGGATCGAATTGCATTTCTTATAGAAAATCACTGTCACGTAGAGCAAACTCTTTTTATAGCATTTTTCGTCTCAATCAGGAAACAGCAAAAAAAAAAAAAAACGTTTACTTGAACCATGTTTAACCAAATTATGTAAATCTTAACCTCTAGTAAAGATATTCACAAAAAATTTTCCTAAAAAATATAAACCAGATTTCACCCTTCTTCGGTATATATCGTGGAATGACGTTTCCATTTTCTCGAAATCGCGGAATGACGTACCATTTTCTCGAAATCGCGGAATGACGTACCATTTTCTCGAAACTTCTATGGAACCCATTTTCTTGTCTTCTCAGTGGCTATGGGCAAAGTCAATAACTTGCAAATATTGGAGCTACCATCCTTATGATGATAGGTGTTCTTCTTCCTTACACATTTAGATTTTGTGACAAAGTCTTTCGTCCAACTCTGTGTTCTTTGTCTTCGCCAGCGCCATTATTATCGTGTACTTCCTGTGTGTCCAATCGTTCCTTTTTAATAGAAAAGGGTGATCTTTCCACACTTATTGAAAGATTTTTTATAGTGTATTTATCTTGGGAAATAAGCCTTATCAGCGAAAAGGTCAACTGTTAAATTATGTAAGGGAGGTGAGAGATATTATGACCACTTGGGCCATTGATTTTTTACGTGTACACTTAGATAATTACACAACACTTGAAAGCTGGAGTAGTAAATATTGATATTTAACAACGTCATTGATGTGTATATTAAAGCATTTCTCAGTACTTGTGCAGTAGCAGCAGACATGAGTTGCAGTAGTTGTAGTAGTTGTTGTTGTAATAGTAGCAGCAGCATTTTTGTGGCTATGGTCAGGGAGTTACCGACATTTATGATTACCATTTTCTATTAGGAATTTCCCGCTGTTTTCTTTTGCAAACAACGGAATAGAAATTTGACTCTTTTTATCAGACTTGTGTAAACTATTTAAATCGTATCTATTTACCACAGTTCCATCATGAGTCCCTAAATAAAGTAATGGATGGCTTCAGGGGTTTTACGTGATGGTTTGCTAGATGGCACGGGAATCACTTTTGTGATGCGTAGAACAACCGGATATCCACATGTTTACTGACCTCATATACAAACTCGATTGTTTTTCAGAACTACTTATTTCCAAATTTTCTTGTGCTTTTTTTTTTCTTCTTCCTGTTTTAACTTGAGGACTATGAGAAAATAAATAATCGTTCCAATATTTTTTTTTTAAAATTCAGAAATAGTTAAGTATTTAAAAAAAAGAGACATCTATTCTCTATGTAACTTATTTAAACTTTCGTTATCCCTTTGGTTTCATATAAAATTTGGAAATGCCCCATGGAATTTTGGTCGTTTTGTTTCAGAGCTAGTAAGTATGAGGGTAGTGGAAGAACGTTTGCCATGAGACAGGTCTTAAATCTCTGGTAAAGCTAAAGCTTTTTTTACCACTGACCACTTCTCTGCAGCGCTTTATTTAGTAAGCTTTTATCATTACTTAAGTTTTTGTATTGCTTATATCATTGGTTCTTTGCATTATAACTTCTGTGAATTCCAGTCGTAGTTATATGGATTTGCATTTCTTCTCTTGCTTTTGCACACAATCTTTGTGCAATGATAGGGAAGAATACATTCTATGCATATAATTATTGTCTTTCGGTCTAGTGGTATCTTATTTTCTTTTCTTTGGTTTTGGTATGTCCCTGCGTTCATCTTAGGCCCGTCGTCCGTTGTGTTTTTCTGTCAACAATTGCTTGTTGCGTGAGTCAGCGAATTGTAACTTACTTGATAATTGCAGCTGAGTACAGTTAGTAATATGTTCTAACATACTAATCATTTAGAATACAATTCATGTAAATAGGAAACTACCATATTAAAAGCTATATTGTTCATTGCAAATATTGCATACTAGTTATTGCGAAATTATGAATAATATGTTGCAGAGTTAGCAACATTTAATGACATATCTATTCTCTGCGATCATAATTACTTATGGTAGATCAATTTTTTTTAAAGAATTGATCACTTTTTGTATAATTTTAAATTTATGGTCTTTTTTCTTTTCTTTTCTTTGTTTTTTTAAATAATAAATATTTCGTAAAGGAATACCATAGTAATATAACATTGCCTTGATAGATATAATCACGGGGCAAAATGTCCTAAAGTTTTTTTTAAAAATCAGTATGAATGAAACATATATCGAACTATCTTATTGTTATAAAGAACAGCAACAATTTGGTAAATCAAATGTTGGTACAACTGGATAAAATTGTATTTCTTATGGAAAATCTGACACATAAAACGAACTCTTTTTATAGCATTTTTCGTCTCAATCAGGAAAATGCAAAGAAGAAACGGTTACTTGAACCATGTGTAACCAAATTATGTCAATCTTGCCCTCTCGTAAAGATATTCACAATTAATTTCAGTAAAACATAAACCATAACCGGGTTTCACCCATTTTCGGTATTTATCGTTGAATGTCGTATCCATTTTCTCGAAATCGGGTCGCGTACGGTATTCATTTCCTTGGCTTAAAATCGTAAACTTCTATGGACCACATTTTCGTGTCTTCTCAGTGGCTATGGGGTAAATTCAATGACTAGCAAATATTGCAATTATCATTCTTATGATGATAAGTGTTCTCCTTCCTTACACATTAAGATTTTGTGACAAAGTCTCTCCTCCAACTCTGTGTTCTTTGTCTTCGCTAGCGCCATTATTATCGTGTACTTCCTGTGTGTCGAATCGTTCCTTTTTGATAGAAAAGGGAGATCTTTCCACGCTTATTGAAATAATTGTTATAGTGTATTTATCTTGGGAAATAATTTTTTATCAGACTATGGTAAAATCGACACGATATAAAAGTTGGAGTGTAGTTTTCACATGTTTGTGTTCTTACAATACTACACAAACCTTCTTAGTGACAAGGTCAACTGTTAAATTATGTAAGACAGGTGAGAGATATTATGACCACTTGGGCCTTTGATATTTGTACACTTAGATAATTACACAGCATTCGAAAGATGTAGTAGTAAATATTGATATCTAAGAAAATCATTGATGTGTGTATGAAAGCATTTCTCAGTGCCTGTGCAGTAGCTGCAGACATGAGTAGTAGTTGTTGTATTTGTTGTTGTTGTTGTAGCAGTAACAGCATTTTTTGTGTCTGTGGTCAGGGGGTTACCAACCTTTATGATTACCATTTTCTATTAATAATTTCCCGCTGTTAACGGAGGAATGGAAATTTGGCTTTTTATATCAGACTTGAGTAAACTTTTTAAATCTTATCTGTTTACCACAGTTCCATCATCAGTCCCTAAATAAAGTAATGGATGGTTTCAGGGGTTTTACGTAATGGTTTGCTAGATGGCACGGGAATCACTTTTGTGATGCATAGAACAACCTGATATCCACACGTTTACTGACCTCATATACAAACCCGATTATTTTGCGAAAGTACCGATTTCCAAATTTTCATTTGCTGTTTTATTTTATCCTATCTTTTTTTTTCTTCTTTTATTTCCTTGAACTACTTGAGGACTATGAGAAAATGATCGCTCCAATCCTTTTTTAAACAAAATTCAGAAATAGTCAAATATTTAGAGATAAGATGCACCATTGTAACTAAGTTAGACTTCCTTTATTCCATTGGTTTATATAATTTTGGAAATGCCCCATGGCATTTGTTTCAGAGCTAGTAAGCATGAGGGTAAGTTGAAGGACATTTGCATGGGACAGGTCTTAAATCTCGGGTAACGCTAAAGCTTTTTATCCACTAATTACTTCTATGCAGTGATTTATTTAGTCAGTTTTTTCATCACTTAAGGTGATCTTGCATATGATTGGCTGATTATGTTTCCATTCTGATGGCTATATTTCTGATTAGATTTTGATCAAACTTGAACATGAAGATCTTGGAAGAGTTCGACAATGAGCGAGATTCATGCATATTAATCAGGTGATGTTGCATCTGATTGGCTGAGATTGTTAGCACCATAGAGACAGTATCTCTCATCCAATTTTAATTAATCTTATTTCATCAAGATCACGCATGAAGTTGAAAATGAGATTCACGAAAATTAATGAGGTGAGTTTGCTGATTTGCAGAAATAGTTACCACTCTGGAGACTATATTATTTTATTCGATTTTGATGAAACCTGGAATATAGGCTTGTCTCGTCAAGATCTCAGACGAGTTTGATAATAAGCGAGATCTACGCATATTAATGCAGTGATCTTGCATTTGATTGCCTAAACTGGTTACTACTCTCGGTGCCATATTTCTGGTTCGATTTTGATGAAAGTTGGCATATTAGCTTGTACGAGTTTTATAATGAGCGAAATCATGCATCTGATTGGCTGAGCTTGTTAACATTCTAGAGACTGTACTTGTGATACGATTTTGTTTATGAAGCTTGGTAAATGGGCTTATGTCATCATGATATCTGATGAATACAATTATGAACAAGATCCGTGCATATTAATAACGTGATCTTGCATTGGCATTGCTGCGCTTGTCAACACTCTAGCCATTCTATTTCGAATCAGATTTTGATCAAACTTGTGAAATAATATTGGTTTAAAGAAAATGTATGTGATTCAAGCTAAATGTACTTACATAAATCCTTCTCCCTTAATAAGAAAATAGAACTACATGAACCCTATATTACATATACAATTTTCACAAACGAGCGGTCAGAAACTTTTAATCACGATTGTGAGTATGCGGACGATGATAAAGAACAAAAGTGTGGCGCGTAGCAAGTGTATATCTCACACATATAGCGAAGATGAAATACAGAAATTAAATTACTTGCGTAGAAAAATGTTCAGCAAGTTCAATAAAATGTTTGACTACATAAAAATTATGGAACCTGTCATGGCTAGGTTGAAAAAGATGATCAAACATATCCGAACTAAAAAAGATGAATTTCTTTAGATCATAATATTATTACATGTACATCTTCTTGTAAGGTAGGCATATATTCTGGTATGAATGCTATACTCTTGTACTCTTGTACAATTTTAAAAATGTGAATATTGGTATTTGTTTCATAATCATTATTTCCAGAAATCAAGTTTTTCACAAGGAACATGAAACGTGGAAATGATACCTATTTCTTAGATCATTGTGCAATGGGCTTGAAAATAAATAATGTTTAATAGTTTCGATTCTGCCACAGCTAGTTCAGATACAATATTTCTAGAAAAAAATCGTTTTTTTAAGTTCGCTATACGAGTATGATAAATCTATCCTAATCTTTTTTTCTGGTTCTATAATAAAAAAGGAAAGCTTTAAAATAAATACGAAATAGATATTGCTTGTTGTAAATAGGTCTAGAGTTGACTTAAGGTAAAAAAATAAAAATTCACTCTCCGGCTATCTTGGATCGAGGACAATATGATGGTGGTGGTGGTGGGAATGTATAGTATTATAAACGTAAAAAGTTGGACATTACGTTAATTAAGGGAGAGGGGGAAAGTTATGTTAAAAACGTCCACATAATTGACATTATGGAACGGTACGGGAGTCAATGGAAATTTAGCATGGTGGGACGGTACGGAGCGGAAAGGGGAATGGACATGGTAAGGCACTCTGGGTTCAAGCACCTGTCTCTACGAACCAATACACAGTGTTACTGACCAACACCACCATCTTCTCACTAGCACCCACACCTACTAAAAAAAATACAATCTTATTGTACAGCACCCACAGCTACTCACCAAAACCCACTCGTACTAACCAACACACAGCGTTATTGACCGGCACCCCCCTGCATTCACAAACACCCCATACCTACTAACCAGCACACAGTGATAAAGGGACGTAAAGTAGGAGGTAGACTTAGGAAATGTAACATCTAGAATGGACAAAATACGACTCTACAGCCACAAACCAAAGGGAAAATTAAATGTAAAATTGGCATGACTGCTAACGCATTCACACAAATATACCATCACTCACACTTATATTATCACATACACTAAAAAAAAATGTATGTAGGGCGTTTAAGTCTGTTTTTCTGATGTAGATAAACAGAGGCAAAGATATACAAGCGAACCAACAAACATAAAACATAGAGTTTTGGAAATCATTCAGTAGTATCTCTGTTTCTTTGGATATGGGTGGCCCTTAAAAAGCACCATAGCAAAGATTTTTTAAACACAGAACACGCCTCTTAACTTTTCTACTTCTCAATCTTCTCACCATCGGCATATACGTCAACACTCTTTTGATACACCGTTGTCTTTCCACGTATACTCTTCTCTCTATGGTACTGTCTGTGATGTGTGTTATTGCCCACTTTGATGTCACATACACCGTGTAGTCTGGATGAAATACCATGGTAGAAATAATGGTGGAAGATTCCACAGTAGTCCACATTTTGGTTTGAGTCTAGAATGGATGACACAATAGGTGAACGCACACCTTCATGTGGATAGGCCACGGATTGAAAATAAACTTGTCGGTTTGGTGTTTTGCGGCACAGCAACAAAAGTAGGCTATATAGTGCCAATGTTATTGAAATTAGGTGTCTTGTCCCAGGACACACCACGGTAGCTGACCCAGTCTGGGCCGATGGTACAATCTTTCATGCTAACCACTGAGCCACCGCAGATGAATTTTAAGTTCAGCCAATAAGAATGCGTGTAATATAATTTCGTGTTTTGTATCCACCAATCAGAACACAAGAGGTTGTGTGACGTCACTTTCCGTATATATACTATAGAGCGTTTCTATGATTCATATCGTCAGAGTGTGGGATGATGCTAATACAGTACACGTGGCTGAATTGAAGACCAAGACTTTGTGTAGGGGTGCAGTGGATTCCTATACCCACATTGACAGTACTACTACTGCTGCTGTGGCTAGTATTCTTCCACGGATGGTATCCTCTGTTCCAGAGAATGAATTGGATTTGGATTTGGCTTGCTGAGATTTTTTAATCATCGCAAGAAGTTTTTACGGCATTTTCTCCTGTATCATTATCTTTGTCAGAATTTGACAATTTTAATAATGAAACAGAAGAAAGAGCTACAGACAATTTTACAGTGGCAAAAAGAATAAGAAAAGTGTTTTGTTCAACAGCAACAACAACTAGAGGAAAATAGGAAGCAGGAGATGAAAACCACGAGCAGTGAACAGAGTGAGAGTAATGAGTGTATTGCAACGGATTTTGACTGAACTGAAAAGTTTAGCGGGATGTATGGAGCTTCTTTGACTAAGCCTAAGAGAAAGGGATATACGCATCCAAAGAATTCGAAACCTTCTATGGAATCCACTACATCGACTACTAACAAGACGACAACAACGGCAACAACAAATACAACAACAACAGAGGGACTATGACGAGGTAAAGGTTTAAGACAGTTGCAGCTGATGTTGAAAAGTCTGATTTTTCTTCCAACTCGACGGCCCTTTTTAGGACCACTAATATTTCTAAGAAAAGAGATAATACTCCACCATTGCCAAAAAAAAAAAAAAAAATAAAAATAATCCTTCCAAAAATATTGTGTATGTGTTAATATGCAATGGATATTAATATTAATTTTTTTAAAAATCATGTCATTTACACACTTTCGTTTTAGTATATTCATTTGAAATATAAATCACAATGTGAACCTCATTAAATCCAGAATATTGAAGTGTTACTCCTCGCTATACGTGGAGTGTTTGCTATCAAGTCATTCGTGGAGATCATCTGTTTCGAGGACACATTTTTCTAGACGGAAAATGTATTCACGTCTATCATCAAGGCCATTAACAATATCAAGGATTTATCGGATACGGTTACTATTGTGACAAATGTGACCAGGAATTTAACAATCGGGATCTACATATTCACTGTGGAGAGAGATGTGGGGTTGTGTGGCATCGATACCTTCTGTACCTGGGGGGGGGGGGGGGGGGGGGGCAATAAATAATTCAATGCTCCACCTGCAGACGAACATTGTTGAGTCAAGCCTGTCACAGATATCAGTGAAACAATTCCAAGGAAGAAAAGTGCTTGTGAAATATTGGAAGCGTGTCCAAAACGTGGACAAACTCTCCGTACCAATTTAAAAGTCATTCACAGCTGTACAGGAAAGACACGATGTCCTATCTCGAGTTGGATCATAAGTGTTATATTTAGTGATAAGTCAACGAACCAGAGGAAATATAGGAACACCAGAATAAAAAGAAAATTGCGCGGACTTTATACTTTTCACTACTTTGGTCGTTCTCAAGACACAGGAATTCACATTCGTAACGTTTTCTGTCGTTTATCGAGTTTGCCATGAATATATTTAGGAACATTTATTTTATCACTGTCGGAGTTGTAGCGTGCTCCCGGGTGTGCGTGAAAAGACATATTTCGTGGCTCTGATACTCTTACTAAATTCGTTCAGTGGGTCTTGAACCCTACTGACGACTGGGATGGTCAATCGTTACGGTCACTGTCAATAATACGCTACAGTGATGGTTCATAATTTCTCAGGGTACGATGGTCAGTTTCTATTTAAACATTATTCAGAAAAAGAAACCGAATTTCCAAGATCATTGACATGAAAGTGGGAATAGCAAAGTTTAAATATTGCCTGAGTTATTAGGCAGTGTCTTTAAATAAAATGCCCAAAATGTGTGGAATGACTGAAATGGCTAAAAGATATATTCCTAATTTTTTTCAATACCGAAGAAAATCCACACGTCGTACTCCTTCGTTGCCTGGAGAAAACTACTATTACTCAGACGGTATGCGAGTAGAGCAACGGAAATCTTTCCTGGTGCCAAGCCCACTCATCGGACCCTTCTGACTTTCAAAAAGAAATGCTGAAGTATTGTCGGTCTGATGTAGACATTCTGCGACGATGTTGTGGAACATTTCGACAGTTATTTCTCGAGGACGAGGGTATCGATCCGTTGAAGGAATTTTCTATCATTGCCAAAGCTTGTAGATTCGTGCACTAAAAAAAAAATTCATGATTTAGAACACCCTAACAATTGTACTACCTCAAACTCTCAATACATGAGCCGTAGGCCTAGCCGTTGGGGTCGATACATTATTTCTACCAAACGCAAGACAAGTGGCCACAATATGCCATAAATGGTGAAGAAAAGAAGATAGGTCCTTACTCTGTCGATGGTTGGGATTTGGAAAACCCATAGATTGTGTACGAATTTCATGAATATCTATGGCACGGATGTCACGTGTTATCCTGACCGAGAACCGAAAAATCTGTTTATAGGGTTGACCATGGAAGACTTCTATGAAAGAACTTGTCAACGATGCCAGAGTTTGGATGTTCAAGGATACCGCGTGGTGGAAATGTGGGAACACAACTGTGATCATATTTTAAAAATAGATACACAATTTCGACATCGAATCGTTGAGTCTTCGAGACAGTTTGTGTGGAGTTCGAATCAATGTGACACGCTTGTTGTACGAGGCATATGAATCTCGACGAAAACAAATCAAATATATCGATGTGTGTTCGTTGTACCCATGGGTTTGTAAATATACTCGATTTCCTACGAGTAACCCTGAAATTTCAACAGAACACATCGACGGCGAACACATTCGCCAGTACGAAGGTCTGAGCAAATGTAAAGTTCTTCCACTGACAAACTTGTACCAATCCGTGTTGCCTTATCATTGCCACGGAAAACTGATGTTTCCGTTATGTCGTACGCGTGCTGAAACGTGTAATTAGGTATCAACCTTGTCGCTACGATGACCAAGAGCGCGCATTGACAGGAGCTAGGATGAGTGTGGAATTGTTTCATGCTCACGATCGTGAATACCAATTGTTAAAAGTATACGAAATTTGGCACTTTCCTACCACAGAACATTGCCGACATGGACGATGGCTCGAGTCAAGGGATTCTGTTTGCAGGCTGCGTCAAAGAGTTTCTCAAATTGAAACAAGAAGCGAGCTGCTATCTCTCCTGGTGTCACACCCAAGAAGAAAAAGACCAATTCAAGCAATGGCACTGATCCATAGAAGGTATTGACTTGTGTCACGGAATAAGGCAAGAAAATAATTCGGTTTTGCATTAAACGATGACAATGTATATTTGACTTTGTCGACGCGTACAGCGTTAACTAGAGCAGCTTGTTTTTAATTACCTTGACATATAGTTACTGAATGAGTACATCTCGTTGTAGGTCGTTTGCAGCGTGATGCCCATGTTTCTCGACATGCGCTGGTACTTTACCCTTGGGTCTTGAACGTCTTATTTTTTTATATAGTATAAATAGTAGAGTTTTACTACAAGCGGTACATCATCGCTTGGATCTTGTCAAGGAGTGTCGATTTGGAACCACAAAACTACAGCCATAGGGGCAAGTGATAACTGTTAAAATAACTTAGATTCCCTTGTACATTTATGCTTTTCATTGTGTTCGTGACATTCTTATTTTATTATTATCGTAAATTTGATAAAGCTTCGATAGATAAAATAACCACGTTTAACAGACAATTCACGGTTAGGATTTTTTTCTTTTCACGTGTAGGACTCGGAGTAGAAAGTCACACGTGGAGTGCGGGTTTAATGTATTTTTGTATAACCCATTAGGGATATTGATATAATGGACTATAGACATTTGTTGAGTGGATATTTATTTATTTCATATACATATATTTTAGTATTTTGTGTGATAGCGTATTTCGTATTATACGCTACCAGTTTCATCTATTTGTAGCTGAAACTGGTGGGAGGTGTAGTTGAACCAGACTGAAACTGGTGGAAGGTGTAGTTGAACCAGACTGAAACTGGTGGGAGGTGTAGTTGAACCAGACTGAAACTGGTGGAAGGTGTAGTTGAGCCAGACTGAAACTGATGGAGGGTGTAGTTGAGCCAGACTGAAACTGGTGGAGGGTGTAGTTGAGCCAGACTGAAACTGATGGAGGGTGTAGATGAACCAGAGTGAAACTGGGAAATTGAACCAGAGTGAAACTGGGAAATTGAACCAGAGTTAAACTGGGAAATTGAACCAGAGTGAAACTGGGAAGTTGAACTAGTGTGAAACTGGGAAGTTGAGCCAGAGTGAAACTGGGAAGTTGAACCAGAGTGCATCCTGCGTGGATTGGAACTGTGATATTTTATTTTATTTTAAACTGTCATTTTTGGTTGTATGTACCATAGTATGTCGGTTATATGAACCGTCGTCATCATTATCATTAGTATTTTCAGTACTGTGTCGTCATCATCTCAATCCTCGTCATTTATATATATATTTCTTTTGTGAATGTGTGTAGGGTATGTGCGAGAGTCTGATATTATATAGATTGTTTCATTGATTATTTTTGTGCCATGATCATATCGTACAATACATAAATATCATCATTCACATACATTGTGTTTGTTGTATTCATTTAGTCCAAAGCCCACTCGGTTTCAATTCTGTTACAACTTGAAACACGTGGATCTGAAAGAAAGACCATCTTTTGTTAAAGTCATGCTCAGCTGTTTGTGGAGAAAACTCGCTCAGCGTCTGATGATGCCAAAAAATTGAATATTTCGTGGATCCAAGTCAATACTTTCAGTTCATCGACGATTCAAGAAAACTCATTAAACACGTCGAAATCATACGGGAAGATTTGATCCTGGTAAATTACGAAGAGGTCATCGAGTTTGTTCAGCCCAGCGAGTTTGCCAACGTGATTATTGCTACTTAGGTGACAGGCTATGGCGTTTAAAATTGTAGCCCGTGTTGGAACCTTTAGGGGACCGCGTCCTTTACTTTGACACCGATAGTTGCGTGTACTTCGATCGACCTGAATGCTGTCACCATCACATGGAAGACGAACGATTAGGATCGTGGACCGACCAACAGTCAGAAAATATGCAATCACCCTCACATCAAAGACGAGTTTGTTTCCAGTGGCGGACCCAACAATTACGGCTACCAGTACTGAGATGAGAAAGGACAACATCATACCAAATGCAATATGAAAGACCTACATGGAACTATCTTTATAGTAAAATCGTGAACTATGTAGACTTTCGAGGCAAAACGTACAAAGCACACAAGATGGTACGTTTGTCAGGTCACCGGGTTGTGAATCAATCCTATAAGAATCAGAATGTCTACGAGAAATGGGTTCGACTTCCCGATCACAACACTGTACCCTACGGGTTCCGCCCTCCTATATAAAAAGGATCAATTAGTCCAGAGTCGTCTACACAGGAAGATGAATTCGACCCAAAGTTGAATGAAGTCGAATGTGATGCGGTGCCCTGCAACATAAGTGATGATGTGCCTTGCGGAAAGAGTGATGCAGCACTGTCTTGTTCCACTCTGGAAAGTAATGCCGTCCGCTTGCCAATCTGTGGATGTCATCCACTCACTCACAAGTCACTCTTTAAACCAGAAACTTATCGAGAATCACGAATAAAAGAAAAATACTCGTTTCTCGTGGGGTTTTTTTTTTTTTTTTTTGGTGGCTATTGTGTTTTTGTCAGTCGACTCAACACGTTCAAAGGGACTGACCAAAATATATGGCTGGATCCACCCCCAAATCTTTTGGTAGAGCAGGATTTGTATATATTGGCCAAATAGACCGAGTACAGTGTTTCAGTCGTGGTGTAACTCCACGAATGGGAGTATAAAGATACAGCTTACTTTGAACTTGTCAGATGGCCTCCGTTCTGTCACTAACTTCCTTTGGTGGGTCCAGATTATTATCCCCATGGATACTTTAGAGGAAACGAGGAATCTAAGTTTACCTCCCGAGCAGCGGGAACGCATTTACAGTTACTTTGTACAGATTTAAGTGAAATGGAAAGAACAGTTGCATCCTAAATGACATCGACTCTTTAATCATTGGGATCTGAATTCTACAAGATGACTAATTACTTTGAAAATGTTTCATTGGTCAGACATCGCACTGAATTCGGTGGGAGGCGGTCAAAGAAACGATTCAAGACCTAAAGGATTATCAAATGTTTTTAAATTAAGTCATTCCATAAGATGATTCTAATCCGTTGAATTTGGGACCACGTGTCGTGTGTGTATTAGTGTCTGAATTTTTTGGATTTTGTTTGCCTGCATATTCCCTACCTCTGTGTAAAGATGAAAGTGTGAATATGAGATTCATCGCACTTTTTTCACAATTCAGACTTACCCAGAAGTGTGTGTCGCTAGTGATGTACACCAACAGACTTTACACTGGAATAATGTACGTAACTGGAAAAGTCTTGGATTCAACACTTGGAAACGAGATGTTGTTCACGGTGCAAAAGGACTGTGTGAATGTTTACACCGCGAATCATCACACAAAGAAGGACCCAGACGTAGGATTGTGCTCTGACTTATCCACAAGAAAGAAAATAATATTTTTAATTCGCCATGATGTGGTGTAGTACAAAGTTAAGAATTATGATTCTCTATAAAATGTCTTGTGTCCTCTGTGGTATTCTCAGAATTTCTAAAACAACTCTCGAATTATGACTGCATTTTCCGATCTCAAAGTGATTAACCAATGGTCAGATCGTCAACGTTTGTGGTACTGCATTTTCGCCATACTTTTAATATGTTGATTGCTGGATCTACCGATTCAGGCAAAACCGAATTTGTCAAACGTCTGATCGAACACAAATCACTTGTGTTTGATCGTCCTCCACAACGCATAGTGTGGTGTTACAAAGAGTGGGATTCGGCTTACTCGCTGGTGAAAGAAAGTCAAAGATAATCCATTTCGTTTGAAAAAGGTATTCCTCGAGAAGACGACAGGACCGTGCCTGACTCTAGTCAAACGTACCTCGTCATCTTAGATTACATGTTAGGAAAGGATGAAATTAAACTTTGGTTAACACGAAATGGACATCATCGCAACGCTAGTATTATTTCCATTATTCAAAAAGTATTTCTATAAAGTAAAGCGCATATCACGGTCAGTCTTAATGCTCATTGTGTGGTGTTGTTCAAAAGTCCTAGAGACATATCTCAAGTCCAAGTATTGGCTAAGCAATTGGGAACACCCTGGCTGAAATGTGCTTATGACGATGGCACTCATTTGCCACATGTATATTTACTGTTCGATTTAAAACCTACCACCCCAGATTATTTGAGATTTTCGTAGGGATTTCTTTCACGATTACTGTCAAGTAGAGGCTCCAGCGATTTGCACGTCGCCTTCCCCGTTTTCGTCTGTCTAAGAAAAAAAACCTATAAAAACAGCATTCACTTCCTTCCACGATGACATTAATCAATATGACTTCCTTCCGATCTCATCCTTATGCCAAACTAATTCACACACTGTATGGCTTCAGTCGCGAAAACAATGCGCAAGTGCATTCGCATTTGTTAGAGCCAGTTTCAGAGAAGTGTCGCAATGGTTTTGTTTGACGCCACGTCAATTACTCCACAAAATCATTCACATTCCTCAGCCAACGCAACGTTGTTTTGACAAGCATAAAATAGCATTGACACAACTTGCTGCTCTGATAATCGATACCCAAAGTAAGAAACAAATTATCTTGAAACCGGGTCGATGTGGATTTCTAAGATTAGTGATTATTCGTCCATTTCTAAGATCAGATCCGAATACCGTCCCCAAAGCTAAAACAAAATAAATAAATAAATAAATAAAAACGAAGAAAAAGACGACTAAGACGAGAGTTGCAGTGAGTTCAGAACCAAAATTGTATCCCAAGAAGAATACCAAAAAGATAAAGACTACCACGTCACCCTCAAGAAAGAGAGGTACTGCTGCTAGAAATCGCACGTACTCACGGAAACCTCCACCTGTAGGCACTAAACATAGATCCACAGCAGTCGCTTCTTCCTCATCTTCTCCTCCGTTAATGATGATGCCAGTGAGACCTGACTTAAGTGGTGTGTTTCCAATTCTGTTGAAGACTCCTCCTCTATGAAAACATATTTCTAAGATGACTCCTTCGCTTTTTTCGTCTTCTTCTTTGCTCTGACTGCTGCTGCTACTGCCAAAAAGATCGAGCCACCTAAGAAAAAAGTACCAGACAGAATATGAATGTTACAAAGTTTGCTGGATTTGTCCAAACCAGTCCTGTGGTGTCCAAAGTCATGTTTGGACGATATCCCGACAACTATTGGAGACGATTTCCTGTATAAAAAAATAGCCTTGGACAAGAATAACCTCAGTTCTCTGGACAAGAGTTAACAGTCACAGCATCGTAGTTCAAATATGTCTCTAAACATGGGAAAATATGCCACTCCTCCTTGTTTAGCTAAACACTGGGATGTATTGGCAGTGCTTACCAAAGTGAATCCACCAATGCGAAAACAGATAATTCAAAAAGCTCGTGAAGAAATCATCGATACGGTCTTTATTCATGTCGCATCAATAGGATTAATTCTGCATTCTTCCTCATAATGTCTAGTCTCAGAATCGAAATCATAGCTTTAATGCAATAAGGCGTTATACCTTAAAAAAAAAAAAAAAAAAAAAAAAAAAAAAAAAAATATATGGGTTGTAACATTCTGCGCATGTTCTCTACTATATTCTCAAACTACTTGCTGCCGGTCTGGGATTGGATATATCAGATTAGAAACCGCAGAATTAGTGAAGAATTGTTGTAGAAATGCGCCTGTGGTAAGCGCTTTGATTTTGTAGAAAAAGTGACATCAAGCCAAGTAGAGTAAGCTGAAGTTTAATCTTACACTGACACTATCATATGCATTTGATTGGTTTGATGAAAATCCGTTAATTGCATACAGTTGATATATGTGAATTTTCTCTTACTTGTATAGCCAGCCTCACACTTAATCATTGTTATTTGAGATTCTTTATTTGTTCGCGTTGCATGATTCGGTGATAAATCTGATGCAATAGTTAATCATCAATTGTTGTCGTCGTTTCGTGGTGATGATGGTGATGAGGGGACCGTTAATAAATTCTTTCTTGATGTCACAATTTGCAATGTGCAGCAAAAAAAACCCCCAAAAATAATTTAAAAAATGGATGCTATATTTTTATTTTACAAATAAAAATATGTTCGACCCATTTAAGGAAGTTTAAACATAACAATTTTGCAGGAAACCACGTGTGATGCCCATGAAATATGCAGTCGAGTAAAATTTGTGATGTGTTCTGACTCACTAATCCGTTAGACTGCAGTTTCCGTAAATATTAAATCACCCTTACTTATGGTATGTGCAATTGTAAAAAGCAATTTCATAAAATTCTGTTTTTTCTAATTATTGATTGTTTTTCAATTATGGATCTTTCTTACTTCACAATTTGTACAGTCATTTGCAACATTTTCTAAAATTATTTCGTAAAACAATGTTTTAGCAATGTGACGTTTGTATGACGTTGAATTGATAGATATGATCATGGGCAAAATGAGTTGAGTTTTACACTATCAGTGGACACAAAATATAAATCGAACTATTTTTTCTTTCTTCAGAATTACGGCATTATTTTTTCAATGAAAAATGATCAGATATTATTTCCAGCTGGACCAGATTATTTTTCTGACAGAAATCACTCAGTCACATGATAGTAACTGTTCTGCATTCGAACCAATTTTATCTCCACCAAGATGAAGTATTTGCTTCAATCAGATACAATGCAATTATTTAGATCTTATCTCCAGTATAGATAACCACAATAAATCCAGAACACATATTTTCTTGCTTTTTTCTTTCTTGTAAACTTATCAATTGTTTCTTTACCTATAAGTTCTACCAAATTACTCGTTCGGTGTAGAAAATACACAAAACGAGTGAAAAGTATGTTTCAAAATCTCACATGTTTGCCTGTATGTGTTTACATTAAGCCAAAGTCGACTCGTATAAAATGCCTGCCTGATTTACTTTCTTGTGTTTGTCATATTGGTAAATACGGCTGCCTATCATATCCTGATGTGGAATGGCGCATTGCATTGAAAACTAAATTTAGGATACTCTATATAAAAGACACAATCCTATAAATTCGGTAGTTTTTGCATGAGGACATTTTACTCAAGGTCAGAGATAGGTGTCAAGGTTGACAAGAATGACTGTTTCGCAGTATTTGAAGCATATCCACCATTTTATTCTTACGCCATCACTGTCATTAAACCAATCAGAACTCTCCATTCAGCTCATTTATAGAGCTGATTGAATATTTGGCTCATTTGAAAGGTGATTGAATATTTGGCTCATTTGAAGTGATGATTGAATATTTGGCTCATTTGAAGTGATGACTGAATATTTGGCTCATTTGAAGTGATGATTTACTATTTGTCTCATTTGAAGTGGTGATTGAATATTTGGCTCATTTGAAGTGGTGATTGATTGTATATTTGGCTCATTTGAAGTGATGATTTAATATTTGGCTCATTTGAAGTGATGATTGAATATTTGGCTCATTTGAAAGGTGATTGAATATTTGGCTCATTTGAAGTGATGATTGAATATTTGGCTCATTTGAAGTGATGATTGAATATTTGGCTCATTTGAAGTGATGATTGAATATTTGGCTCATTTGAAGTGATGATTGAATATTTGGCTCATTTGAAGTGATGATTGAATATTTGGCTCATTTGAAGTGATGATTGAATATTTGGCTCATTTGAAGTGATGATTGAATATTTGGCTCATTTGAAGTGATGATTGAATATTTGGCTCATTTGAAGTGATGATTGAATATTTGGCTCATTTGAAGTGGTGATTGAATATTTGGCTCATTTGAAGTGGTGATTGTATATTTGGCTCATTTGAAGGGGTGATTGTATATTTGGCTCATTTGAAGTGATGATTGAATATTTGGCTCATTTGAAGTGATGATTGAATATTTGGCTCATTTGAAGTGATGATTGAATATTTGGCTCATTTGAAGTGATGATTGAATATTTGGCTCATTTGAAGTGATGATTGAATATTTGGCTCATTTGAAGTGGTGATTGAATATTTGGCTCATTTGAAGTGGTGATTGTATATTTGGCTCATTTGAAGGGGTGATTGTATATTTGGCTCATTTGAAGTGATGATTGAATATTTGGCTCATTTGAGGTGATGATTGAATATTTGGCTCATTTGAAGTGATGATTGAATATTTGGCTCATTTGAAGTGGTGATGGAATATTTGGCTCATTTGAAGTGGTGATTGTATATTTGGCTCATTTGAAGGGGTGATTGTATATTTGACTCATTTGAAGTGGTTATTGTATATTTGGCTCATTTGAAGTGGTGATTGTATATTTGGCTCTTTTGAAGAGGTTACTGTTTTCTATCCATATACGCCTTTAATTTTAATGATCAATACAGTCCTTATAGAATGCCATTTTTCTTTTACTATTAATTATTTATTGTAAATAACATGTTAACTTTGATTTCAAAGATGTTCCAAAAGTAATTTTAAGAAATTCTATGATAATAGAATTTGAGAATTTGTAGGTAAGACGTAGAACAAGACTCAAACAAACTAAATGCTTTCTCCGACCGGAAACAGGGGTATAGACCCATATATCCCGTGTGTTAAAATTATGGATTGTGAATAATTAGTAATTAATAAACCGTGTTAAATAAATGAAAACATTATGATATATTGTCACGGAATTGTATAAATCCCTTTTATTAAATACATGTACTCGGGTTTCGTTTTTCAGTATAACAACGATACCCGAGAGTGAGCTATGTATATTGTACAATATTTCGAAACAGTGAGTTCGGTTCTCCCCATGCCGCACGTGCGAAGTGCTTTCGATGGGAAAAACCGAATGCATTAAGTGTACGGACGATGTAGAGCTGCATCGTCTGTGTATAAATGCCTCACCGTAAGACTAGATCTTTACATTACGGAACGTCTTGTCAGTGAGCAGTCTACTTAAGGACTTGCACGTCTTCAGCTGTAGAGCTGTAGAGATCGGAGTCGACGAGGTCCCAGCTATAGTGGGGACAATAGAAGTTGACTAAAGCTAACCATAGAAGCCGTGGAGCTGAATAAACAGTGGGTTGCTTGAATACCAGGTGATCGGGCGTTGTTGACCCATTGGTGGGCGTGGATCGCTTGATTGACCAGTCCGACTAGCAGCCAAGTATGCTAGTGACGGAGTGTTTGTGAGTCACTCCATATATGTAATCTTTTAGCCGTGGGCTAATTTTGGGGTTTTGTGATACCCATTAGTTTGGGAGTGTAAAGATATGTTGCATGATATCTATCCCATTTGTTTGCACCACATTTTATTATTTGAATAAAGTGCCTCATGTTTCATTATTTGAGGGTATACATTTTTGCTATATGAGTAAAAATACATCATTTTTGCTATCTGAGTAAAACACATCATTCCTTTCATCGTGTGAGATAAATCATTAGCCTTTATCATTGCACTGTGTATTTATTTATTTGTGTTCATATTTGGGTTACCGTATTAGGTTCGTGCGGATTATGTTAATTTGTCCAATATTTGGACCCTATTAATCATAACCCTTCTTCCCATTCAAGTCATTCATCAATAAACGTTGCATTTTTATCACCATCAACAGTGTTCTGTTATAAATCCGAAATCCAACCCGGTTATCTTGTTACATATATATTTATCTTTCTCCTGTATGAAACAGATTATTGCTGATTATGTCGCATCCTCATCCACCAAGATTTTTTTTTTTTTTACTTTGTGTTTGGATTATACACGGCGGAGTAGAACTACGGTAATATTATTATTCTTTTTATATTCTATCACGCGCATAAAAGCATGTATTCTTTGTAATCTTCTGCACATTAGCACCATTTTGTTTCTCCATACTAATACATAGCGGATCCAAAATATATCGGTCGAACACACGCGAAATTATATGTTCTTATAGATATATCGAGATTAATAGTCTATAGGAATTACTAAAATTATAATGTCAAATTTTGTCAGCGTAATAGACATGTCACTCCACCCACCCCCGGTTATTCAGAAGATTCTAAAAGTTACAATTAATAATTAATGCGTTGATATGAGATCACAAGAATTTGTTACAAAGGTTCCTGAGACAGATTTCTTATTGACTGATATGCATTTTGTTACAGTATAATAAATCTAGCTTTCTGCTTTTCTATAAAATAATTAATATTCATGAAGAGCAATTTATTTACAGTACAACAGTCTTGACAGTTTTGCTGTATGTATTGAATACTCATTGGTCTCCAAATTATCCTAATTTGCTGTATGTATTGAATACTCATCAGTCTCCAAATTATCTTAATTTGCTGTATGTATTGAATACTCATCGGTCTCCAAATTATTCTAATTTGCTGTATGTATTGAATACTCATCGATCTCCAAATTATCCTAATTTGCTGTATGTATTGAATACTCATCAGTCTCCAAATTATCCTAATTTGCTAAATACAGAGATTTTTGTACCCATATTTCTATAACTGTTTAAATTCTAGGACGAAATCTTTAAGGGTATTTGTCTCAACGAATGTGGGACATTAACCTTGGCAGGATCAACAAATGTTTGCTATAGTATATACCTGTGCATGTATTTGTGTTCGCTCCATATCTGTCACCTCTGAATAGATAAAGCATTTACACGGGGTCAACCCTGGCAGACGGCTTTGTCATGTCTACCTGTTGTAACATATCATGTGCAAGCTTTTGTGTACTACGGCATACCTTCATGTGTATAACAACACATATTAATGACGTCTGTTGTCTTCAACTATAGGGAAGTTTATGATGAAGGACAGAAAAACAAGCCTAAATTCAAATATTACTTGTAACCCTTCAATAAGGAAAGGTCAAAGTGAGCATTGCTATTTGAAAACAGACTGCTAGGACTATCGTGAGACTGAAAAATGTAAAATGTGTACTTTCGTTTTGGATATCTTAGTGTCAATGATACAATCTAAATCGAAAGTTCCGCCAAGCACTACCAGACATTTTAATAAAACGAGCAGAACCTAATGTCTTAAACACACAAAGAATACATCATCATTCGACTAGCTGTTAATATCCATTAAATTCATCGACTAAAGGAACTATTTCGACCAATACCAGTCATGGATCAAGACCAGGAAAAGACATGGTCAGAGGTCTTAGTTGTCGTGGCAATTGATATTGGGACGTCATTTTCAGGGTATGCATTATCATTCTTTGACAGATACTTGAAAAAAGATATCAACGATGTACAGGCAAGATTGTGGAAATCGTCAACACATACAACTGGTAAAACACCCACTTGCGTTTTATGTAAACCCAGTAAGGAGTTCGATTCATTTGGATACGCAGCTGAAAATAAGTATGCATCGCTAGCAAATAACGAGGACCATCAAGGTTGGTACTGTTTCGAAAACTTCAAGATGCGGCTTTATCAGGAGGAAAATCTTGATCGAAATATTGAACTGACCGATGTGAGTGGCACCAAGAGAATGTCTGCTCTCGACGTGTTTGCAATGAGTATAAAATTCCTCAAAGATGACGCCATAAACCAAGCTCAGGATAAAAGAACAGGACTACGGGAAATGGATTTCTACTGGGTCTTGACAGTGCCTGCAATATGGAGTGACAAATCTAAACAGTTTATGAGAGAGGCTGCGGAGAAAGCTGGGATAAAACCGTCTCATTTGAGACTTGCTCTTGAGCCTGAATGTGCGTCAGTATTTTGTCGTGAAATTGCAATTAGGAGGTCGGCCGGAGACTCTGGATCCGGTGCAAATTTTCTTCCCATGGAGAGTGGAACGAGTTACATGGTCATCGACATGGGTGGTGGGACAATAGACGTGTCGGTCCATGAAACAACAAGCACAGGAGCTCTGAAAGAGTTGTTTCAGGCAAGTGGTGGAGATTGGGGTGCTACCAAAGTAAACGAGGCTTTCAGTTCATTTATGGTGAAAGTGTTTGGTGCTCCAGTATGGAAAGACTTTAGAGAGACATGCATGGACGACTTCTTAAAGTTTACCCGCGATTTTGAGCAAAGGAAATGTGCTCCTCCCGACGATCAAGTCCATATCTCCATCCCCGTGTCTCTTCTGGAACTTCATGAAGAGAAAGAGGGCTGCGATTTGTCCAAGTCCCTAAGATCAATGCCCTTCGCAGTAGATGCAAGTATTTCTTATAGGAGGGGCAAAATGACAATGGATGCAGCACAGTTCAGGGAGAGATTTTTTGGGGAATGCATCAAGGACATTCTAGATCATATAAAGAAGATACTTGCAAAAGTACCAAACTTAAAGACGCTCTTGTTGGTTGGTGGGTTTTCGGAGTGTTACTTAGTAAAGAATGTTATAAAACAGGAGTTTCCACATCATACTATCACTGTACCAGACGATGCCGTCACTGCCGTACTTAGAGGAGCGATATTGTATGGAAGAAACCCATCGGTCATCAAAAGCCGCATATGCAAATTCACCTATGGCTTTGATTGGTCTGAGGAGTACGATCCGAGAATTCATCCTCGAGATAAAAGGATCGATACTGATGATGGCCCATATTGCTCCGACATCTTCAAGAAGCTTGTTGATGTTGGGCAAGAGGTAAATGTGGGACACTGCAGCGACGAGATTGAAACATTCGTAACCTATAAGTTTCAGGAAAGAATCGCGTTCCCATTCTACAAATCCACCCAGAAATCCCCACGCTTTATCACCGATGAAGGTTGCACACACATAGGAACACTATATATGGACGTACCCTATTCCACAGAGGGAGTCAACAGATCAGTCTTCATACAGGTTCAGTTCGGAGGAACAGAAATCAGCGCTAAAGTCAGAGACCGTACTGGTCAGAATGTGCAATCTGCTAGATTTGACCTCCTGTGATATCATTACCTCAATATTTTAGTGGATCCACCCATATACAAGAACAATCTTTGTGAGCATTGATTAATATCAAATTTAATTATTTTAATATTAAAAGATTATTACTGTTAAACGACACTTTGTAACTGTTGCAGTTCTTAAAGTCTTTGTTAGGTACATAAAAGATCTGGGCATTGCCTGCATTTAATGTAAGTAAAGATGAAGGCACACTAACTGTCTATCTCTAGCATGTATTTATTTGTGTTTTAGTAACATGATATTGTAAGAACCCTACCGGTCCTTAAGGGTCCTACATTTACTTTTACATAGGAAGGGATACTGTTTTGTTACAAATTATCAAAATAGCGAGTGTATGTGTCTTTCGGGGGTTGGGAGTGTTAAATCATCAACAGAGAGTCCAAAACAATTTAACAATATTTAATGAATTGAAAATAAATTTTTTAAAAATTAATAAATAAAAGCTATAATTAATGTCGTTATTGTCGTTTTCTGGAATTCTAATATACTGGATTGGGGGAAGAGGGGAATCTGTCAGGTGTAGTGATCGACAACTGTTTCTATCTTATTTGAAATAATCTTGTTTTCCTCTTTTTTGACATTGTAGGGTGTTTTTTCTATACATTCAGAATGTACTAACTTGACACTTTGCTTCTCAGTAATTTCAAATTCTGGCGCCAATTTTACTCATCAGTTGTCTGGCCAACAAGTACAGCGCAACCATGTAACCAATCAGTGCCTTGTGTGGTGTGCCGTGTATTGCATCGTAAACAATACAGTTTACATGGTACACAATGTCAGCATTGTAAATACATAAAATACATAAGCATTAAGCAGAGCTTGTATATATAAAGAATAATTGTATCTTATGAACTCAAACCTAAACTACATGACGATAATTTAAGTCTGCAATAATCGAATCGATTCATGTAGACGCGGTTTATGAACTTGGTGCATACGACCACTACTATCGCATTTAAGCACGAATTGCTTACACATATGCAACAGTGTTTCAACAATATTATTACTACTACTAGGAAATTTGAATTTATTTACTTATCAGTACCCAACTATCAATGGACAGAATAACAGAAAACCTGAAAATGTGGAGTCTACAGATACGAAACTCTTTCATGTCAATCCAAAATGGCGGACATCGTGATAGCAGAACTACACATGGATGCTTTTCTTCATGACTAAGGCTGAATTTTACATAAACTAGCAGATCAGCAAAACTATTACGGTAAACTTTTCCAAGACGTTTCAATAAATTAACTTGTACGTCGAAAATACGTTACACATATACAAATTGGTTGTAGCTATAAAGTAATAGTTTGCCAGTTGTTAGAAATCAGAGATACTTATAATTGCGTTGTTTTCAAAGTGAAACATTATAACTCGTATTCATTTTATATTTGCCATATCTATCAAAAGAAAATTTTTAAAAACAAAAGATTCAAAATAGTATCTGAGTCATTGTGACTCTAGCCATGGTCATTACAATATCATAAATACATCAAACACGTTTTGTACTTAACACCACGTTATAATTTACGTTCATGGTTCGTATATCAGGAACCCAGATTTTGTCAAATATTCTCAGCACACCAGTTACAAAAGGAATTATGAAGATCATTTTGTCTATAGTTTTGATCTGAACAAATTTAAGAGGTACCTTTTTACGTTCGAGAAGGTATAATAATGTAGTTAAATTTATTAAAGTCTTGGAGCAGCAATATATAAATATATAAATGAGTAACCCCAGTAATTAGCTCCGAATTTATAATATGTGAAGAAGAAAAAGTAAGAAAATAAATAACAAAACAACAACAACAACAAACACCCCCCCCCAAAAAAAAAAAAAAAGAAAAAAAAAACAAACAAACAAAAAGAACATTTACTTCAAATTTTGATTCATTTGATAAAATTCCAACCTGTTTCTATCTGGTATAGCAATGTACACAACAACGTGTTCACATGTTGCACTTCATATACTGAATAAATAATAATAATAATAATAATAATAATAATAATAATAATAATAATAATAATAATAATAATAATAAATGAAATTAGAAGAGAACCCGACAAGATGTGAACAAGCAGAGCTGAGCAAATCCCATAGCCCGACGTCCCGGACTATTCATTTTCAAAGTCGGGCAAGTAAAATTTTCCAAGTCGCTAGTCCGGGACAAGTGCTTTTGCCTATTTTTTAAAAAAGTCAGGCAATTGCCTATTTTCATACCATAATCACTTTATCTACCTTTGTCTGATCGTTCATGCCCTCCGGATGCTTGATTCTACCCCTCTATATGCCATCCTACCATTGGTCATTGATAACTCTTGCATGTGCGCACGCTATATTGCCGCTTGACTGCATATTGGGGTAAGTGACTAAATTATTGGCCAATCAAAACACGTGAGACAAAACAAAGCCGGTATGATTAATTAGCACTGTTTTAAACGGCTTCCTTGTGTTAACTTAAACCAGATCCTCACGAACGACTTACCCTTTGATTTTAATCCAGCGAGTCAATCCAATTATATTAATGAAAGGCACTTTACCGGCATTAGAGTCGGTTCCCTTTGTGAACTGATTAAATAGCAGTGATGATTCTATAATTGTCAATTGACTATACAGACGATTAACTTCCACGTCCGTTTGAAGTGAAACAATTACGTTAATTAAGGAGCTGACTCATATTTAAAGGTAAAAATGTATGTTATGATCACTTTAGAAGTAGTTGTCAAGCAAGGTGATATTTACTATGTGGATAAAGCGATTTTACTAAATTATTTTTTCAAGGAAGTAAATAAGGAAGAGTCGGTGAAGGAAAATTAATGTGAAAGTGGAGGGGTAAAACGTAAGACTGCCACTGAACGTGAGGTAACTATTTCTCCAAAGAGAAATAAGCCAGACTCCGTGGCAAAAAAAAAAAAGTAAAATATGACACTACTAAGAGACTGAGAAATGTTCAGACACATTGGGTTGATAGTTATTTCTGGCATGAACTCATTGATTCAGAAGCAGAAATGTTTTGCAGTTATTGCAAACAATATCCCAAACAGCACAGGTTGGAAATTCAACCAGTGTATTTGTAAATGGAACTGACAAATTCAGGATTAAACCAGTCAAGTCTTATGACAGTTCTGGACCTCACAAGGCCTAGTTAGGGAAGTCTGAATTCCAATACATTCCTTTCCATTCTTTCTGATGCAAGTACATATTCTGATGCTACCGTATTGAATCAAGAAATAGTGCATATAATATACTTGGACAGTGGAAAACTGAAATCCTCTGACGTAATAAAATGTATAATATCAATCTATGCTTTTGAAAAATTAAATTCTTTTAAGAAATAAATATATGGTGTACATTATTTCGTTTGTTCGTTCTATGGATTAATGTACGAACATCTCATCAAATCTTGACAAGTGATTTAAATTTGGGACAAGTGAAAAGGTAGGCGGGACAAGTGAATTTTCTGAAACCACTTGTCCTGGACAAGTGGATGAAAATAAAATCTGCTTAACACTTATTAAGTGTTGAATCCTCTACCATCATTTCAAGCATGCATGCTATTTGATCCAGAGTACCCCATGTATATCAAGCCAACGTGGGCGATCACACGCACCACAGGCCAAGCTATTAGGAAGAGAAGAATATATGTAAAAGGCAAGGATGCCTCAAATGATAATTAGTCAATGGATCAACTGTAAGGAGAAGCTTGCGAAGAAGAATTGTGAAGCGGTGCCACTTGTGTTAACCCTCTATGGTTAACCCACCGCAGCGTCTCTGTTCAGGGTCACCCAGATTTCTTCGAAAAGAAAGATGCTACTCAAATCATTGCCACTATTTGTTTTATGCTTGTCGATGTCAATGTCTGTGTCTATGTCTGTTCAGAACCAACAAAACTGAAAACCCCTCTTGTGTGTGTTAGTGTGTTTGTGGGTATAGTGTGCACATAAACACTTCTAACCTTAGCTTTGGCGTGTGATAGTATGTTTGTGTGTATGTAAGTATCGTATACGTGTATAAACACTCCTACCCTCTTGTGTGCGATGGTGTGTGATTTCAACCTCCTTCTTTTACATCCTACCCATTTCGTTTGATAGTAGGTGTAGGGTTTTGGTCAATACACACAACGCGTTGGATAGTAAATGCGAGGTATTGGATAGTATATGTGAGGTGTTGGATAGTAATAAAAAAGTAGGTGTTGAATAGTGCGACGCACCCGTCTCGTTACAGGTGTACGATGTGGTTGGTTATCGTTGTCTATAGGATGATCTACCTCGGTGGTATTGCCCGAAACGAGTAAATAGCGAAATAAAATATGAAATTTTATAGAAGGGATAAATAGAGATCTGAGCAGACATATAGAACAGAATAACACGAGCCCCCGTACATGAAATATAACAATTTAATCAATTACATAAAACAAATTGAATTAATACACAACATTAGAAAGATACACTTCTTTTTGAAATCAGTTACCGAATTTCAACACAAAATATCATTATGTAATTAGCCGATCTGTTTAAAACGATAGACTTAGTTCATCATAGAATCGAGTGAACAATCGAAGCAATTGCCCAGCATGCCTGCATAACCATGTTATTGCTGGTCACTCCAAATTAAATGTTGCTGTCCGGTCAAGGTTGATATTCTCCCCTTTTTGCTTCTCTCTCTCTCTCTCTCTCTCTCTCTCTCTCTCTCTCTTTCATCCAGCCTCTTTCGGTCCCCATACTTTGTGTGGGATGCCTCTTCTCTCTACCCTCGACGTTGATGCTTATACGTCCATCGACGGTTGGCTTTGTAGATAGATAGGTTGGTAGGTAGGTAGGTAGGTAGGCGGAGCTATTTTCCCCTTTAAAATAAACAAGAAGCAACCTAAATATCCCGTCAGATTCCTTCTTGGGAGTAGAATATTACCCCACTCTCCTTCCGTCAGATATCGTCCTATCGGAATTCAAACAGATACCAAAGGCATTCTGGTCAGGCCAAACCTGACAGACGATAAACAAACCTAGTTTCAGAAGATTAATGTACTTTATAACGGCTATTTCATCACTAACTCACTCTAACATCACACGAGACATAACAGTTTTCAGTTCACGTCTAAATTATACAAATGAATCAATGAAATTCATGGCTTAACTACATTAGTGGTTCGGATGCATTATTCATATCATTTAAGACAGAAAAAATCACACAAGATTCTCACAACTCATATTAAATAAAGTAATGCATGAAATTCTTAGAATACATGATTCCTATAGCAATCAAGACGACAAATTCAAACAATTTATTTTAAATAATTAATGTGAAAATCAAAATACACTTACAGTATCGTGTATTAAAATCCAACTAATCGAACAATTATTAGTGTCCTAATCACAAGTCCTGTATATATATAGAAACTATAAAATGTTCCAAATGAATGAATGTTCCAAGTTACTGAATGTTCCAAATGAATCTTCGTAATGAACGAATGTTCCGAAAGAATGATGGTTCCGAATGAATGAGTCTGTAATGTTCGGATATAATAATTCCTTTCGAATTATCTATACAGCATGGCATTACAGCAGCACGGCTATTATTTCAAACGATCTAATGATTCCAAAAGCTGATCATAAAAAAACAGTTCTTTTCAACTCAAGATCTAAAATGGAATGGAAATAATTCGTATTTCTAGGTCTTTTATACAACTTGCAAATGTCACATTTCACAACAGGAAATGTGTCATATTACGACCCAGAATGCAATACAAAATGCGTCTATTTCATGGAATTTTACTGAAGAATGATCAACAGCTCTGACCTTGAACAAAAGATCAGTAAACATGTTGTTATTTGATTAATAGTACAACTAAACCCAACTTAAATATGACTCACTATTTGACACAACTTTAAAGTAGAGTCATAGGCCAAAAGTTTAAGCACATCATAGATTGCATATACATACTTCCGTAACAGGTTGTATTTAAAAAAAAAACATGATTTATTTTTATACCCGGTTAATAGTGTCTTTTTTCTTCATTTATTTCGCAGCAAGCAACATGTAATGCACCAGAATATGCAGTCGAGTACAATTTGTAATGTGCTCAGACTCACTGACCCGTTAGACTGCAGTTCCCGAAAATAATACATCACGCAATTAAAACTATATTGGTCACTGCAAATGTTGCCTACGAGTAATTGCAAAAGTTTGAATAGCATGTAGCAGATATTGCAACACAGCGGGACCTATATGCTCTCTCAATCTGAATTATTTGTGGCATGCGCAATTGAAAAAATAACTTTGTAAATTGTGTTCCTCCTTGTTATTAATAGTTTTCAATGATGGATCTTTCTTTCTTCATAACTTTTGCACTCATTCGCGACATTTTCTAAAATTTTTTCGCAAAATAATGCCTTAGCAATGTAACGTTTGAATGGCATTGAATTGATAGATATAATCATGGGCAAAATATCTGAGACTTTTTCAATATCGGGAACATTAAATATGAATCGACCTCATTTTTCTTCTTCCAAAATGAAGGCATTATTTTTACAATGAAAAGTGGTCAGATATTAATAGAGCTGGATCGAATTAGTTTTCTTGCAGAAATCACACAAGTCACATGATAGTAACTGTTCTACATTCGAACCAATTTCATTTCAACGAAGGTGTAGAAAAGACTCTGCTTTCTTCTGCCTCCAGTATCGTAGAATAAGACACATATTATCCCCGATATGGGATGGCGGATTGCCTTCAAAATTACATTGAAAATATGCCATTTGAATGAATCAATCTTTTTAATTCTGTAGTGTTTTAATGAGGAAATTCTATCCAAGGTCAGAGATAGGTGTCAAGGTTGAAGCGGGCAAAGATTTTGTTGCTTCGCAATATTTGAAGCATATCCTTAATTTTATATTTACGTTATCACTGGTATTAAAGCAATCAGAAATCGCTATTTGGCTCATTTGATAACAGAATTGGAGAATTTGTAGGCAAGATATAAGACAAGACCCAAGCAAACTAAATGTTTTCATCTACCGGGAACATGGGTTTCCCCATATAGTCCGTATGCTAAAATTACAGATTGTGGATAACTAGTTATTAACAAACCGTGTTAAATAAATGAAAACAGGATGATATATATTTATCTTTGTCCTATATCAAACAGATTATTGTTCATCCTGTCGCACAACTGCTTCATCATCATCATCATTATCATCATCATCATTCACAAACAAGAGTTAAACTTTGTATTTTGATTGTAAACGCGGGAATAGGACTACGGTAATCTTATTGTTCTATAATATGCATGCTGATATTTATTTTTTGTAATCTTCTCCACACTGGCACCAACTTTTCATACAAACAAATAGCTAATCGAAAATACATCAGTCGAAACACACACACACACACGCGAAAGGATTTGAACTTATAGATCAGCCCAGATTACTAGTCTAGAGAGATCACCGAAATTACATTGCCAAATTTTTTCAGTGTAATAGATGTGTGAAAAAACAAACAAACATGCTATTCCGAAGATTTTATGGGTAAGATAATAAATGACAGTGATGCTATGAGAACATACGAATTTGATACAAAAGTTCTTGAGATAGATTTCTTATTTATTTCTATTTACTTTTTACTTGTCCTTATTCTTATACAATGGTAAATACTGAGGAAAAGCAATTTGCTATAGAGAAATCATGATAGTTTTGCGCTATATATTAAATATTCTCCAAATTATTCTAATGTGTTGAATATATATAATTATATTTTTTTATTTATTTATTTAAAACGCATAAAAAGGGATCTAATGTTTAAGTCGTGTTGTAAAAAAAAAATGACATGTTCGGAAAATTACAGAAGTATTTTATAATGAGTTAGGTCAAATGAACGTAAAACAGATAATATTGAAAAATGTTCATTTTACATTTTTTGTCAATTGAATATTTATCCATAAAATTGAATTTCTTTTATTTGCTCAGTATATTTAGAATTGTGAAAATCCATATTTGCCTGATGCAAATACAAAATGTTTCTTCACTTTTGAATCTTAGAAATAAGCATTTTAAAGTACAGTAATTTTTCATCACTTCAGCCTCCTGTTTGACAAGTTACAAAATATTGATCAATAAACATGCAATATATCAAACAACATACTGCCAAACCAAACGCATACACAAACGTCATACATTTATAAAAGTTCGCGTGCTAAATCACAAATACTTAAATGAACACATGTGACTGAATCTGTTCCATTTAGAAAAAAAAAATTTGTTGATTTAGTACCTAGGTCCTACCCGTGAAAGCACGCATTAAGGTGGTTAAATGGTGCGGAATTAGTATGCTATCAAACGTATGTCATGTATTTTGTGATACATATCAGTAATAAAAAAGTGAATCCTGGACCATTTGTAATTAATCTTTTATCCGTCATAGACTTTTTGATGCATCATTCGAAAGTGCATTTAGTCAACCTTAAAGATCTTGGTTGGTCGGTTGGTTGGCTTTTAACCCCACTTTCAACATATTTTTGGCTATATCATGCAGAGGAAATGGGAGCTGTCTCATACAGCTTACCCAGGCTGGCCCTGGGCGGGTATCGAACCCGCGACCCTTGGATTACGAGTTGGATGCACTACCAACTATGCTACCTCAGCTTCCTTTTTGAAGATCTTAGAGAATCATCAGTGTAAGTACTTTTCAGTACCAGTGTAGTAGTAGACATTGTGGTACCTGATAGTAATAGTAGTAGTAGTGGTAGTCGTAGTAGTAGCAGTGCATTTTTAGTATTCTAATTAAGAAATAAGTGATTAAGCACGCTTTCTTCGTCGTCCTCATGGCAGGTTTCCCTGGCGTAAGAATACATGTTAAGTTCAGGTTGTTGTATGGCCTTTCCTGAACCAGGCAAACGTGAAGTTTTCATAATGGGTCAAAATGATTTATGTCACTTCTTATGGCGTACGACAGCATAACAATAGGCACCAACATCGAAATTAATTCGATAAGGATGCCAACACAAGTGTTCGCACAAGTGCAAAGCACGCCTCAACAACCACAGACAAGGAAACATGAAGAGGGGGGATTCGACCCACCCGGGTCAGCAGCGCAAACCAGCGCCATGCTAAAAGTGCAGATATAAAAAGAAGCCAAAGACCACGAAACCAACAAAATAGCGCTAGTCGTGAATGGTATCACAGTGGGGCTTTTATCCCTCTGGTTTCTCATCTGAGCGCCAAGCGTTCTTTACTCATGTGAGATAGGAGAACAGCAAAGAACACGACCTCTATTATGATGACAACTACCACCAGGTTTCCGGCCAAACAGCCTATGGCATTGCCAGCGGTCCTTAGCAAGAACGACACGAATGACCCGATAATTCCTAGAGTTTTCAGCATTCCAGCCAGCCGCTCCATATGCTTTTCTTTACCTATTATTTTGCGCCGCTAGGGTCAAGTTTAGTAAAGACTGGAGGTGGCGTCGGTGCGCCTGCACCGCCTGTGATCGCGATCACAATTGTATTTATGATAAATCCCAGCGTCGTGAGCGTCGATGCAATGGTGACGCTCTGCTCACGAAAGAGGGTTCCTATCCGCTTGACAAGGGTCGTATCCGGGTGGAAAAGTTTGCTAATGGTCTCCCGAATAGCGGTGAATTGGTTGCGAAGTTTTCATCGTAACTCATTTGTCCGCTGGAGGTGCTATTCGAGTACTGACTCCAGATATGTTCGCGCTCTGTTTTATCTTGCACGTTATCCAACATTTTTCTATCTGCGTCTAGGTCGTTACAAATCTCTATAATCTTAGTGACGGTAAGCGAAAGCGCACTGTAGATTGTTTGCAGGTTCCTGTACCACCGCTTCTTGGAGCGCTGTGTCCTTGGAACCCGATGGATCGCAATACACGCCCACACAGCTTGTTCTGCACACCTCTTTACTCCCTCGTTTAAGCACACTTGTTCTTGCCTCTGAAAACCATGTCTGGTTGAAGCGCTATACCATTTCACACATATTTCATCAAAATAAAAATCACGCACCCAGGGCCTTATTGTAAAACATTCAGTTTCGATCGGCTTCGTGTGGATGGTCTCAGCCGGTTGAGCAAATAGCTGGCTTGTTAAAAAAGTAACAGTTTAAGGCTCCCTGAAAGTTCGAGCAACTGGAAGGGGGGGGGGGGCTGATCCCAAAATAACAGTTTAAGCTCCTGAAAGTTCGAGCCCGCCGCCTGGTGGTGGTGGTGGGCGCAAAATTCTTACTTTATATCTACTCTCTAACATGGGTAATAGTTGCGATTACTTTAATCTGAAAATTAGCAATGCTGTATCATCGTCATCGTCTAATGATGTTTTGTTTTTGTGTTTGAATCCAAAATCTTTTCAGAGCCAATCGGTTTTTGACAAATATAACAGAAAGAAAATTGTATAATACATCAGAGTTAAATACATAGAGATTAATACAAACAGAGAAATAAATCACGTATAATAATTGTTCTAAACTTTAATTGTTTTCGTCTTTAGCAAATGCTCAACACGGCGATACATAGTTATTTCAACGAGAATCCGGCAATCCAACGGTCTGTCCAGAGTAATCTTTTTGGGTCTTTATCTTGGCGGAATGTGACTTCGTGTGATCTAGAAATATTCAAGAACCCACGTTTTGTTTTGTTTTTGTTTTTGTTTTTTTTTTTTGCTTTTTTTTAAGTCGTTGATGGGGGTCGCGAGGGATCTTGAAAGAGGGTTAGCTTCTCAAGCAAGCCCGTCGATTCAACATTTTGTATTAAAGTTTCCTACATATTGCTAATGAAGATGACAACAACAAAACAAGACACATCGGGAATATAACGTATTCTGCTTCATATATTTTACATCCTTCAAATAGGTGTAGAGCAAAATGAATGTTCATTAAATATATTTGTTCATTTTGCAAGCAAGCAAAAATTTAAGTTCAGTTGACCTTTTGGACCCGCATCATGGTATATATATATATATATATATATATATATATATATATATATATATATATATATATATATATATATATATATATCGTGTTTGTGCAGTTCAGTTTTTTTATTTCTTCGGTGTATATAGTAAAACAACATGCCAATTTTATACCATATGGATTTGATTCTACGCATGTGAAGCATAAGCTACTTTTGTAATTTCTCAGGCAAAACTAGAAGAGTCGTTACCATTTTTTAAATATCTTTTTGGCGTCATGAAATAATTTGGGATAGGAATTCGAATAAGATGTGCTCGCCACAAAGTGACTTTTTACATTTTTACTCACTCTTTTGCAACTTTTTGGTTTGAAAGTCAAAATATCCCTTTTATTTAATCACAGCGCATGTCTAAAACAATTATTCAATGTAAATATTGTCAAAGAAACACCATTTTTCTTTAAATTTTTTGTTTTTGTTTTGGTAAACTGAAATAAATTTACATAAAAACTGTTTATACTTTTTCTCTCATGTTTACAAAGGGTACTTTAAATACCAATAATAGCTTTCATAATTTTTTAGGAAAAAATAAGCAATCGTTTCCTTATTTGAGAGCCAAACGGGAGTGCTGTGTTAAATAGGGTGACAAGTTTAGAGTGACAAACTTCAATGTAACACCACGTCATAGGTTTATCATACACCGTGTAGTCTGGATGAAATACCATGGTAGAAATAATAGTGGAAGATTCCACAGTAGTCCACATTTTGGTTTGAATCTAGAATGGATGACACAATGGGCGAACACACCGCTTTATATGGACAGGCCACGGATTGAAAATGAACTTGTCGGTTTGGTGTTTTGCGGCACAGCAACAAAAGTAGGCTATATAGTGCCAATGTTATTGAAATTAGGTGTCTTGTCCCAGGACACACTACGGTAGCTGACCCAGTCTGGGCCGATGGTACAATCTTGCATGGACCTCACTCAAAAGACCATACAAATTATTATTATTATTATTATTATTATTATTATTAAATAGTGTAAGAAGAAATAAAAGTAGATAAACATGTTTTCCTTTTCTGCATTATATGACAAGGAGAAATAAACATTAGGTTACCCTTTTGTGAGTTTCAATGACAAGGGTAAATCCTATGTTAGAAATGTTCATTGGCAAATGTTTTCATTCATCATTTTCAAAAAAGCAATGTTATATTTATTGTCGAATGAACGCAGTAACATATTTAGCTGTGCCAAATTTAAGATATGCCATGTTGCTGCACACGGCTTGAGATCACAGACAATGTTACAATTCCCTTCACCATGGACGGGAGTACAATAAAAACACGTCGTGTTCTATCGGCAGTCTGAAAACATATGACAAAAATCAGGGCATACGTTGTTACATTTTTATTTAGCCGATAGAAATCTCTTATAATAACTGACATTTTTTCCTAAACGTCAATTTTAGCTCTAGATTGAAGACAACAGAGTGCAGAATAGGACGGCTCATACTCAAGTTATTCTTGCACTGTAACATTTTTAGGTGTGCTTGGTTTTTCTTGAAAAAGGTAGATCTAATGTTCGAAATTTTCTCGTGACACATTCCAGTACCAATATAGGTCTACCCATACCCAAACTAATATATCTGACATACACAAAACCAACTAAACTGTAGATTTTAACATTAGGTAACCACCTAGCTTATGTAATATCCAGGCCGTAACATATGAATTACTCAATAGACCATACAAAATTATTATTATTATTATTATGAGAGAGAGAGAGAGAGAAAGAGAGAGAGAAACTGGTATTTTAAAGGATAACAGATACCATTATGATTTAAATCTAAATCATTCTATAGAAAACTCAAGTATATGTGTGTCTCTGTTTGTCTGTCAATGGGTGTGTGTGTGTGCCTGTGTTTTTATGAAACAGTGAGAGAGAGAGAGAGGACCTTACTGGGTAACACTATAAACGTGAGCAACGGACGTTTGGATAGCTCTGTGTGTGTGTGTGTGTGTGTGTGTGTGTGTGAGAGAGAGAGAGAGAGAGAGAGAGAGAGAGAGAGAGAGAGAGAGAGAGAGAGAGAGTTGGAATATCTTATTTCTTATTCCTACCTAAATAAGAAACCAAGACACGTATGTTTGTTTCTGGTATATATTCCGTTTGAATAAAACTTTAAAAAAAACAAGTCACAAAAGTCCATTTTACTCCGTCTTCATGTACTGATGTTTTTTTTTTTTTTTTTTTTTTTTTTTTTTTACCGGCATGGGGTTTCTGCGAGTTATGCTTTTCAATTTATTTGCTGGAATGAGTTCTTCTACTACTCACCACCAACACCTGAACATACTAACCAACACACAGCGTTATTGACCAGAATCACCCTGCACTACCACACACCCCTACCTACTGACCAGCATACAGTGAAAAAGGGGACGTAAAGTAGGAGGTAGACTAAGGAAAAGTAACGTCTAGTATGGACAAAGTACGACTCAACAACCACAAACCAAAGGAAAATGAAAGTAAAATTGGCATGACTGCTAACGCATTCACACAAACATACCATCACTCACACTTATATTATCATACACTAAAAAAATATAGCGATGTGTGGAGGGCGTTTAAGTCTTGTGTTTTTTTAAAACAGAGACAAAGATATACAAGCAAACCAGCAAGCATAAAACATAGAGTTTTAACAATCATTCAGTAGTATCTATGTTTCTATGGATATGGGTGGCCCTAAAAAGGGCCGTTGGGGCTTAACAAAGATTTTGTTTTTAAAACACATAACACGCCTCTTAACTTGTCTACTACTCACGTTTCTCACCATCGGTATATACGTCAGCACTCTTTTGATACACCCTTGCCTTTTCCATGTATACTCTTCTCTATATGGCACTGTCTGTGATGTGTGTTATTGCCCACTTTGACGTCACATACACCGTGTAGTCTGGATGAAATACCATGGTAGAAATAATGGTGGAAGATTCCACAGTAGTCCACATATTTGTTTGGGTCAAGAAAGAGTGACACAATAGGCGAACGCACCCCTTCATGTGGACAGGCCACGGATTGAAAATGAACTTGTCGGTTTTGTGTTTTACGGCACAGCAACAAAAGTAGGCTATATAGTGCCAATGTTATTGAAATTAGGTGTCTTGTTCCTGGACACACCACGGTAGCTGACCCAGTCTGGGCCGATGGTACAATCTTGCATGCTAACCACTGAACCGCCGCAGATGAATTTTAGGTTCAACCATTCAGAACGCGTGTAATATAATTTCGTGTTTTGTATCCACCAACCAGAAGATAGGAGGTTGTGTGACGTCACTTTCCGCATATGTACCATAGAGCGTTTCTACGAGTCACATCGTCAGAGTGTGGGATGATGCTAATACAGTACACGTGGCTGAATTGAAGACCAAGACTTTGTGTAGGGGTGCAGTGGATTCCTATACCCACATTGACAGTACTATTACTGCTGCTGTGGCTAGTATTCTTCCACGGATGGTATCCTCTGTTCCAGATAATGAATTGGAGTTGGATTTGGCTTGCTGAGATTTTTTAATCATCGCAAGAATTTATTTTACTGCATTTCCTCCGGTATCATTATCTTTGTCTGAATTTGACAATTTTAAAAATGTAACAGAAGAAAGTGTTACAGACATTTTTACAGTGACAAAAAGAAGAAGAAAAGTGTTTTGTACAACAGCAACATCAAGAAGAGGAAAAGAGGAAGCAAGAGATGAACAGCATGATCAGTGAACAGAGTGAGAGCAGTGTGTGTATTGACTGAACTGAAAATCTTGACTGAACTGAAAAGTTTAGAGCGATGTATTGAGCTTCTTTCACTAAGCCTAAGATAAAAAGATCTACGCATCCAAAGAATTTGAAGCCCTAGATGGCATCCACTACATCGACTACTAACAAGACGACAACAGCCGCAACAACAACAACAGAGGGACTCTGACAAGGTAAAGATGAACCACATGAAATGCAGAACATTTAAGAAGTGCTACCCCTCGCTATACGTTGAAAGTCTTCCATATAATCATTCGTGAAGATCTTCTGTTTCCAGGACCCATTTTTCCAAGCGGAAAATATATTCACGTCTATCATCGACGCCATTACCAATATCAAGGATTTATCGGATACGGTTACTATCGTGACAAATGTGCCACAGGAATTCAACAATCGGGATCAACATATTTATTGTGGAGAGAGATGTGGTTGTTTGGCATCGATAACTTGTGTATCGGAGGGGCAAGAAATACTGCAATGTTCCACCTGCAGACGAACATTGTTGAGTCAAGCGTGTTACGATGGATATCAGAGAAACAATTCCAACGAAAGAAAAGTGCTCGTGAAATATTGGAAGCGTGTCCAAAACGTGGAAAAAATCTCCGTACTAATTTAAAAGGCATTCACATATATCCAGGAAAGAAAGAATGTCCTGTGTCGAGTTCGATCATCAGTTTTTATATTCAGCGATAAGTCAACGAACCAGAGGAAACATTCGACCACCAGAACCAAAAGCAAATCGTGCGAATCGTATATTTTTCTTTACTTTGGTCGTTCTCAAGACACAGGGATTCACATTCGTAACTTTTTGTGTCACTCATCGAGTTTGCCACGAATATATTTAGGAACCTTTATTTTATCACTGTCAGAATTGTAGCGTGCTCCCAGTGGGCGTGAACAGATATATTGCGTGGCTCTGATACTCTTCATAAATTGGTTCAGTGGGTCTTGAACCCCACTGACGACTGGAATGATCACTCGTTACGGTCATTGTCAATAATACGCTACAATGATCGCTCACAATTTCTCAGTGAACGATGGTCAGTTTCTTTCTAAACATTATTCAGAAAAAGGAACAGAATTTCCACAAGTCGCCATGAATGGAGCCAAGATCATTGACATGAAAATGGGAACAGCACAGTTTAAATATTGCATGAGTTATTAGGCAATGTCTTTGAATAAAATGCCCAAAATGTCTGCAAATGACTGAAATGGCTAAAATATATATTCCTAACTTTTTAAATACCGAAGAAAATCAACATTTCGTACTCCCTCATTGCCTATGGGATTGGTGGACCGAATGACCGATAACACCCAAACTATTGTACCACATCAAACGTATCAAACAATGAGCTGTCGGTATTCGGCCTACGCGTTGCGTTCGATACATTGTTTGTGCCAAACTTAAGACAAGTGGAGACAACATGCCAGGAATGGTGGAGAAAAGAAGATCAGTCTCTACTCCGTCGATGGTTGAGATTTGGAAATTTCACAGATCGTGTACGAATTTCATGAATCTCTATGGCAGGGATGTCACATGTGTTATCCTGACCGAGAACTGAATAATCTATAAAAATATCGTTGACCATGGAAGATTTGTACGAAAGAACTTGTCAACGATGCCTGAGTCTGGAAGTTCAAAGATACCGCGTGTTGGAAATGTGGGAACACAACTGTGATCGACTTTTAAAAAGAGATACACAATTTCTTCGCATCCTCAAAGACTATGATGTGCTCGACATCCAATCTTTGAATCCTCGAGACAATTTGTTTGGAGATCGAATCAATGCAACACGTATGTTGTTCCAGGCATATGAATCTCAAGGAGAACAAATGAAATATATTAATGTGTGTTCGTTGTACCCTTGGGTTTGTAAATTTGCTCGATTGCCTACGAGTAACCCTGAAATTTTGACAGATCATATCGACGGCGAACACAATCGCAAGTACGAAGGTCTAATCAAATGTAAAGTTCTTCCATCGATAAACTTGTATCAATCCGTGTTGCCTGATCATTGCCACGGAAAACTGACGTTTCCCTTATATTTTACGTACGCTGAAATATGTAATTAGCACCAACCTTGTCGCTAGCCTTGACATGAATGAGTGTGGAATTGTTTCATGCTCTCGATCGTGAATACCAATTGTTAAAAGTATACGAAATTTGGCACTTTCCTACCACAGAGCATTGCCAACAGGACGACGGCTCGCATCAACTGATTCAGGCTACGTTAACGTGTTCTCAGATGGAAACAAATAGCGACGAGCTTCTATCTCTCCCGGTGTCACGCCCAAGAAGAAAAAGTCAAATTCAAGCAATGGCACCGATCTATAGATAGCATAGACTTGAAACACATGGAACTGAAAGGAAGACGAGCTTTTGCTAAAGTCATGCTCAACTGTTGGTAGGAAAAACTCGCTGATCGTCTGGTGATGCTCAAGACCAAATGTTTCTTGGATCCCAGTCAATACTTTCAGTTCATCGCCGATTCAAGAAAACTCATCAAACACGTCGGAATCATACATGAAGATTTGATCTTGGTGAATTACCAAAAGGTCATCGAGTTTGTTCAACCCAACGAGTTTGCCAACGTGATCATTGTTACTTACGTGTCAGCCAATGGGCGATTAAAATTGTAGTCAGTGTTGGAACCTATCGAAAACCCTCCTTTACTTTGACACCGATAGTTGCGTGTACATCGATCGACCTGGATGCTATCACCCTCACATCGAAGACGAACAATTAGGAGCGAGGAGCGACGAACATCCCAAAGATACTATTCTGTGTTTTCTAATGGCCGACCCAAAACTCACGGCTACCAGTACTGACATAAGAAAGGACGACATCATACCAAATGCCAAATGAAAGGAATTTCACCGAAATATCGTTTTAGTCAAATCGTCAACTGTGACGTCTTCAAACAAGCGTTAAAGTCAGGTCAAGATATGGACTTTGGCGTCAAAACGTACGAAGCACACAAGGTTGTACATTTGTCAGGTCACCAAGTCGTGAGTCAACCCTAGGAGAAAGTGTATCAGAATGCCTACGAGAAACGGGTTCGACTTCACGATCACACACTGTACCGTAAGCTTGCTGTCCTCCTGTATAAAAAGGGAGAGTTCTAAGGATGAAAGATCATTTTGAGAAGAGTCGTCCACATATGAAGATGAATTAGACACAGAAGAAAATGTGATGTACCCTACCCAAAGTCGAATGAAGTCGAATGTGTTGCGGTGCTCTGCGACAAGAGTCATGATGCACTCTGCGGCCAGAGTGATACAGCACGGTCTTTCTCCACTCTCGAAAGTGATGCCGTCCGCTTGCCGATCTGCGGATGTCATCCACGCATTCACAATTCACTCTTTGCACCACAAGCTTACGAGAATCACGAATAAAAGAAAAATACTTGTTTCCCGTGGCTTTTCGTGGTTATATTGATTTTTGTTTTCAGTCGATTTAACACGTTCAAAGGGGACTGGCCAAAATATCTGGCTGGATCCAACCCCAAATCGTTTGCTAGAGCAGGATTTGTATATAATGGCCATGTAGACCAAGTACAGGGTTTTAGTCATGTAGTAATTACATGAAGGGGAATATAAAGATACAGCTTACCTTGAACATGCCAGATGGTCTTCGGTCTGTCATTACCTTCTCTTTGGTGGGTCCAGATTATAATCCCCATGGATACTTTAGAAGAGAAAAGAATTCATAGCTTACCTCCTGAGCGGTGGGAACGCAATTACAGTTACTTTGTACAGATGTATGTGAAATAAAAAGAACAATTGCATCTTAAATGACCCAGACTCTTTAATCAGTGGTATCTGAATGCTATAAGAAGACTGATTACTTTGAAAACGTTTCAATGGTCAGACATTGATACACTGCGAACAAAATTAAAAAAACTCGCGATACCATGACTTCTGCATGCATTGTTGCACCGCATTCGGTGGGAGGACGTCAATGAAACAATTCAAGACTTAGAGGATTACTGAGTACTTTCAGATTAACTCATTCCACAAGACGATACTAATCCTTTGAAGTTGGGACCACGTGTCGTGTGTGTATTAGTGACTGAACTTCTTGGAATTTGTTTACCTGCAGAGTCCCTTATATCACCATTTGACGAAAAGACACGACCACCAAAACTGTGCCTGTTCACGAAAAAACTATTCTGTGGAAAGTCATGCGATTAGTGATGAATCCCAGTATATCCATGTGAAGATGATTGTGTAAAGATGAGATTCTTCACACACTATCCACAATTCAAACATACCAAGTGTGTGTTAATAGTGATGTACACCAACAGACTTTACACGGGAATGATGTACGTGACTGGAAAAGTCTTGGTTTAACACTTGGAAACGAAATGTTGTTCACTATGCAAAAGGCTTTGTTAATGTAAGAACGCAGACATTGGATTGTGCTGTGACTGATCCACAAAAAAGAAAACAAATTTTTGAATTTGTTGTGACGTGGCGTAGTACAAAATGAAAATTTATGTTTCTGTATAAAATGTATTGTGGCATTCTCAGAATTTCCAAAACAACTCTTCAGTTATCGCTGCATCCTTCGTTCTCAAAGTGACTGACCAATGGTGAGATCGTCAAAGTTGGGAGGCACTGTATTTTCACCATCCCTTGAATATGTTGATTGCTGGACCTACTGGTTCAGGCAATACCGAATTTGTCAAACGTTTGATCAAACGTTTGTCTCTTCTTGATCTTCATAGAGAGAGAGAGGGCTGCGATTTGTCTCAGTCCCTAAGATCAATGCCCTTTCCAGTAGATGCAAGTGTTTCTTATAAGAGGGGCAAATTCAAAATGACTGCAGCACATTTCAGGGAGAGATTCTTTGGGGAACACATCAAGGACATTGTAGATCATATAAAGAAGACACTTACAAAAGTCCCAAACTTAAAGACGATTTTGCTGGTTGGTGGGTTTTCGGAGTGTTCCTTAATAAAGAATGCCATTAAACAGGAGTTTCCACGTCATACTATCATTGTACCAGAAGACGCCGTCACTGCCGTACTTAGAGGAGCCATATTGTATGGAAGGGACCCATCGGTCATTAAAAGTCGCATATGCAAGTTTACCTATGGCTTTGATTGGTCTGAGGAGTACGATCCGAGGAGTCATCCTCCAGATAAAAGGATAAACACTGATGATGGCCCTTACTGCTCCGATGTCTTCAAAAAGCTTGTTGAGGTTGGGCAAGAGGTAAATGTGGGACACTGCAACGAGGAGATTGAAACGTTTGTGACCTACAAGTCTCAAGAAAGAATCGCGTTCCCATTCTACAAATCCACCCAGAAATCCCCACGCTTTGTCACCGATGAAGGTTGCACACATATAGGAACACTATATATCGACGTGCCCTATTCCACAGAGGGAGTCAACAGATCAGTGTTCATACAGGTGCAGTTCGCAGGAACAGTAATCAGCTCTAAAGTTAGAGACATTACTGGTCAGAATGTGAGATCTGCTAGATTTGACCTCCTGTGATATCATAACCTCAGTATTTTAGTGGATACACCCATGTGGAAGATCAATCTCTGTGGGCATTGACTAATCATTTTAAGTATTACTGTCAAATGGGATTTTGTAACTGTTGGATAGCCTTAAAGTCTTTGTCAGGTACAAAAGGACCGGACATTGCCTGCATTTAAAAAACGCTACTTTTAATATAAGTAAAGAGGACATCATACGGACTGACTATCACTAGCATATACTTATTGCCTGGTGCTTTAGTAAATACTATGTTAACAGAACCTCTCCGGTCTTTAGGGGTTCTACATGTACTTTTAAATAGGAAGGGAGAGTGTTGTATTAGACAGTTTCAAAAGTGTGAGTGTATGTGTGTTTCGGGGGTGGGGCGGGGTTAGATCATCAACAGAGGGCCGAGAACAATTAACAATATCTATTGAATTGAAAATAAATAAATAAATAAAAGCTGTAATTATTGGCTAAACTCGTTTTCTGGAATTCTAATATACTGGATTGGAGGAGGAGAAGAATATCTTAAATGTCGTGGAAGACAACTGTTTCAATCTAATTTGAAATAAATCTAGGTTTCCTGTTTATTTGTCTGTGTAGAATGTACTAGCTTCTCAGTAATTTCGAATTCTGGCGCGAACTGTACTCATTAGTTGTCAGTCCAACAATGACAGCGCACCCCTATTTATAACCTCTCCCTGGACACCACTTGACACGTTTCCACCAATCGCTGAAGGCACGGCAAACCATGTAACCAAATCAGTGTCGTGTGCGATGTGTCATGTATTGCATTTTAAACAATACAGATTGCATGGTACACACTGTCAACATTGTAAATGCATAAAATACATAAACATAAGTATTTGAGTATGACAGGACTTGTTTATACAAAGAAAAAAGGCGTCTTATGAGCTCCGACTTATGTGAACTTACAGTATATTACGATAATTTATGACTGCAATAATCGAATCGATTCGTGTAGACGCGGATCATGTACATAGTGCATACAACCACTAGTGTCGTTTATAAGCATTAATTGCTTACACATATACAAACAGTATTACAACGACATTATTACTACACCATGCAAATTTAAATGTATTCACTTATTAGTACCCAACTATCAATGGACAGAAAAATTGCAAGACTGAAAGTGTGGCGTCTCCAGATACGAAACTCTCTCATGTCAATCCAAAATGACGGATATCACGATACCAGGACTACACATGGATGGTTCTCTTCATAACTTTGGTTGAATTTTACATACATTACTTAGCGTAATACATATAATATCATGTATGTAGCGGGTAATCAAAAATATGACACTCTGAAAACTTTACAGCAAACTTTTCTATTGCGTTTTAGTAAATGAACTTGTACCTCGAAAATAGGTTACACGTATAAAAATTGGTTGTAGTGATAAACTAATACTTTGCCAGTCGTTAGAAAGTAGAGATAATTTACAATTGCTAAGTAATTCATATTCATTTAATATGTACCATATTTATCAAAAGAAATTGATCCAAACAAAAGATTAAAAATAGTATCTGAGTCATTGTGACTCTAGCCATGGTCATTACAATATCATAAATACATCAAATACATTTTGTACTTACATCAACACGTTATAATTTACGTTAATGGTTTGTATATCAGGAACCCAGGTTTTGTCAACAATTCTCAGCACATCAGTTACAACAGGAGCATAATTATGAAGATAATTTATTTTACAGTTTTGATCTATACTATTTTAAGAGGTACCTTTTACGTTGGAGAAAGTATAATAAAAGGTACGTACATTAAATATCTATTGGACAAGCAATATATAAGACTGTAATTCAAAGAATTAGCTCTAAATGCAAACATGAACACTCACTTGAAATTTTCATTAAGTTGATAAAATGACATCCCTGGTACCTGTTTAATATCTGTTGTAGTAATTTACCCAACAACGTATTTGTTCAAGATATTGCACTACATGTACTGAATAAAAAAAGAAAAGAAAAAAAATGAAATTACAAAAGAATATTTTTCAAACGCTGTTTGATGACAGAAGACTCATATGTTTAAATCATATTTAAAACGAAACAATTGCAGGTTCTGAAAATACCAATTTTTTTGTATTGTAACGAGTCAAGTTAAACGAGCTGAAAGAGACAATATTGGGGGACAAAAAGTGTATAGTTTTTGCAATTAAATACTTAACCAGAAAATCGGATCTCTTTTTGCTTTTTTCCTCGGTATATTTTTCAATTGTGAAAATCCATATTACACTGATGCTAAAACGAAAAGTTTGCTAATTTTTGAATATGAGAAATAAGCGTTTGAAAGCACAGTAATTTCCCATCACTTAAGCCTCCTGTTTGATCAGTTACAAAGAACGATCCATGAACATACTGTATATCAAACATCGTCTCCGGAAATCTCGCACTATACTCAGATAGTGACAAAAAAAAACCCCATAAAATACTGACAGACGGAACGCTTACACAAACATCATATGCGCATAGAAGTACGCGTGCAAAAGCACAAAGACTTATTTAACACCTGTCTGAATCTGTTACATTTTTAAAATATCATTTCCTTGATCTAATACTCAAGTCATATACAAATAGCCACAATTATCCAGAAAAATTACGCACTGAGGTGGTTATAATGGTCTGGAGTTAGTATGCTGTCAAGTAGTATTGTAATGGAAAATTGAGACCACCATACATGACATTTTGGTAAGTCAAGGAGCAGCAACGTTTTTACTAGACCCCGTAAGCCTGTGGTGAGTTGGTGGAGGTGGGAGGAGGGTGGGTTTAAAGCAGGGCTCTGGCGGTCATGGAAGGGTGGGCGGCTATCACCAACACACCAATTAGAGACGCGAGGGGTCCATGGGATACAGTCATGGACAGCCTGGAGCGTAAGTGGGAAGATAGCGTAAAGGAGGAGTACTCTAGCGATGAAAGCATTATGTTCAATTGTGACGATGTTAAGGACTACATAGAACCACTCAACACTTTTGAGACGATGTTTCCAATGGCCGTGAACATTTGCCTGACGCGTCTTGGAATTACGGACCTCACCAGATATAACTGGACCCAAGGCCCTTACCTTGTATGATTGAGATATTCCATCCCGCATCCTTCCATAGTTACCCTGAGCGAACTTTTCTTTAGTGCCTCGGAAGAAGAAGAATTGGAGCATGTAGATGGGCTCGAGGATCCGTACGAAACGGGCCAGCTTAAAAGAGCCATTGACCTGGTCAGTTAAAGCTCATAGACCGAAGGAGTGCAGGGGGAGAGCGGCTGTCCAAAGGCACACCCCAGACGCGCCCGCAAGCACAAAAGCCGCTCTGTCGTCCTTGGTCGCATACTGGGATATATCAAATGGCTCCAGGTCGTCTCATTGCGATGGCCCAATGATATATACAGGCATGGAGCGAGTTTTAATTGATATCGCCTATCCTTTTTCAGGGGATGTTTTTGGGGAGGCTTTTCGAACAGTAGCTTCAAGCTGGCTAGGTATGTTTAAATAACTTAGGCTAGTTTTTCGATAAGCAGTGAAAGCCTTGGGTTTTTTGGAGGGGGGGGGGGGGCCTTTATCAAGGTTTGTTTCAATTTGATATAATAACTGGTACCTCTGTCTGGGAAATGTATAATAGCATACAAATGAAAGAATATGTTGCTACCACTTACCTTAACCTGGAAGATGACGCCACTGCTTCTTACAATATTATCACGTCGCATAATGGAAATGTCAAATTCGTTGCCATCTGAAGAACCAAGGATCGCCCATCGACTGAAAAACGGTAGACCCCAGGCTCGGCCCGGTCACATCAGGTAATTAAATGTAAGGGCCATCTACTTTCACCAAACAATGACCAGTCGCGCCAACCGCGCCATGGGCCGCAGCCTTGCCAACGGCCACTAGGGCTGGGATCGCCGGCGTCTTGGCAGCAATAGCCAGAGAAGGAACGAAAGCTAACAGTTGAAAGATGCCACCTTCTTTTAACATGGCCATTAAAATCGCGACGGAAAGAGTAAAGTCGAGGTCCTGGGCGGCCATCAGCATAATAGGATGACACCCGTGGAGCTCTCTGGCGCTCAATCGCAGCCTGGCACTGAGGCGGGCCCTCTAGGAAGTGGCGAGCTTGTCCAGCTGACCCATGTGACGTTCGTGTGGCATCGTGTGTATGTGTATATGCCTTGAGCTTTAATTTGTATGATCTGGTGGAACATTCGCTCTCCAGTACCCTCGAGCAGCATCGTTTTATCCAAGAGGATGAAGGCAAAGGCCTGGTAGGCAGCGATAGCGCCGCGAGCGACGCGGGCATTGAAATACATGTCCACGAACCGACTGCTTGACCAGGTCGAGGTGCTCAAGGCTCAAGTAGTAGATAGGATATTGTCCAGTAAAGTCCTTCTGGCTGATCTGCAGCCCCGAATCCGATTTTTCGTCGCGGCCCACGAAGATCAAGATCTGGCGGTATGCGCTGGCCACGTTGTCGGTTGCATAGTCCAGAAGGATTTCCTCCGATGGCTCTTGGTGGCCGTTGAGGCGCATGAACACCTCCGTGACGCCAAGCTTGTCGAACACCATCGTGTTGCTCTCCTGGTTGTTCTCTCGCTTCGTGTCCTGAAGGAATACGAAAACGTGCTTGGGCGTCTATATGCCCTGCTGTGCGCTAATCTGCCAGGAGAACTGGGCATTGACCGTGCTCTGCTGGGTGTCTGTGGTCATGCCTGGAAGGATAGATTATTCTGCCCTCCTCGCATGAAGTTAATAATGTTGGTTTCCACCTCCAGCGCTGACGCCTGGGCTGCAAGTCACTGGGCGAGCTTATAGAGTGTGACCTTGCCCGGGTCCTCGACGTTGCGCGGAAGAAGCCAAAGATGTGTGTCAGCGGGATGACGCAGGAAAAGTAGCCGTGCGCTTCTCGCAGCCCTTTTTGTATTGCGAAGCTCAGGTTACAGTTGGCATTGACAATGCCCGACACTCGGCGGGTGGCGGGGTCTGCTTTGCAGACGGATTTTGCTACGAGTATTATATTGTTCGGGGCATCGTCGGCATAGACTGTGGCGTCTTTTACAAACATATTCGTCGGATCTGCGCTGCGAGCGTAGTCGTCGCTATAGCAGGCTAAGCCGAGAATGGTCGTGGCAACACAGACGGGGTCGAGTCAGACCTCCACCTGCTGGTTGTCAATGAGGCAGCGGGCGCTGTCAAACAAATAGTATTGCAGGTCACATATGATGCAATCGCGTAGTACAGGTGCCCCCATGTCGAGGGCGGGGCCCTGTACGTCCTGAAAGGAAGCCATTGCGTATGCTGCCCCTTTTCTTAACTCCTAATAAGGAGAGTGGCGCAGGCCGTAGCCCATGGCTAAGTTAGCAAAAAGGGCATCGCGCGCCCTCTTAGCCATCAGGTCAGCAATCTTTGGTCGACCTGGCTCGTTGACTACATCCCGCACGTCAGGCGGCATACTTTTAGTCGACGGTAGCTTCAACCGACCGAGGCGCTCGCGCGCTGTCGCAAAGACCTTTTCCACAGCCTTTATGCCACCCTTGGCTGCGAGAGGCGGAATCCCTTCCTTGAGAGCTACGGTCTTGATGGCGCTAAAGGCCACAGCCTTGGTTGTTGAGGCCGCTGTCCTGGCTAGCGCCGCCGCTACCTTATTGGATGTGCTGATAATGGCCCGAAAGATGTCACCAAGCCCGTCACCGTAATGCACTTGGTACGTCGGGAGGCGGGAGTCGACCACCCGTACTCGGATCGTGCGTCTTGGTGCGTTCATGACTAATGTACTCGCGCAAACGCGCGGCACTGTTGCGCATGCAAAGGCCGATGGTGAGCGTCTCGCCTCGGAGATTTAGCAGGTGGCCGTCCCGTGGAGCACGTAGTCGGGGCTGGCCCTGTTGCATGAGTTGGAGTCCACGTAGGAGCCACTCACAGCGTTACAAGATAGGTACACCGCGATGGTGGACGTGATTTGCACAATACCTCTCGCCACCGACGTCCACGCGGTAGGCCGCTGAGGCAAACTCTATGGCGACGGAAAGGGTCGGATAGTTCGCGTGGATGCTCACCTTGGAGCCGTCCGCCCCCATGGTTGTGATCTGCCGCTGGACCTCCTTGTTGATGGCGTTGAATTCGTAGGCGCCCGACGTCAGCCGGATGGCCTTCCAGGAAAATACGAGCAGGTTGTTGGCCAGAAGGCCATCAAACGGCTCGGCGCAGACGTTGGGCCAGCTGTAGTAGATCCGCAGCGACGCCAGCGCAATTTCTAGGTCGCGATCTAGATGGGTCACGAACGGCGCTAGGAAGAAAAACGTCGAACACCGTCTGCTTCGAGAGACCATCTGAGTGTTGCGCGGGGCGGTCTGCTACTGGATGATCCGCAACTGGCCCCACACCTTGTCGTCAAGACTGTGTGGATGGTACGCGCGAGTGCCTACATGTCGCCGGTTTAGGACGAATCATAAACATCATCAAAAATCTCTTTAATTACTGAGCGGTACGAGGGCCTGTCCATGGCGTTGGCCTCGTTGAATTAGCTCTAGTGCCTGTTACCTGCTTGGTAGGCCCCAAAGCGCGTTTCTACGGGCTGACCAGTTCTTCCGCGTTACCGGTGTAAAAAGCCGTGGCCCACACCGCAGCCCCAGAAAGGCCTTTACCCATTTTTTCCCTGGCTTCGTCGATTGTTGCACACCTGCAAGCGATCTCCGCCATTGAATTCTTGCTTCTATACCGGAGTGCTCAGTTCTGCTCACGTAGGTCATGGCTGCTCTCCATCATTTTTACTATAAAATCTCTAACGCCGTGGACTCGAACATTTTGTACGCTTTGTTCTTCGTTTCTTGAGGAGTGTTTTGGTTGGTCAGGATCCATTGCAATAGGGTCATCTCCAGCTCCTTTGACCACTGCGGCGGCTATGCTTACAGCGGCAGCACTTGCTGTGGTCCTGGTTCCGAGTCTGGCTGCGGTACATGCTGCATCGTTTTGTGTCGCGCCCAAACTTTGAGTTGATACGGCGCCGCTGCTGCCTACACCGGTCGTGTTACAGGAGTGCGCCCGGGAAATGCAGGTAGGGCCAGCTTTCCACTTACACTGATAATCCTTGTTAAACACTTTTATAGTCAAAACCTATAGCCTTTGTTGCACCCGTTACCTCTCGATACACCCATTTTGGTCATGAGTTGACGAGCCTTGTTGTCGATGATTTTTTGTCAGCTTGGTGTAACAGACGTTGTTTCCAATTGGGTGGAACATCGGCCTCAGCCATCAGCGGTCCTTTATTTATAATATACTGACAACCCTCTTCGGTAAACTTTTGAGTCGTGGTTATCATTTGAGACGCGTACCTGGGCGGGGTCCCCCACGCCCGCATAGATGTCTCTGTACAGCGCGTCATACCTTCCAGGGCCGCCACCGTTTCCACTCCAACTCCTCAACCGCTCGCTTCACGTCGTTGACCAAATCGCGGGTTTCTTCGGCAGCCTTTGCGCAGACTTAACGGGCATTATGTTAGGTGCGTGAGCTTTTTTGCACCTCAAAGACTGTCTTTTTCCAGCTTAAACTGCTTGGCAGGAGGCTTATCGCGCAACGCGCATCGCGCGGCAATGTGTTTCTCCAGCAAGCGTTTTTTGCCTTCGGTGCTGTTCATCTTCCTGAATGGCAATTTTGCAGCACATGGTGGTAAATCTAGGAAGTACTTACGGACTACTGCGCTGGAGATGGTCGAACACTGGCTCGCTCTAATTATATATCCACGCGCGGTCCAGGCAAGCCCGAAACTTCCCTGGGCCAGTGCTGGTCAGGTCTACGGTGGCGAAATTTTGTGGCGCTGAAGTCGCCTCAGTAAAAATGCGGCGGAACTCGCGCCAGTCCATATTGGCGGCACACCACGTGGCATGGACGTCGGTCCCGCAAAAGAGGATGATCATGTTTGTGTTCTCGCGGATCACCTTCGGGATATGGGCGTACCGCTGTTCTTGGTACAGTGCGTCGGCGTTTTTGTGCCTCCCGCTGGTGGGATCCTTTGCTCATTTCAGCATCACCTCATCTTAAACGATAACCTTGTCACAATCAAGGTCTTCTGGCACTTGGGCATCGTGAACGATAGAAAAGAACCTTACCGGGTCTTCCACGGCGTTGACGATTGCATCATTAATCTGCCGCAGCATGTCGCAGAATGCTTGGTCGTCCGCGCTGGGGGCGACCACATACAGCCAGTCCAGCGCATGAGGAGGTTCAGCAACATCTGGGTCTTGCCGCTGCCTAACGGGCAGATCAGCAGAGCGCGAAATCAGTTGGATGGTAGGGACCAGTTGTGTCTTGCTTTTTAATACCACGTGTGGCGGAAAAATCAGCGACGTCCATACTTATTAAACGCCTGCAGCATTCTCCACAATGCTCGCACAATGTCTGCGTTGCCGGCGAAAGACCGAAACAAATAGAGACTGCCGCGTGGTAGTCCTGGCCAACGGCTCGCGTGCCCTCCTGTGGGCCTGCGCCGTGTGCGGCGCGAAAAAGTCCACATTAGTTGGAGCCGCAAAGGTAGAAAAGCGCAGTGACATCGCAGCCATCCTCAGAAAGCTACCAGGGTAGCCCTGGAGTAAGTATCCCGGTGAAAAGCGCCTACCGCGGTACAACTACTGTGGGTCTGGGACCCGGCTGGACATTAGGCTGGATGATGCCAGCAACTGCAAGCCGGGCAAGGCACCCATCAATCGCGTGTATACCGGCACGACCTGGCGTACTCGCACAGCAACGACATGCGGGACAGGTAAAATACCGATGTGGACCTGATCCACGATCTAAAGGCTATCAGGGGACACGCTGTTGGTGAGCGGCTCGGCCGCATGCTCGTTACCGATCTACAAACGTTCCCCCTCCAGGCTGCTGCAGATCGACCCCGTGCGGGAACCTATGGGCACCATGTCGCAGCTTCTAGCCAGGCGTGACGTCCGCGTGCGGCGCGTCGATGCCGGTGTCCACCGGGCTCAGGGTATTGTGGAGCGGTTTAACCAAACCCTAACTCAGCGGCTTTTTTGGCACCAATATGCCCAGGATATGTTGCATTCTGAAAAAGTGGTGCCGGCGCGCAGCGTGGAGTGGGTTCGGCGGCTGCCCGTTTTGGTTTCTGCCCTGAATGAAGAGGTGGCCCGGCTTACTGGCGCAAGGCCAGTCGACGCCATCCTCGCCCCGCCTGCGACAATGCCGTCCGACCAGCCCCTCATTACGCTGGCACTTTTGCGCGCCTGGCGAACTGGAGGGGCCAGCCCGTCATATACCACCTCGATAAGTCCCCCGATGGAGTCGGTGATTGTCCGCCTTGCTGTGGGTTCGTGCGAGAAGAGTTGCATGTCGTACAGGAAGATACCCAATTACCTCCCAGGGGTATTCTCACCCAGCGAAAAGCTTGTTTAGTCAAATTGGAGTGTTCGGAGTACCTGTTGCACGAGCATAGAGCGGAGATTCGGTCCCTGCGAGATACGAGCATTCCAGCGGAGTATTGGCTTGGACGTATAGAACGACCCTGTCCTGCTTACTGCAGATATGACGGCCCCCACCCGCAGGAACAGCAAGGAGAAGGAACCTTCCTCAAGGATGGTACAGCATCTCCAAGCCGGCTTCGTGACGGTTCGTTGATCGATAGAAAAAGCAACGTTCTATAAAATGATCTGCAGCTATTGCGTACAGCATGCCGGACACCTGCAGATATCTGCGTGTGACCTAACATATGCAAATGACAGTGACTTAAAAATGTCGAAGAAAGAGAAATAATTCCTCTGCTGAGCAAAGAACATACTGTGAAATCCGTGCGCTCTTAGGGTACTCTCTGATTGATGTCAAGGCTGACTTGGATAAAGTTTACAGATGTAATTCTATGTCATATCCAACAAATCTGAGTTGGTTTCATTGTTTTAAAGATGGTCGCGAATCCATGGAATATGATCCACATTCTGGAAGACCGTTGTCTGCAATTGGCGAGCGGGAAGTGAGTGATGTGAAGGGGGCAATTGATGAAGATTTTCGATACAGAGTGGAAGATATTTCTATTATGACAGGAATTAACTGGTCAGCTGTTTTTAATATACTAAAGAACCATTTGAAGCTCAGAAATGTTTGTGCAAGATGGGTCCCGCATTTGTTGACGGCTGATCAAAAACAGATTTGGGTTGAAATCGCCAAACAGCTACTCGTCAAATATGAAAAGAGTGAACGGAGACGTTTGAATCGGATTGTCACGAGTGACGAAACATGGATTTGCTTTTTCGAACCCGATTCAAGAGATAATAATAAAGTTTGGATCGAAGAAAATGAGCAGAGATCACAAATCGCTCGACGTAGTCGGATTGTCAAGAGAGTTTTATACGCTTTTTTCGATGCAAAAGGCCCGATTGTCCAGGTACCTGTGCCTTCTAGTGTGACTGTACATTTTTTTGACTCTAAAGTGTAGACAAAAGTTGTGAAACCCTTCCGAACCATACGTCCGCGCACCGGGACCCGATGTATCCGTCTAATCCATGACAACGCACCGGCGTATAAATCCGCCGTCCTGACAGACTTCCTGAAGGAACACAACATCTTAACTCTGCCACATCCTCCATTTAGCTCCAAGTGATTTTTGGATGAATTCCGTTATCAAAGCTTCGCTGAGGGGCAGACGATTTGAAAGCCGACATGCGGATGGAAGTGCAGTTTTCTAGTGCATGAACGACATATCAAAAAGTGATACAAACTCACATTTAATACTTGGATAACACTAGTCTACAGCCAAAATGCTTCAGCAATAAATGTTGTCAAACTTTACTAATTCTGGTCACTGAGAACGAAAATGATGCTTAAAATTGTTGATTGGCTCTAGTTTTAAAGATATTATACTGGGTCAGTATATACGACCCTTGACTTGGGAATGGCGGACGATAAGTGAGTTATAAAGGGAAGGGATCTCAATTTAAACCAGAAATGACTAAAATACATCTTTGACTGGATATATGAATAAATCTATGACTGGGTTTGGACAGTACTTGCTTTTTAGGCAAAACAATGAATGATGCAATCTGAAGCTGGTATTGCGTCATACATGATATGAATTGCATCATGTCATTCCTATAAGCCATGGATGATGCAATCATAACTAAGCTTACATCACTCTGCTGAAGAAATTGCCCGTTATCAGCTCTACAAATTATACGGTGTATCGCTCTCTTATTTGTCAGTGTTCGATTTTGCAAAGGGACACATTTTTGTTTAGCCAAAGTTAGCAGAGATGCTTTGTACTTGTGTGAACAATGCAGATAACTTCTGCTATGTTTGTGGTGAAGTGACTTTTGCATCACAAAAGCGCAGTATAACCACTATGGTTAAGAATGCCTATCACCTTTATTTTGGCTGCAAAATTGGAGATCAGGACAAGATGTGGGCCTCACACATATGCTGCAACACTTGTGCAACAAATCTTCGCCTGTGGTTGAACAGGAAAAGGAAATCTATGCCGTTTGCAGTGCCAATGATTTGGAGAGAGCCAACAGATCATATCAGCAATTTATACTTCTGTATGGTGCCTCCGGATGGGAAAGGTGTGTCAAAAAAGAAAAAGTGGACTGTGCATTATCCAAACATTCCGTCAGCTATACTCCCAGTACTCCATGGAGAAGGACTGCCGGTTCCTGATGCACCAGAATCATTCTCACTCGAGTCAGACAAGGAAGAGTAAGAGGATGAAACTTCACCATCAATGTCACATGACCCATATTTTCTCCCATCCTCCTCCTCTGAACCACACCTCATAACACAGGGTGAACGGAATGACCTTGTCAGGGATTTGGAACTACCCAAGAGTAAGGCAGAGCTGTTGGGCTCCAGACTACAGCAGAGGAATCTCTTGGCAGGTGATGTTAGGGTTTCCATGATCCGTGACCGTTAAAAGGATCTTGTCCCATTCTTCTTCATGGAAGGTGATCTTGTAGCCTGCAACAACATCGATGGTGTGATGGCAGCCCTCAACATCGTTCATGATCCAGATGAGTGGAGACTGTTCATTGATTCATCGAAGACGAATCTTAAAGCTGTTTTGCTGCATAATGGCAGTGTTTTGCCATAAATTCCAATTGATCATGCAGTCCATATGAAGGAAACCTATGAAAACATAAAACAACTTTTTAGATGCATAAACTATGTCCAACATCAGTGGCAGCTTTGTGGCGATGTCAAGGTTCTTGCTCTCTTGCTTGGTCTGCAGACTGGATACACAAAGTATTGCTGTTTTCTCTGCGAATGGGATAGTCGTGCGAGAGATTCCCACTACATCAAGAGAGATTGGCCACTCTGACATTCATTGGAGCCTGGGATGAAAAGTGTTCAGCATCCACCACTTGTTGAATCAAGGAAGATTGTGTTACCACCCTTGCACATCAAGCTGGGTCTGATGAAGAACTTTGTCAAGGCCATGGACAAAACACAAGCAGCTTTCAATTTCCAAGGTTAAATGAAGCTAAGATAAAGGAAGATGTCTTTGTTCGTCCTCAGATTCGTGAACTTCTTCGAGATGATGCATTTCACCGTGCACTGCGTGGCAAGGAAAAGACGGCATGGAAAGCCTTCCAGTTAGTGGCAACAAATTTTCTCGGAAACAACAAGGCAGAAAACTACAGGGAGTTGGTGGAAAACCTCCTCAAGGCATACAAAAGCCTTGGTTGCATCATGTCACTAAAAATACATTTTGTGCACTCTCATCTAGATTTTTTTCCGCCGAACTGCGGAGCAGTGAGCGACGAGCACGGCGAGCGATTTCAGCAGGACATTGCAACAATGGAGAAACGCTATCAGGGCAAATGGAGCCCATCAATGCTTGCAGACTATTGCTGGACAGTGACAAGAGATGCTCCATTTAATGAATACAAGAGACAAGCCAAGAAGCACCGAGTAGACACTGAATAAGGACTAAACTATGTACTTCTATATACATAATAGTTTTTTTACTTTTGTTTCAATATATTTTTTATTTATATAAACCTTTTGCTGTTTTTTAAAGTGTTACATAAACAGGACAGGTGAAATATTATCATGTAAAGCAACCATAAACACATCAAAAGACCTAGGTTTACAATTTATGATTAAAACTCTACTATGTACACAATAGACATAGACGTAAAATGTAAAAACTTAAATATATTGGAAACAGTAGCCAATCAGTTGTTTTACTTGTCATATTTGAATTCAGCACATCAAAATCCCTAATAAATATCACATTTTATCTCTGAAGCAGACTTCTTCGAAAAAATTGTTGACCAGTGTGATTATAATCAGACTTTATATATGCATGGGGAATACTTTCAAGGAATGCACTGACGTACTGTTCACTAATAAATAATTTTGTTTGTATATTGCAACAATATGCAGATCTTTTCAAATGCACCTCGTATGTAGGCATAGCAGGTACTGCACCACTAAATTTTGACTCTTCATTAGCATGTCGCAGTTCCTGATGCTTAGTTTTTTGTTCTATAGCTTTAATGAAAATTGTACAGATCATACTTATATTAGCAGACCACGAGATTGTGATCTAAATTCATTCCTCTGTTTTCTACATAAACTTTTTCCTCTCTATTTATTTCAGGTAATACTTTATCTTTTAGCCCTTGTATATCATCGTGTAATACTTTATCCTGTAGCAGGTTTTCCCTGCCTGAATATCTCTAATATGTATAATGTATCTACGCTTGATTCTATATCTATCAATGTTCGATCAAATACATCTATTTTCTCGCTCAAGCTCATCTTACATTCTTTTGATAATAGATTGCACGACTCTTCAACAGAAATCTTTTAATCCACTTTTGTTTCACTTTCCTCTGCAATATAAATTTTATTCTAGCTTTTGTATCTTTTCTTGTTTGCTTTCTTATGTTATTTAGAGTACTTTGTTAGGCAAAGAAGTTCGAATTGAAATGAACTCATGTAGCTCTTTGCTTTTTACGTGCATCTTTGAACTCCACATATCTCTAAAGAACCGAGTACAGTAGGAACATTATTTAGGCATGACTATTTAAGTAGGATCATTATTTAGGCATGACTATTTGAGTAGGAACATTATTTAGGCATGACTATTTAAGTAGGAACATTATTTAGGCATGACTATTTAAGTAGGAACATTATTTAGGCATACCTATTTAAGTAGGAACATTATTTAGGCATACCTATTTAAGTAGGAACATTATTTAGGCATGGCTATTTCAGTAGGAACATTATTTAGGCATGACAATATAAGTAGAAACATTATTTAGGCATGAATATATAAGTAGGAACATTATTTAGGCATACCTATTTAAGTAGGAACATTATTTAAACAAACCTATTTAAGTAAGAACATTATTTAGGCATGACTATTTAAGTAGGAACATTATTTAGGCATGACTATTTAAGTAGGAACATTATTTAGGCATGACTATTTAAGTAGGAACATTATTTAGGCATACCTATTTAAGTAGGAACATTATTTAGGCATAACTATTTAAGTAGGAACATTATTTAGGCATGACTATTTAAGTAGGAACATTATTTAGGCATGACTATTTAAGTAGGAACATTATTTAGGCATGACTATTTAAGTAGGAATATTATTTAGGCATGACTATTTAAGTAGAAACATTATTTAGGCATACCTATTTAAGTAGGAACATTATTTAGGCATAACTATTTAAGTAGGAACATTATTTAGGCATGACTATTTAAGTAGAAACATTATTTAGGCATGACTATTTAAGTAGGACTATTTTAGGCATGACTATTTTAGTAGGAACATGTTTTAGGCATGACTATTTCAGTAGGAACATTATTTAGGCATGACTATTTAAATAGGAACATTATTTAGGCATGACTATTTACGTATGAACATTATTTAGGCATGACTATTTCAGTAGGAACATTATTTAGGCATGACTATTTAAATAGGAACATTATTTAGGCATGACTATTTACGTATGAACATTATTTAGGCATGACTATTTCAGTAGGAACATTATTTAGGCATGACTATTTAAGTATGAACATTATTTAGGCATGACTATTTAAGCAGGAACATAATTTAGGCATGATTATCTAAGTAGGAACAAGTAAGTGCAAAAATTTGCAAAAAGTAAGTAACTAAAGGTACTAAAAGGTAGTAAAAATAACATTGATTGTTGAATCTCACTACTTGATTACTTTCTATCACTAAATGCTACTTTAGTAGTATATATGTTATTTCCTATTAATTAAACACTTAGATAAAGGGCAACTGCCTTAAACACTTAGATGAAAATTAACTGATTTAAGCAAGCAAACAAACAAACAAACAACACAAAAACAAACAAACAAACACAAACTAGGAAAAGCACTAAATGGGTACTAGCACTACAAAATATTTGACGAATATTTGCCTAAATAAGTATATCATTTAATATAAAAAATACACTTTTGTAAAAACCATAAAGTGAAATTGTACAAATTCACTGTGAGACATGCCATGAGCTAAACTATTCTGTTGAGTTCGAATTAAGGAATGATGGTTGGATTAGGTGTAAAATAAATGTGTAAAGGAAAATAAGTACTGAATGGGCTATGAAAACGTGAGAAACCAAAAACTAGAAAACCCTCAGTATGTGAATGTGGAAGAATTATGCAGATCTATTATTTCAAATCACATTTATAGTAAACTATATGCAACATATTAATGACCTTTTAGAAAAATAATTAAAAATTTATAACGATACCAAATGAAATTATTCAAGACTTTTGAGATACAAAATCTGTAAATTCTAGCAGACAAATGTCAACTTTCACACAATATAAATAAATGTTAGAAAATAAAATGTACTCAGTACAAATATTGCCGTTACCGACTCGCGCAAGACTTCTCCCTCCAGAACGTTGACATTATTCAATGTTAAAAAATCAAATATGAAAGAAAATAAAAATCATTAATCAACAAATCCTAACAAACGAATGTCAAACTTTCTGAAATGTTTGGAAATAAGAACAAGAATTTTTAAAAATCAAATATGCCAGAAAATACCAATGAAAAAAGCAAAACATTCTAGGAAACAAATGTGATAGCATGTAGGGTATACAACAGATGAATAGGAAGATACCAAATCTTTTCAAGAATGAATGAAATGGAATACCTATTAGAGAGTTATATATGTTGAGATAAAACAAAAAATATTAGAATTGAAATAGATACAAGTGAAAAGGAAGTATGCAAAGGAATTGTGAAGTATGTTCTAAAGCAAAATATTTAATTCGAGATGCATGCAACTTGTTTTTCTTATTAGCAACGAGGAAAATTAATAAGAAATGTGCTCCTTGAAATCCTATAATCGTGCTATTTATGCTTTAAAAATGAGAAAAATAACATTGGTATGGTATGACAACGAGACAACAAGCGCTATTTAATTGACAACATACGAATATTACGGATATTAAAACTTTTTATTTAAAAAAACTTGTACCAAATTTAAATTTCGAAAAATGGCAACAAAAGACAATACCATTATGATGGAGATATGCATGAACGATACATTTTGAATTCAGGATGTTGATGATCTTATAAAAAAATACTGCAAGTTACTATCGAATTTGCGACATTTAAATGCAAAAAGTCTACGATAAAAATAGAAATTTAAAAATGAAGACTGTACAAGGTACAACATTAAATGTGGGTCCTAACGCAGAAACAACTAACATAGAAACAACCAACGTCTTAACAACTAGTGTTGAATCAACTAACGTACCAAACGGCAACGTTATATAAGCTTCAAAGAAGAGTGCAAAAGAAATAGAGCAAGCAAGTACTCTTATATAATATTATCTTACTGAAAGAGGACCAAATGGTACCCGTAATCATATACGAGATCCAAAACAAACGGATTTAATTATAGATGAAATTTTAAAATAAGCATGTGGTGGATATATAAATGAACGACGCAGTTGTAGAGCAGCATGGCTTTCCATGAAGTGGTAACAGCGTGTATCTGGAGGAAAGGTCTTCTGGAGAAAGAACATTTCCTGACTCAGCTCCTAACTTGATGAAATTCATTAGAAAAAAAAAACAGAGCGACATTTTTAAGGAAAATGTAAGATCGGAAACAAGAGGATATATTGAGGCTAACACTGATGCGAAGCTAAAGACTTACAAGTTATTTGCTTATCAAGCAATATTATACAAACACGGTTTCGATATTTTAGCTAAAGATTTGAAAAAAGAGATAATGCAAATTCTAGCTATATTTGCTGCGCTCACAACGAATTAAACTAAATCGTTTATTGGGACATACAACCCAAACAAAAAGTAAACTATATAACTATTAGTAAAAGAATGAAGTACTAAAACATTTGATATCAAAAAAATAATCATGTCTTTGACGAGACAAATAAAAAAGAGACACTAAAGATTTTTGTATTCGAAATAAAAGTTTGTTGTCTTCGTTCCATTATAAAATTCCTTCATTTAATACTTGATAACTCTTAGCAACGGTTAAGTACTTTCTTTTCATTCTAAATAACTGGTCTCCTCCATAAAATAAAATCTACATCTTCTACTGCTCGGCAATTGATACAGGTTTAATAGATCATGTAGTACGTGACGGAATATAATTTTAAATTTTAAGATTGGACCAACTGGCAAAATTTAATTTAACAAGTTCTACCTGTTAGTTATAGCAGTATGTCCGTCTGACTTGATAAAGGACTACTTAATTAGTTCATATTTGTTACCAGATAAGATGTACCTGAAAATGTTCCTTATTCATACACAAAACAAAAAGTTTATCATAAATTAGCAAATACATTCTTTTAGGCTTATATGAAGATTTATGTGCACCTTACAATCGAATTTCTGGCTCAGTTAATAGCGTTTATTAAATTTATTAACTTATTAAATGTTTTGGACTTTATTACTCAACGTTTTGAAAGTAAATTAGACCCCCACAGTGTTTAAAAACAACTTTTTCTAAACATCATACCATTCTTTTTCGAACTTTGTACAAATAAATTCAACCTCCCCCACTGCTTCAGAATTTTCACTTTCTGCTCTACAACAATCTGCTGATATGTTTCCATGGATTCATAAATATTATTCCAAGAAGGTGTATACATTGACTGATTGCAGGTTTCTCTGGCGTTTGAATACATATCAAATTCAGGTGTTATACGGCCATCCTTGAACCTACTTTCTCTATGACCGTGGTAGGCTTTCTTTATCAGTATATCCCTCTTGTTTTGTATTTAGTTTGGAAATGATCCATGTAGTTTCAGTCGTTGTCTTTTAGAGCTAGTAAATTTGAGGGTAAGTGTGAGGACTTTTGCTGTGGTACAGGTCTAACTCTCCGGTAAATCATCATTTTTTGTAATCTTAACCGAAGTTTTGTACTTATTTATGTAATGCTTTGGCACGTTTTCTCATATAATCTTGTCGTTAATGCTACATCTTATAACCTGTGGGAAATCCGATCGTAGGTTTTAGCTTTTCATTTCTTCTCTTTATTTTGTACATAATATGTGTGTAAACCCCAAACTCCACGTATCTCTCACAAGTTGTCACTCAATTCAACTGAAATTCCAACCGGACGCTGGTCAATCTTGCCACGGGCAATGTGTGATCCGTTAGGTAATGATATATGCTGTGCTAACTTCGTCTGCCTGTGAGGACGTTTGCTGCCATAATGGTCAAACATCTGAACAGACTGCACTTTATGACATGCATACATTCAATCTTTAATAAGTTCGTCATTTTATGTTCAAACTGAGTGAAATATTCACAATCAACTGAAAATATATTCTCTAACAAAGGGATTACATTATGGAAAACGAAACTTGAGTTTTACAGAAAATCCCCTTTAGATGAGTAGACGTGGTTAACTCTGTTGAACTAATTTGTGAACGTGTTGGATTGCAAGAAGGTTTCATTATGTACAAAGCGGTCAATGACCTTGTACCTGATTATCTATCATACCTCACCAAACCGCTAATATATAACAGTGGCCTTCGTTCTCTTTGAAACAAGTATATTTTATTCCACGATCTCGCTCTTCCTATTTCGATAAATCTCTGGCTGTATCGGGTCCAAAATTATGGAATACTATTGAAATGAGAATATCAAATTAAGCATATTAACTATGTTTTTATCTTTGGAAAGAATGTTTATCAGACTGCAGCAACATCGACATGGTATAAAGTTTCTGAGATAGTTTGCATTGGCTTACATTCTTACAATACTAAATAACACTTGGGCCTCTTGCATTATGAGTGAGCTTTACGCATAATAAGGAGGTTATTTTTCATCTGATTGGTTAAGGTTCGTATGACTTGAGAGACGGTATTTTTGGCCCGATTTTGATCAGACATGGTTTATTTTCTTGTATCATCAAGATGTTTAATAACGCGTATCATGAGCGAGACTTATACATTAATAATGAGGTGATCTTGCGTCTGATCCGTTGAGTCTGCTGCCGCTCATGAGACTCTTGTAGAATTTCTATCACTTGGTAAATACGTTTTTTTCGTTAATGTATCTGATATGTACAAATATAAACGAGATCCACACATACTAATGATGTTATCTTGCATCCGATTGGCTGATTTTTTGCACGCTCCATGCACTCTTTTTCTTATCAGATCATGATTGAACTTGTTCAATAATCTGATATCATCAAGATGTTGGATGAGTTTGATCATTAACGAGATTTACACATATTTATGAGTTAACCTAATATCTGATTGGCTGAGGATTTCCCCAAATGAGACTGAATTTCGATTAGATATTTGCTCAGAATTGGTAAATAAGTGTTAAAATGATGGTCTTAGACAGGATCTATAATAGGTGAGATATTGGCATATTAATGAGGTAATCTTGCATGTGATTGTCTGAGCTTGTTACCTGTCTGGAGATTATATTTCTCATCTGATGCGATAAAACATGGTAAATAAATTTATATCATGGAGATCTTGGTTGAGCTTATAATGACAGAAATCTTGGCATATTTTTTATCTCTTTATTTCAGGAAAGAATTTGTACCTGTAGTAAAACAGTGTTATGTATATTTAATCTATAATGTGTGTTTAAATATTGTCCATGATGGTAAATTGCACTTTAGATTCTGGTCACTTGTAAACAGAATGTTTACAAGCATTTGAGTTCAAGGCCAATCCTCTTTACAGTTAGAATGTTTTTTTTCTTCATGGATTGCTTCACAATTCATATCCTGTTGTGATATAGGTCAACTGAAAATGTGTATAAATAGGGATTTGGTAAACAAATAATAAATTCCTGTTTTAGATCTGTGGGAATCCATTTGAGATAAGATTTTACAGTTTGTGCCGTTGAAATTAGATTTAATTTGAGAGGAATTAATTATATAAAATATTCGTTGGAATTACAAAAGTGCTCATTGGCTTTTGAATTAATACATTACTTTCCACCTTTGTGAACTCATTCAAAGACATTCTGGATTGTATCATGGTGTTATATCAGGACATTTAAGACTATTGGAACTCATTCAGAACATTCTATATTTTTGGACTTGCGATTAGGACATTTAGGATTATTTGGAATTTGATTCACAATAGTGTAATTGTCTCTTGAATTTCACTTGGTATTGAAGGGAAATAAATTGCTTGTTGATATTACTTACATTGATGGTTTCACTTCCTTTGTGTTACATATTTTTAAGACCTAGAGTCGTAACAATAGATACAATCGACAAGATACAAATGATGTGGGTAGGTTGATGACGTTGGATTGTGTTCTTACAATACTACATACACCTTCTTAATGTCCGACTGTCCAGTTATGTAAGACAGGTGAGTGATATCAGGGATACTTTAACCTCTTGAGTTTTTACTTGTACACATACATTCGAAAGCTGGAGTAGTAAATTAAGATTTGTGAAAATCATCGGTGTGTATTTTTAAGCACTTTTTGTATATCAGTACCGGACATGGGGACACTGACAGTAGTAGTAGTAGCATATTTGTTATAGTGTTCCCACTTAAGTGTGAAGCACACATTCCTTGCTGATTTTCAGCTTTCTTTTTTTTCTTTTTCTTTTTTTCTTATTCTTTCTGTGGTTAGGGGGTTACCGATCTTTTTGATTACCATTTCCTACCAGCAAGTTTCAGCCCGTAATAACTTGCAACAACTGAATTAAAATTTCTCTTTTTTCACCGGACAGAAGTTCACGTGTGTAAATTGTTTGCATCTCATCTATTGACCACGGTTCCGTCATCAGTCATCAACTAAAGTAATGGATGACCTCAATCAAAGCAGTAGTTTCTAAGATATTGTAAGATATTGTAGCTCAAAGTCACTGTATATTTCCTATATTTTAGTCCAAGTCGTGGGAACATTTCTGATATGTCTATCCACAATATGTAACATGATATCAGCCACTGACACCAGGCCCATGCTGACAGTCCTTCCATTGGCCATAGGTAATTAGATAAGTAGGTGTAATTTGATAATTCTTCCATTGGCCATAGGTAATTAGATAAGTAGGTGTAATTTCATAGCCCTTCCATTTGCCATAGGTAATTAGATAAATAGGTGTAATTTCATAGCTCTTCCATTTGCCATAGGTAATTAGATAAGTAGGTGTAATTTGATAGCCCTTCCATTGACCATAGGTAATTAGATAAGTAGGTGTAATTTGATAGCCCTTCCATTGACCATAGGTAATCAGATAAGTAGGTGTAATTTGATAGCCCTTCCATTGAACATAGGTAATTAGATAAGTAGGTGTAAGCTGATAACCCTTCCATTGACCATAGGCAATTAGAGAAGTAGGTGTAATTTGATAGCCCTTCCATTGGCCATAGGTAACTAGATAAGTAGGTATAAGCAAGGTTCATTGACATGTCAAAAAGAACTAATGCTGTCTTCCGGTCAAATGTTATGTTAGTTTGTTTTCTTTGATTTTTAGCTCACATGACCGTAAGTCCAAACCAGCTTATGATATGACCGTCAGTGGCGTACTAAGGGTAAATGGCGCCCTCGGCGAAGATGATGACCCAAAGGGCCAGAATAAGAGGTCCGAATATGTATCAGCTGTTTTTGCGCCCCAAGACCTTTGGCGCTCGGGGCAACCACCACGTCCCCCCCCCCCCCCCCCCCCGACCGTGTGTCCGTTGTAGATCTGTCGTCCATAGTCCTTCTTCCGTCAACGATTGCTTGTTACTACTTTGGAGGCCATATTCTGATACGATTTTGATGAACTTAGAATATGGATTAATATCATCAAGACCTTGGACAAATTCAGTAATTACCGAGTTCCACGCATATTATTGGGGTGATCTTGCATTTGATTGGCTGAGCTTGTTATCACTCCAAAAGCTATATTTCTCATCTGGCTCTGACGAAACTTTCAAATAGGCTTCTATCATTAAGATCTCGAACTCGTTCCATGATGAGCGACATGTATGCATACTGTTGATGTGATATTGTATCTGATTGGCTGAGCTTATCAGGACTGTTGTGACTCTTGCTGATAAAAGATTTCGATCAAACCTAAAATATAGGCTTAGATCACCAAGATCTTGGACGACTTCGATAGTGAACGAGATCCCGTGTATTAATTAGGTGATGTTGCCTCTGATTGGCTGAGTTTGTTTCCACTCTAGAGACAGTAATTCTCATCCGGTTTTCATTTGACTTGGAATAGCAGCTTATCTAATCAAGATCTCGAATGAGGCTGATAATGATGGAGATTCAAGCATACTAATGAGGAGATTTTTGCTGATTGGTTGAACTCGTTACCACTCTTGAGACCATATTTGATTTCTCTGATTTTGATAAAACTTGGAATATAGTTGGAAAAGATGCTTATCTCATCTAGATTTAAACTGAGTTTGATAATGAACGAGATCCACACACAATATTGCGGTGATCTTACATCTGATTGGCTAATCTGGTTACCACAATGAAGCCATATTTCTCGTCCTATTTCGATCAGACTTGGTAAATAAGGTTATATTATCAAGATCCTGGAGGAGTTCCACAATGAGCGAGATCCAAGCATATTAATGAGGTAATCCTGTATGTGACTGGCTGAGCTTAGTACAATTCTATAGACTGTGTTTGTGTTAGGATTCTTTAAGATATCAAACTTACTAAAAAAAAGCTTATATCACAATATCTCGTATAAATACCACTATGAACGAGATATGTGCATATTAATAAGCTGATCTTGCATCTGATTGGCTGAACGTGTCAACACTTTAGCTAATCTATTTTTAATCTGATTTTCATCAAACTTGTTGAATAGTCTCAGTCAGAAACCTTTATTCATCAGTGTGTACATGTATACGATGATTAGTAACAAAAGTGAGTGCCGCGTTGAAAGTGTGTATATCATATGCATAGCATATATGAAATATAGGAATTTAACAATTTGTGTAGAAAAAAGTTCAATAAATGCGTGACTGTATAAAACGCTAACATCACGTCATGACAAGGATGCAAAAAAAAAAAAAAAAAATATGTACCATATTCCAATCCAAGAAGATGAACTCAATATCACAAACTTATTACATATATATCTTTCTGTAAGGTGGCAACTATTTTTATGTGAATTATATACTCTTATACAATGTTAAAAGATCGAATATTAGTATAGGCATCTTTACCATCATCATTTCCATAAATTGATTTTTAACATTTTTTTTTTTTTTTTTTACAGTGAACATGAAACGAAAGTGGAAAAAATACATAGGATCTTTGCTTGTATGGAGTCAGTATATATTTCTTCGAGTAGGTGAAAATAATTGAGTTTTCATACACGAAATGAAACATATCCGTTATTCACTAGGAATTAGCAAATTTTCTTTTTATTTTATGTTTAAACGTATTGGTTAGTTAAAGTGTGTAACAGACTGAAGTATCAGATTTTTTATGTATCCAGCTCGATAATATCAGCTGTGTACCTTTTGTGTTCTGTTGTATTTTGTGTATATTCGCACAGAAAATATGAGTAGTAAATTAAGTTTCTTTCCTAATTCATGATAAAAAGGCACATATAAAAAAATTGAAACAAAAATTAAGTACTTTGTGAGATTCGAATTGATACTCATACGTGACAGGTTGCCGTGCTTACCACTAAACAAAGCAATTGACAACATAGAGATGAAATTCTTTGGTCATAATGTTATCGATGTCTATTGACTGGAGTGTAAAAATAAAAAAGATAATTCACTCCAGTGACTTATCAAAATTATTTCTCTTAGAAAATCCATTAATTCACGGACTAGCATATAATAAATCTAATTTCTTTGGCCATTCCACAGTGGACTTGACAATAAATTTTGACATTCTCGATGCTGCCGATGCTGTAATATGTGTCAGATACAGTATTTGTAGAAAACTAAGTTTTTCGTCTTTTTAACCCAGGAATGACTACATTTACCATGTACACAAAGGCCACTCATTACATCACTTGCTTTCATATATCTGTGTATGTGCTGGTAAAAGTAGTATGCTTCATCTTTTACATGCGCGAGATTTTTATTTTCTTTTTTTGTGTGTCTTATCTATAAAACACGTAATAACTTTACAGTATACTGACCACTCATAAATTAAAAAACAAAGAAACATCATGCATCATCGCATTAAAGCTATGATTCAGATTCTGAGACTCCAAATCAATTTAGAAGGATTCCGAATCATGTTTATAAATACGACTTGAACAAAAGCAAATTTGAGTACAGAATAAACCATAATTCAGATGTGGAGTTTAAATTTTCCTTTTTTTTTTTTCTTCGCATAACGACAGAGACTAAACTAGTGAATTTCAGGTGATATAAAGCACGTTGATGAAGTTCTCCATATTCAGAAATTTAATGCTCTTGGTCTGGGATTAAAAATGACGTTCATAACCGCTTCGACTGAATAAAGAGGTGCTATCAAACCGAGTCCAATCAGCTGAAGTTTACCGTATATACTCGCGTATAATACGATACTAACAACAAACTGCATTGACCCAGATCTGCCGTCGCTTAATGCGCCGGCAGATCTGGGTCTATGCAGTTTGTAAGGACTAATCAGTAGAACAAACAACATAGACCCTGATCTGCCGGCGCATTATGCGACGGCAGATCAGGGTCTATGTTGTTTGCATTTGGTCTTTGTTTGTACGCGAGTATAGACGGTAATCTTGCATTGACATCATTCTTATTCGAGATTCTGCATTGTTCTGCATTGTTCGCTTCGCATGCAGCAGCGATAAATCTGGTGCTATTTGGAATCAATTATTGTCATCGTTGATATTTTTTTTTGTTTTGTTTGTTTTTATGTCACAATTTGCAATGTGCAGCGAAAGAACTGATGCTATCTTTTCATTTCACAGTTTTTACAGAATATGATTTTTTAGACACTATTAATGAAATCTTATTTCTTCTATTTTGCAGCAAGCGACATGTGATGCACCGGAAATATGCAGTGGAGTACAATTTGCAATATGGTCAGACTCACTAATTCGTTAGACTGCAGTACCCGAAAATGATACATCATCCAATTAAACTGTATTGTTGACTGCAAATGTTGTCTCAGGGAAATATGCAGTGGAGTACAATTTGCAATATGCTCAGACTCACTAATTCGTTAGACTGCAGTACCCGAAAATGATACATCATCCAATTAAACTGTATTGTTGACTGCAAATGTTGTCTCAGGGATATTGCCAACGTTTGAATAGCATCTAGTAGATATGGCAACATTGTGGAACTTATATCTCTCTCGATCTGAGTAACTTATGGCATGTGCTATTGTAAAAAGTAAGTAAATTGTGTTCATTCTCGTTATTAATTGGTTTTCAATGATGGATCTTTCTTTCTCCATAACTTGTGCACTCATTTGCAACACTTTCTAAAATTATTTCGAAAAAATGTGACGTTATGTGACGTTAAATTGATACATATAATCATGGACACAAATTTCTGAGACTTTTTCGCTATCAGGGTACATTAAACATAAATCGACCTAATTTGTCTTCTTCCAAAATGAACGCATTATTTTTAATATGAAAGGTGATTTGATATTAATAAAGCTGGATCGAATTACTTTTCTTGCAGAAAGTGCTCAGTCACATGATCGTAACTGTTCAAAATTCGAACCAATTTCATCACAAAGACGATGAAGCAAAGACTCATATGAACATTCTGTCGGATCTACTTTCTTGTAACTCCAATATCGTAGAATAAAGACACATGTCATCCCCTTGATGTGGGATGGCGGATTGCATTCAAAATTACATTGAAAATACGCAATTTGGAAGAATCAATCTTTTAAATTCGGTAGTATTTGGATGGGGAAATTCCACCCAAGGTCAGAGATAGGTGTCAAGGTTGAAGCGGGCAAAGATTTAGTTGTTTCTCAATACAGCTGTATTTGAAGCATATCCTTAATTTTACACTTACGTCATCACTGGTATCAAACCAATCAGAAATCGCTTTTTGGGGGGCTCATTTGAAGAGGTGATTGACTCGGTTTCTATTCCTCTGATTATTGTTAAAAGCATTCTAGACCGACATTTTTCTTTTGCGACTGAATATTTATTGTAAATAACATGTTAAATTTTATTACCAAGATTTTCTATTATAGCAGAATTTGAGAATTTGTAGGTAAGACGTATGACAAGACCCAAACAAACTAAATGCTTTCTCCGACCGGAAACAGGGGTATAGCCCCATGTAATCCGTATGCTAAAATTATGGATTATGGATAACTAGTTATTAACAAACCATGTAAAATAAATGAAAACAGGATGATATATTTTTATCTTTGTCCTATATCAAACAGATTATTGTTCATCCTGTCGCACAACTGTTCAGAGTTTCATCATCATCACCATCATCATCATCATCATCATCATCATCATCATCATCATCATCATCATTTACAACCAGGAGTTAAACCATTTTCTTGGAGGGTGGGGTATAAACGCTTGAATAGGACTACGGTAATCTTATTATTCTATAATATGCATGCAAATATTTATTCTTTGTAATCTTCTCCACAATGGCACCAACTTTTCATACGAATAAATAGCTAATCGAAAATACATCATTCGAAACACACACACGAAATGATTTGAACTTATAGATCAGCCTAGATTACTAGTCTAGAGAGATCACAAAAATTACATTGCCAAATTTTGTCAGCGTAATAGATGTGTGAAAAAGAAACATGCTATTCCGAAGATTTTATGATTAGAATAATAAACGACCGTGATGCTATGAGAACAGAAGAATTTTATACAAAAGTTGTTGCGATTGATTTCTTATCGATTTCTATGTACTTTTTAAAGTACACGAATTTTACTTGTCTGCATTCCTATACAATGATAAATACTGAGAAAGAGCAATTTGCAACGTCGTATTCCGAAGATTGTATGGTTAAAATAATAATTGACCGTGATGCTATGAGAACATACGAATTTGATACAAAAGTTCTTGAGATAGATTTCTTATTTATTTCTATTTACTTTTTACTTGTCCTTATTCTTATACAATGATAAATACTGACGAAAAGCAATTTGCTATAGAGAAATCACGATAGTTTTGCGCTATATATTGAATATTCTCCAAATTATTCTAATGTGTTGAATACAGCGTTACGAAATTACCCCAATTATACACCTGTTTAAAATATCGGATAAAATCCTTAACTGTATATCTGCCTCAATAAATTTGCCAGATCAACACATATAGAATATAAGCCTGTGCGTGTATTAGTGTTCACTCTATATCGATCACGTCTATATAAATAAAGCATTTACATAGGATCAACCCTGGCAGACGGCTTTATCATGTTTACTTCTTGTAACATGATATTATGTTTAAACCTCTGTGTAGTACGTCACACCTTCACGTGTATTATAACATATTCATGACGTTTATTGTATCCAACAAGAAGGAAGTTTATAATGAAGAACGACAAACAAAACAAACTAAATTCAGATGTTACTTTTAACCCTTGTATGAGGTAAAGTCAAAGTTCACAGTGCTATTTGAGAACAAACGGGGCTGACTTCAATCACCATCAGACTGAAATATAAACTATGCATTTTCGTTTTCAATCTCTTAGTGTCAGTGATACAATCTAAATCGAAAGTTGCACCAAACACCGGCAGTCATGTTAATAAAAGGAACAGAAGGTAATGTTTTAAAAGAATAATGACTATGGCATCATACAATTACGTGTTAAGGCCCGCTAAATTCATGGACTAATATCCCTATAATCACCAATGCAAGGCATGGCTCAGAATCTTGAAGATTCCTGGTCAAATGTACTGGTTGTCGTGGCAATTGATATCGGGACGTCCTTTTCAGGGTATGCATTATCATTCGTTGACCTGTACTTGAGAAAAAGTACTAACGATGTACAGGCAAGACAGTGGAGATCATCATCACATACAACTGGTAAAACACCAACTTGCGTTTTGTGCAAACCCAATAAGGAGTTTGATTCGTTCGGATACGACGCTGAAAATAAGTTTGCCTCTCTTGCAGATAAGGACGAACATCAAGGTTGGTACTTTTTCCAACACTTCAAGATGCGGCTTTATCAGGAGAAAAATCTTGATCGAAATATTGAACTGACCGATGTGAGTGGCACAAAGAGAATGCCTGCTCTCGACGTGTTTGCAAAGAGTATTAAATTTCTGAAGGACGACGCTATCAATCAAGCCAGGGAAAAAAAAACGGAATTACGGGAAACGGATTTCTACTGGGTCTTGACAGTGCCTGCGATATGGAGTGACAAATCTAAACAGTTTACAAGAGAAGCTGCAGAGAAAGCTGGGATAGAACCGTCTCATTTGAGACTTGCTCTTGAGCCTGAATGTGCGTCAGTATTTTGTCGAGAAATTGCAATTAGGAGGTCGGCCGGAGACTCTGGATCCGGTGCAAATTTTCTTCCCATGGAGAGTGGAACGAGATACATGGTCATTGACATGGGTGGAGGGACAATAGATGTGACTGTTCATGAAACAACAAGTACAGGAGCTCTGAAAGAGTTGTATCAGGCAAGTGGTGGAGATTGGGGTGCTAGCAAGGTAAACGAGGTTTTCAGTTCATTTATGGTGAAAGTGTTTGGTGCTCAAGTATGGAAAGAATTTAGAGAGACATGCATGGATGACTTTTTCAAGTTTACTCGCGATTTTGAGCAAAAGAAGTGCTCTCCTCCCGAAGATCAATTCAACATCCCCATGCCCGTGTCTCTGCTTGATCTTCATAGAAAGAAAGAAGGCTGCGAGTTAGCCCAGTCCCTAACGTCAATGCCCTTCCCTGTAGATGCAAGTGTTTCTTACAGAAGGGGGAAACTGACAATGACTGCAGCACAGTTCAGGGAGAGATTCTTTGGGGAATGCATCAAGGACATTCTAGATCATATAAAGAAGATACTTGCAAAAGTCCCAAACTTAAAGACGCTCTTGTTGGTTGGTGGGTTTTCGGAGTGTTCCTTAATAAAGAATGCCATTAAACAGGAGTTTCCACGTCATACTATCATTGTACCAGAAGACGCCGTCACTGCCGTGCTTAGAGGAGCCATATTGTACGGAAGGGACCCATCGGTCATTAAAAGTCGCATATGCAAGTTTACCTATGGCTTTGATTGGTCTGAGGAGTACGATCCGAGAATTCATCCTCCAGATAAAAGGATAAACACTGATGATGGCCCTTACTGCTCCGATGTCTTCAAGAAGCTTGTTGAGGTTGGGCAAGAGGTAAATGTGGGACACTGCAGCGACGAGATTGAAACATTCGTGACCTACAAGTCTCAAGAAAGAATCGCGTTCCCATTCTACAAGTCCACCCAGAAATCCCCACGCTTTGTCACCGATGAAGGTTGCACACACATAGGAACACTATATATGGACGTGCCCTATTCCAGAGAGGGAGTCAACAGATCAGTCTTCATACAAGTTCAGTTCGGAGGAACAGAAATCAGCGCTAAAGTCAGAGACCGTACTGGTCAGAATGTGAAATCTGCTAGATTTGACCTGCTGTGATATCATTACCTCAATATTTTAGTGGATCCACCCATGTACAAGAACAATCTTTGTGGGCATTGACTAATATCAAAATTATTTTAATATTAAAAGAGTTTGACTGTCGAATGGCATTTGCGAACGATTTCATGGTCTTACAATCTTTGTTAGGTATAAATAAACGGTTAGCATTGCTTACATTCAAATAGCTTTATTTTTAATGTAAGTAAAGACGAAATCATACCGACTGAATACTACTAACATATACTTATTCACTGTTTTTTTAGTAGCATTATATAATAAATATATAAATTACTTTTTGATTGTGATTTACGTCAATGGTTTGTAGCATAAGGAACCTACATTTTTTCAAGAACATTTACTTCACATTTCGATTATTTGATTAAGTGCCATATCTGTTATATTCTTTATATATGTTGCAATAACGTACGCAACACCATGATTGTTCAAAATGTTGCACTATATTTAAGAAAAACAATTTAACTTAAATTTAAAAAAAGAATATACTTAAAACGCATAACAAAGGGCTCTAATGTTTAAGTCATGTTGTAAACAAAACAATGGCATGTTCAGAAAATTACAAAATATTTTTTAATGGGTTAGGTCAAATGAACGTAAAAGAGATAATATTGAATTTTTTCATTTTACATACTTTGTCAATTAAATATTTATCCAGAAAATTGAATTTCTTTTATTACTAGGTATACTTCGAATTGTGAAAATCCATATTTGCCTGATGCTAATGCGAAATGTTTTTTCACATTGGAATATTAGAAATAATCATTTTATTGTACAGTAATTTCCCATCACTTCAGCCTCATGTCTGATCAGTTACAAAATATAGATGAATAAAGATGCAGTATATCCAACATAGTCAGATGGTGACCAGAAATGACTAAAATACTGCCAAACCAAACGCATACACAAACGCCATACACTTATAAAAGTGCGCGTTCAAAACCACAAAGACTTAAATGAACAACTGTGACTGAATCTGTTACATTGTTAAATATCAATTAGTTCATTTAGTACCCAGGTCCTTCCCGGTGAAAGCACGCATTTAGGTGGTTGTAATGGTGTAGAGTTAGTATGCTATCAAAGTATGTAATGTATTTTGTGACATATTATCAGTAATGAAGAAGTAAAATCGGGACCATTTGCAGCTAATCAGCTAATCTTTATCCGTCTTAGACTTTTTTATGCTAAGTGTCCAAGGCAGCTTACCCAGGCTGGCCATGGGCAGGTATCGAACCCGCGACCCTTGGATTACGAGGTAGCTGCACTACCAACTATGCTATCTCAGTTCCCTTTTTAAAGATCTTAGAGAATCATCAGTGCGTATATCTAAGTACTTTTCAGTACCAGTATAGTAGCAGACATTGTGATTCTTGACAGTATAAGTGGTAGTGGTAATCGTCGCAGCGCATTTTCAGTATTCTAATTAAGAAATAAGTGATTAAGCACGCTTTCTTCGTCGTCCTTATTGCAGGTTTCTCTGGCATACGAATACATGTTAAGTTCAGATATTGTATGGCCCTTCCTGAATCAGGCAAACGTGAAGTTTTCATGGTGGGTCAAAAGGATTTATTTCACTTCTTATGGCGGACGACAACATAACGATAGGAACCAACGTCGATATTAATTCGATAATGATGCCCACACAAGTGCAAAGCACGCCCCAACAACCGCATCCTAGGAAGCATGAAAAGGTGGGATTTGACCCACTTGCGTTAGCAACGCAAGCCAGCGCCATATAAAAAGTGCAGATATAAAAAGAAGCCAAAGACCACGAAGCCAACAAAACAGCGCTAGTAGTGAATGGTATCACAGTGGGGCTTTTATCCCTCTGGTTTCTCATCTGAGCGCCTTGCGTTCTTTACTCATGTGAGATAGGAGAACAGCAAAGAACACGACCTCTATTATGATGACAACTACCACCAGGTTTCCGGCCAACCAGCCTATGGCATTGCCAGCGGTCCTCAGCTAGAACGACACGAATAACCCGATTATTCCGGGCAGAGCAGCCGTCGCTTTTTGTTTTTGCCAGCTTTTTCAGCATTCCAGCCAGCCGATCCAGATGCTTTTTAACCCGCTGTTTTGGGCCGCTAGGGTCAAGTTTAGGCAAGACTGGAGGTGGCGTCGATGCGCCTGCGCCAGCTGTGATCGCGAGCACAGTTGTACTTATGAAAAACTCCGTCGAGAATCGATGCTATGGTGACGCTCTGCTCACGAAAGAGGGTTCGTGGCCGCTCGACGAGTGTCGTATCCTTGTATAGAATTTTGCTAATGGTCTCCCGAATAAGCGTGAATTGGTTCCGAAGTTTTCGTCGTAACTCATTCGCCTGCTGGAGGTGCTCTTCGAATACTGACTCCAGATCAGCAATACGAACTTGTATTTGCTCGCGCCCTGTTTGATCTTGCGCGTTATCCAATATTTTGCTATCTGCGTCTAGGTCATTACGAATGTCTGTAATCTTAGTGACGGTAAGCGAAAGCGCACTGTAGATTGTTTGCAGTGCCTCGTTTAGGTAAAGGATCTCTGGCCTCGGGAGGCTGTTAGGTTATTGTGCCACCGCTTCTTGGATGGCTATGTTCTTGGATCCCGATGAAGCGAGTATGGATGCCCCGGTACACGTACACACAGCTTTTACCGCACACCTCTTTACTTCCTCGTTTAAAGCAAGCACACTTGTTTTTACCACTGAGCACCATGTCTGGTTGAAACGCTATACCATTTCACACTTATTTCTTCAAAATAAAAATCACGCGCCCAGGGCCTTATTGGAACACCCCAGTTTGGACTGGTTTCGTGTGGATGGTCTCACCCGTTTGGGCAATTAGCTGATCCAAAAACAACAGTTTAAGCTCCTAAAAGTTCGAGCTGGTAGGTGGGGATGGGATCCAAATTCATACTTTACATCTACTATCTAACATGGGTAATAATTGCGATAACTTTAATCCGAAAATTAATAATGCTGTATCATCGTCTAATGATGTTTTGTTTTTGTGTTTGAATCCAAAACCTTTTTCGAGCCAATCGGATTTGACAAAATTTAAGAAATAGAAAATGTTAAAATAAATTAGGGTAAAATACAAGGTGATTGATACAAACAGAGAAAAAATCACGTATATATTAATTGTTCTAAACTTTAATTGTTTTCGCCTATAACAAATGTTCAACACGGCGACACATAGTTATTTCAACGAGAATCGGGCATTCCAACGGTCTGTACATAGTCGTCTTTTCGTCTCTTTACCTTGGTCGTTGATAGGGGTCGCGAGGGATCTTGAAAAAGGGTTAACGGGTCAAACAAGCCCGTCGATTCAGCGTTTTGCATTACAGTTTCCTACATATTGCTAATAATGATGACGACAACAAAAGAAGCCACATCTTAAAATATCAATTATTCTTCTTCATATATTTTACATCCTTCATGTAGGTGTAGGGCAAAATTAATGTCCACTAAATATTTTTGGTCATTTTGCAAGCAAGCACAAAATTAAGTTCAGTTGACCTTTGGACCTGCATCTATATATATATATATATATATATATATATATATATATATATATATATATATATATATATATATATATATATATATATATATTGTGTTTGAACAGTTCAATTATTTTTTTCTCCGGTGTTATTAGTAAAAACAACGTGCCAATTTTATAGCATATGGATTTGATCCTAGGCATGTGAAGCATAAGCTACTTTTGTAATTTCTCAGGCAAAACTAGAAGAGTCGTTACCATTTTTTAATATCTTTTTGGTGTCATGAAATAATTTGGGATAGGAATTGGAAAAAGATGTGCTCGACACAAAGTGACTTTTTACATTTTTACTCTCTCTCTCTCTCTCTCTCTCTCTCTCTCTCTCTCTCTCTCACTTGCAACGTTTATGTTTCAAAGTTAAAATATCCTTTTTATTTATTCGCAGCATATATCTAAAACAATTATTCAATGTAAATATAGTGAAAGAAACAGTATTTTCTGTTTTCATATATCTGCAATAAATAGAGGATATTTGCTTGAAACGAGTGAATAACGGATATATTTCAACGAGTGGGTGAAAATACTTAAGTTTTTCACCCACGAGATGAAATATATCCGTCATTTACTGGTTTTAAGCAGATTTTCTTTTTATTTTATGCTCTAGCAATTTGTATAATTTCTTACTGTATCCCGCGCGATAATGTCAGCGGTTTACCGTTTATGTTCTGCTCTGTTGTATGTATATTCGCACATAAAATATCAGTACTAACATAATGCTCCTTCCCACAAGGTAAAACAGGAGATAAAGACAAAATGAAGAAACAAAAATTATATATTCCCGTTGGATTTGAACCTTGATAGGTGGGCATATTTACCTTTACACCACGCAACCCTATTACATAAAACACTGAAAATTTCTAAGCCATAATGTCATCATGTCTATTGACGACCAGTATTGAAATATCACAATTATTTCACTTGGAAAATCCAGTAATTCACTGCCTAGCATAAAATAAATATTATTATCTTTTTTTCTTTTAATTTTTTTTTCTGTTTTGTTTTGCTAAACTGAAAGCAATTTACATGAAAACTGTGTATACTTTTTCCTTTCATGGTTACAAAGGATACTTTAAATACAAATTATGGCTTTCATAATTTTGGAGGAAATAATAAGCGATCGTTTCTTTAATTTGAATCGACCACTGTTAATCAGGTAATATACTCATTTTTGCCCTCAAATCATTCGATGTACAAGTCACACGTATTTATAATCGTCGACCCTCCTAACTTCCTTTTGATCCTTGAATCGTGCACCATGTTTCTCACTAACTCACGCGCTCAATTTGAGATCCTTACGTCATCAACTGAGTCACTAGCGTTCGTTGACAATGACAGTAAGTACTGTAAGAAATATTCGATGAAATGAAATTTAAATACGTACTACAATTCAAATTGAAAAAACACAATGAAAATGGCCATTTTACTAATGCCATATTTGCCTGAAGTTTGTGGCCCTGGCGTGAGTGTTAGCAGTTCAAACCAGGACCGCTGTTCACATGTTGGTTTTCTTTAACCTTTTTATTAGTAGGAAATCCACGACAGAGATTTCTCAGACGGCAAAAGCAACGTAAAAACTTCGTTTCTATAACATGTACTTCTTATATCATGTTAGAAAAAATAAATCCAATGGAAGAGTATGCAGCCTGAAATTCTTTATCGGATTATTGTAATGTAGGGCGAACAAATCTTTGTTATGACATAGCCTAAACAAAAAAAAATCTTTTCAAAGTTCAGCGTATCGTTAAATACGATAATTATATCGAAATAGTTTGAAAATAAAATAATAACGAAAGGCATCCAAATTTTTTTTTTTTAATACTTTTGGCATCAATTTTTATATGTTTTATTGCAGTCAATATGCGTCAGAAAGGAATGAAATATATTAAAAATGCTATTAGTGAAAATACAGAGACATTATAAACGATCTATTTCCACACTTTGGCCTAATTGTCATATTCCAATCTTACGTCCCGTGGCCTTTATTTCAGAGGCACGAACCACGGAGGATTTTGACACGCTCAGAAAAACGGTAGCTCGAAAAGGAAATACAGAGTTTATAAACATTTTTCAACGATGAATAAATTAAGCAGATATAGTTGAACACATTCTATGGTAATTTTAATAGTTTCTCATAATAGTATAATGGAAACGTTAAAATTCACGTTAAGGGCACGAAATATTGCGGTTCGAGGATACTTGTTGAGGCATGATAATCTGTGTCTAAACAAAGGTAACGTCATGACTCTATGTGTAGGGTATACCACATATTGATGACGCTTAATGTCTTCAATTATCAATGAGTGTGTTTATGGATTGGAAGAAAAACATCGTCGCAATGCTTATGTTCCCATCTAACCTCCATGAAAGGTAAAATCGAGTGTGTTTTCACAATTATTAATAACGTCACGTGGTTATATTGACTTTGCATGCCACGATTGTATTGATATCCACCTACTTTCGTTTCTGAAGTTTTGTGACCGACCGCCATATTACACACCCACCCACCTTTCATTCGACATTTCAACAGGTATATTTTTGCATCATCATAAATGCTAACGATACAATGGTCATCATTTTCTGAGGCAACCCCTTATCTAATGAAAAGGTAGTCTTATCATTATGACAGGGTTAACCTCTCATGTAGGAGACAAAATAGGAAACTTTTATACAGGGCCGTCGCAACTTTGCGCTGGACGAAACGGCGCTCCGGACGAGCGTCGCCACCAGTGCCCATCACCCTCGGAAAAAAATACCGCAAACTGCTAAATGACGCCCCTCCAGCCTTGGCGCCCCTGGCAGTCGCCCGTATCGCCTGCCCCTTACGACGGCCCTGCTTTTATAATATTTTGGTGTCGGCCAAGCTGGCCTTTGGCCATGGGTTTCCTCTCTTGAGAGGGGAGGGGGAGACCTCTATACTAACATTACATTTTTCTACATCTTTAAAAAAATAAACCATATTTTGTGATCTCAGGATAACAAACACTGCAAGCATAAAATTGATATCCCATGTTGAAAAAGCTTTGTATTGAAACACTGGGCAGTATCTTCCCATTTATAATTACTGAATCACCTAAAATCGCATTGATAAAGTTTGGAAAACCATTATTCACCCATGTCACCATTATAGGGATTGTAAATTTATGGATGTTATATATATATATATATATATATATATGTGTGTGTGTGTGTGTCACCAGTAGAACGCCAAGAACAGTTTCCAAAAGAGCGTTTTCCCATCAGATGCAGTTCTACATTATCCCTCTTGATTGTTGCTTTTTTTCTTTCTTCTGAAGGGAACAAAAAGCTATAAAAGCCGACTCAGTGCATGCAGAGCAAGGTTTTATGTAAGTATCTCTCACACACCTTCATCTCCAGTACATAACACTCAGTATTTTCTCTAACAACCTTAAATCTGATATATATATATATATATATATATATATATATATATATATATATATATATATATATATGCTCAAACCTTTCTTACAAGTCACTTGCATTTAGCAATCACATGTCGTAAACTTTTCAATGTCCCTTGTGTAAAAGTTCTCTAGGAATATACCTCCACTAGGCAGCCACCTGTCTTGAAACACCAATTTTCATACTTACCAGAGATGACTGCTTAAGGAAAAGTTCACTGTATTGTGACCTAACAATGTAGTATGCATAAATGGTCATTGTACTGTATATTTCATATGTTAAACCGGTTGAAATATTGTCTTTCTGAGCCATATCATTTCTTATGTTATACTGGAAGAAATATTGTCCTTCTGAGCTATATCATTTATCACTCAGTCTGATATTATAGAACTTGCTGAATATGTCTGACAAGACTGAAACATCCTTTGATATGTAATGGATAAAAATTTGATCTGCTTTAAACCTTGAATACCACTGTTGATATAAAAAAATCATACCCAGACTAGGTTAATAATAATAATAATAATAATAATAATAATAATAATGATAATAATAATCATCATCATCAGCATGTATTTATTTAACTAGTATGCAAACTTATCTCCGTTGTGGAAAATTACATGCAAATACACTACTATTTGAAACAAATCCACTTGCACATGCATACACATTTTCTCGCAACTTCCACTAGATTTCCATTACCTAGTGCTTTTACCGATTTTCAGTCATACTGACAAGAGCTGTTTTACATGACTGATTAGGGTGAAAACCGGATTGCAGTTTATAGTAATCTTGGCCTGATGTTGTCAGTGAGCTGCAGTTTATGGTAATCTTATTCTGATATTGTCAGTGAACTGCAGTTTGTGGTAATCTTGGCCCGATGTTGTCAGTGAGCTGTAGTTTGTAGTAATCTTGGACCGATGTAGTCAGTGAGTTGCTGTTCATGGTAATCTTGGCTTGATGTTGTCAGTGAACATAGTGGCATATGAATTTTAACATTCTTTAACACTTTATCATTTTTTGTGAAGAGTATTCCATGGAAAATATTTTTGTTATTTTTTTTTCTTGCAAAATTCTAATAGTTTTCATGATTACAAGATGTAATAGGTTTTTTACTACTTTTTGTTTAGCACAGTTATGAATAATCCATTAATTTAATTAGCAGTATCTTCATTTCTGTTGATAAATGCACCATCTTTTCTTAACATGAAAACGTTATTGAACTTGAATTATTTGATTTAACTTTACCAGTTCCCATATATGTTCCCATATCTTTGAATTGTTCCATATGTCACCGGAAATTTTGTTTAGACTGCTCAACAAGATGATGGTGAGGAAACTTTGTGGGACCATCTTATCAGTTTAAATAATTAATTCTTCATTTTCTTGTTTGATCAGCGTTAACAGGTGTTTTGATTGCATAAGTGATTTCAGGGTTAAGCCATTTTGACTGATTAATATGTTTACAATGCTCTATCAAAGGAACATGCTTATTTATGGCATCAGTAAAAAAAACGAGTACCAGGAATCATAAAAACTTGGATAATATCCAATTGTACAGTCCGTAAGTCAACAGGGAACGTTTTTTCATGAAGATTTTGAAAGACTTGTAGGAACTTATAGCATGTGATAATTTATGAGCAAATCCACTGGCTATATGAGTCAAAAAGATTGGATAATGGTCACTAAGACACATCGCAGGGAGATCAGTGTAATGCCATTACTTGATGAACTGGAGCAAATAAGTGAGGTAAAGTTTGATTTTGACTTTTTCACAGGATGACCCTTCTCAATCTGATCTTCAAACAGCTCATTCGACTGCATAGTTCGACAGTATAGTTGAATTTGGACTTCTATAGTAAAAGCCAACAAGGAAAGATTTGCTAATTGTAGGAGAGACTTCAAACTACATGTTTTCAACATCTGTTATCTCCAAATGTTTTCTTCATTTGCTTACAATACCTTGTCTGATGCATACTAGCACACAACCTGTTCCATTAGTTTTGTATTTTCTGAATACCTGAAAATGCTCAATTTGAAAGTAAGGTCATTAATATCAATCTTTGAACATATACTGATATACTGTTATTTTTCAAGAAATTATATTCATCACATGTATGTCCAAGAACTAAATATCTGTAGAATGTCCCAATAAATGTAACTCCTTGGTCAATGACCAATGCATTTTGGACACTTGGACTGCTTATATCCAAAATATCCAAAGGAATGACATGCAGCCAAATGTAGAACAGTTGGTTACCCCATACTTTGAACACTGTTGATACCCATTAATGGGTCTTTTTCTATGAACATTACAATTGGTTAATGACTTTCTGTATTGTTTGGTCACTGTAGTTAGCAAATGAATATAAATAAAACCCAGAACGTCATCATAAAGAACATAGCTCGCCAATGGTAAGATTCTACTAGTCGCCTGAAGCCATTGTAAACATTGATTATCATGCAAACATTAAATTCATACAAAAGTGATCGTAACAACAAAATGTTGGCCCCTTCCGTAACAAAAGGTTGTTTTTATTTTAAATTTTTTTATCTTTGTGTTTTTAGATCTTAAATTGTAATTGGTACTATATAACTAGTATCGTGCTGATGTGCCTTTAACATACTTACATACGTACATACCTTGGTACATGTAAATGACAACAATAAAAAGAACATTATTTTCTATGATATTTTAATGTAGAGGAACTTTAGTGAGTTGATAAAAACCAGAGAATACATTTCTTTTTCTTATTATTTTATCAATAAAATTTTTCTTAAAATTTGCTTCAAAAGCTGTTATCAGTATCCACCATTAGAAGCCTGATTTTACTGGGGAAAAGTCACAGGTTTTGAGTAACCAGGACTGACAGCCAGTATGGTCACTATTAAAAAGGTTTTTCTTTTTAATTTCTGCAGCAATGTAGCATTTATGTAAATAGTTGTTTATGAACTGTGTATCTGCTGGCATGTGTGTGTGTGTGTGTGTGTGTGTGTGTGTGTTTGTGTGAACATATTATTATTAGATTGCATTATATATGTACATAATAGAGGGCCTCAAGGTAGATTAGTTCTCATTTGTAACTAATTGAGTCACCCTCTAAAAATGAAGTCTTTATTATTATCATTATCATTATCATTATTATTATTATTATTGTTAAAAGCATAGTTCATGCATCAGTAATTACCTTAATTAGCTACTACAGCTGAGGCCTGACAAAAAAAGCATGCAGTCTACTCATCTAATTCCTATACTCATTGACATGTACAATACACAGTTAACCTGCTGGGGTTGAACTATCACAATATACAATATGTTAGTCATTAATATGGATAGTTGACAATTGATTAAACATATTTATTCCTACTTCCAAGTGAACTGGTCAAAAAGGGTCTTTTATGTAGGCAAGGGTATATGTGGTCATGAGCTAAACACAAGTACTTAACCTATGGTAGTAAAACAAAAAATGTAGGTCACAGTGATCTTCCTTGGTTAAAAGAGTATAGTACTAACAGAAATACATCCACTTACCAAGTTTCTAGAGCACTTTAAACTCAAAATCTTAACATCACTGAAGCATGAAATAGAGGTCACATATACCTCTTTTTGCAAAAAGATGTAGTACTTATCAAGATACATCATCTCACCAAATTTCATGACATTTGAAATGTCAATAAAAAAAAGTTTCATGATTCAAGACGGACAGTATGCATATAACATGTTAAAAAAGCATGTGGTCATGAGCTAAATGTACCAATTTAACCAAGGCCTGTAAAAGATGAAATATTGATCACGATGAGTGTGCTTTGTTATAAGGGTGTGGTACTAACAGAGATGCATATTATCATAATTTGCATGATTTTAACATGAACAGTGCCAGTTAAATTAACATCAAATACAAAATGTAACCCAAGTCAGTGAAATGTAATATATGGGCGATGATGATTTACCTTTCCATTGAGAGAGTAGTGCTAATCAAAATGCATCCCGACACTGAGTTTCATAATTCTAAATAGGATAGTAATTACATAATATACAAAAAACCTATGTGGTCATGATCTAAATGCAAAAATATAACTTAAGCTGGTAAAATGTTACATGTAGGTCACAGTAACCTTTTTTTGCATCGGTGTCTGACTAATGGAGATGTATGCAATCATCTAGTTTAATGAGTTTAGCTTGAACAGCAAAAAAACTATTTTGTCATGAGCTAAATGCAAACACTTAAACCAAGCCAGTAATGTAAAATGTAGGTCACCATGACCTTTTGTTGTAATGGTACTTGTAGATATGTATATACTTATCTAGCTAAATGATCCTACAAAAAGTAAAGTGCTTGAGAAATAAACTAAAACATCAAATTGATACAGGGAGCAAACAAAAAAATCTATGAAGTCATGAGCAAAATGCAAACACTTAACCTAAGCCAGTCAAATGTGAAATGCATGTCTCAGTGACCTTCTTTTGTTGTAATGGTATGGTACTAATAGAGATGCATACAGCCATCTTAGTTTGAAGACAGTTTGAGAAATAAACTTAAAACACAAACTTTAACCAATGTTAATGAATTGTGAAACCAAGTTCCATGATTCCAAGTATAACAGTATATATACAGAGGTAAACAAAAACCTGATCGAAATGCAAAAACCTAACCATGAATGTACAGATAATGTACTTATACAAAATTAGCCTCCTTAGTCCCCTTCCATGGATGTAAATGCTATGAAACCCACTCCAAACTGTTGCCTATGAGCTAGGAAGAAAGAATGATTGAGATGCAGTGAGGCTTCACTTCATGTATTTGCTTTTATGTGTGGACACCGACAAATTGGGTAGTACAGTAGCTCTTCAGTACTTTGTAGAGGCGAGTTAATAAAATTTTTAGAAAACTTCATTGCCACATGTGTGTTCACACAAGGTACAGTTAGTTCCTGAGTCAACTGTTTAGTTCACACAAGGTACAATTTGTTCCTGAGTCAACTGTTTAGTTCACACAAGGTACAATTTGTTCCTGAGTCAACTGTTTAGTTCACACAGGGTACAATTTGTTCCTAAGTCAACTGTTTAGTCCACACAAGGTACAATTTGTTCCTGAGTCAACTGTATAGTTCACACAAGGTACAATTTGTTCCTGAGTCAACTGTTTAGTTCACACAAGGTACAATTTGTTCCTGAGTCAACTGTTCAAAATTTCTCTTGGTAGTAACAATACCACGAAAATTAGTTTCAGGTTTTCTTTTAATCTATTGTTTTCTTAGTGGTTGTGTTATTCCCATATTGTATTAAGGAGACTTTTGTTTATTTTTATCTTTTATTTGTATACTTAAACAAAGATGCTCCTAACAAATATGGGATACACTTAATGCCGCCGAATGAACTATATAAACATGTATCATTCAATTTTCCTGGCCCGCTTGTTATCATATTTTTCCTTTTCTGCGTCTTCGTACCTAGGCTAGGCTGCTATATTTTGGAAACTAGTATTGTTCTATGTATGTACATGAAAATGACTCATACGAGCCCAGTGAAAGAAGTTATTTTCTTGTTATCAGTTAGTAATATTCATACATTAAATGGTAGTTAAGTGTTGAATAACTAAAGTTTTCTTTTGGGTTGAACAGAATGCTAATATTTTAAAATTATTCTTGTATGTAATTAAATTGGTAAATACTACATGAAGTTCTGGATTAATTAGTCTTAAAACATCAAAGATAAGTATCTGCTAGAAACTATTCAGGATATGGGCTTTTCAACTTTTTTCTCCTCCATTTCAAATTGAAATGCATGCCTTTAAAATCAGATATGAATTCTCTATTGACTTTCTGTTCAGGTCATCACTGGCATGTCCAATCTAAAGAGGTGAAGGTCATAAACAGTCTGGAATGGCTCAAGGAATACAAGTGGATGCTCCCTGGACAGAAGTTCTTGTTGTAGTAGCGTTGGATATCGGAACTTCATTTTCGGGATATGCTGTATCTTTTCTTGATACATACAAAAGAAGGAGCATTGACGAGGTGCAAGCGTCAGTAAAACACCGACATGTGTCCTTTGTAATGCAAACAAAGAATTCCATTCATTCGGATATCAAGCTGAAGAACACTTTTGTGCGTTACCAGATGAAAATCCAGCAGATTGGTACTTCTTTAAGAATTTCAAAATGCTGCTCTACAAAGAGCAGGACCTTTCTCGAGGCACAGAATTGTTAGATGCGACAGGGAAGAAAATGCCTGCACTTGATGTGTTTGCTATGTGTATCAAATATTTGAAGGACACTGCAGTCGAGGAGGTGATATCGAGAGTGGAAGAATTAAAGGAATCTGATTTTTATTGGGTCTTGACAGTGCCTGCCATCTGGAGTGACCAATCAAAACAGTTCATGAGGGAGGCTGCTGAGAAAGCTGGGATTTAATCTTCTCACTTGAGACTGGCTCTTGAGCCAGAATGTGCATCCGTTTTCTGCAGAGACGTCTCTGTCAGGAGATCCTTGTCCCACAGTGGAACAGTCACAGATCTTTCAAGTATGGAATCAGGATCGAGATACATGGTTGTTGACATGGGCGGTGGAACAATTGATGTTACAGTACATGAAATCACAGATAATGGAGCATTAAAAGAAATTTGTCAAGCTAGTGGTGGGGATTGGGGTGCAAATCATGTAAATGCAGCTTTCAATGCATTTATGATAAAAATCTTTGGTGCACCTGTATGGAAGACGTTTGAGAAACAATTTCCGATAGAGTTCTATGAATTTATGCAAGATTTTGAGAGAAAAAAATGTTCAAAACCAAGTAAGAAAGTAAATTTAGCTATACCCATAAATTTGTCGGAACTACACAAAGAAAATGAAGGTTGCGATTTATCTATGTCTCTTAAATCGATGCATCTTGCCGACACCTGTGTCCAGTTGAAAAAGGGCAACAGACTGTCATTAGATGCAGAAGTGTTTCAACAAGAATTCTTTGCAAGCTGCATAGAAAATATCACTGAACATCTCGAAAAGATCATTCAGAGTGTGCCGAATCTGAAAAGAATTTTGTTAGTTGGTGGATTTTCTGAATGCCCATTGGTGAAGGATTCCATCAAAAGAAAGTTCCCGAACCAAAGAGTAATTATGCCACCAGAGGCCACGGTTGCTGTGCTCAGGGGAGCCATATTGTATGGAAGGGACCCATCTGTCATCAAAAGTCGCATATGCAAATTCACCTATGGCTTTGATTGGTCTGAGGAGTACAACCCGAGGATTCACCCTCCAGATAAAAAGGTCCTCACTGATGATGGCCCTTACTGCTCCGACATCTTCAAGAGGCTTGTTGAGGTTGGGCAGGAGGTAAATGTGGGACACTGCAGTGAGGAGATTGAAACATTCGTGACCTACAAGTTTCAAGAAAGGATTGCGTTCCCATTCTACAAGTCCACCCAGAAATCCCCATGCTTTATCACTGATGAAGGTTGCACACATATAGGAACACTATATATGGATGTGCCCTATTCCAGAGAGGGAGTCAACAGATCGGTCTTCATAAAGGTGCAGTTCGGAGGAACGGAAATCACCGCTAAAGCCAGAGATCGTACTGGTCAGAAAGTGAAATCTGCTAGATTTGATCTCTTGTGATACTATTGATTCAGTATCCTACTGGATCCATGCATATGCCAAAATAATTCAGGCAGATATTGACTAATATCAAAATTATATATTTTAATATTATAACTGTAAAACTATATTTACAAACGTTTTGTTGGTACTAAAGTATTTGTTTGATGCCAGAGGAAAATAGACCAGGCACTGCCCATATTCAAATGACGCCATATCTAATTTAGGTAAACATGAATTCAAACTTTGCTGAATGTTACTAAGATATACGTATTGCTGAATGTTACTAAGATATACGTATTGCTGAATGTTACTAAGATATACGTATTGCTGAATGTTACTAAGATATACGTATTGCTGAATGTTACTAAGATATACGTATTGCTGAATGTTACTAAGATATACGTATTGCTGAATGTTACTAAGATATACGTATTGCTGAATGTTACTAAGATATACGTATTGCTGAATGTTACTAAGATATACGTATTGCTGAATGTTACTAAGATATACGTATTCACTGGTGCTAAACCATGACTTCTTAAAAAGATCAATAATTTTCTCTACTTATCTGCATCGTATTATTCACACTGGTGTTTTCAATGTCAGGAAACTAACCTTTGTCTAGCATGCTCATTAGACAAGTTACAAAAGCCGTATAGACATAAATATACATTTTTCCATTCCATTCATTCATAACAGTTTGGTGGTTAAAAATTACCTGTTAAGTTGTAGACAGTACAGTGACTTAAATGTAAATTAAACTGTCTCAGAACAGCAATATTTATTTGTGATACCTCAGGGATGAACTCTGATGCATGCAATTTTTGTTTTTAAAAAAGTGCTTTTACTTTAATTTTGTATGAACTCTATAAAATGACACATCTTTTACATCTTTTTGTTTCAAATTTGGACTAGTAATCTAGTCATCTATACAATAAGTGTGATTGTTTATTATTGTTTTACTAGACTAAACAAAAGCAAGAAAAAAAGAAACGCAATTGATGAGGTTTCTGATTTTACCTCTTGTTGTGAAACAAACAACGACAGAGTCGGAAAAATGCATACTATTTTGTAATAAATTGCATAAAATGAACTAAAGTACAACATAATATTGAATATAATTTGTGTACATTTTTGAAAGATAAATACCAACCCATTTTTTTTAATCAGAAAATTGCATATCTCTTATATTTTGCTCTTACACTATATGAGATGCTGCGATAAATGTCTAAAATACTGATTGACCAAACACATACACAGACGTCATGCAGGTGTAGTAATGCATGTTCAAAGACACAGAGACTTAAATAAAAATATGTGCTTGAATCTGTTACACCTCTTTTTCATATCAGTGTGTTGATTTATTACACAAATCAAAAATAAATAATCACCAATACACCGTAAAAACACACGTAAATTAACACATTGTTGTATGGATTTATGACTGTTTTCCCTTAGATCGAGGGGTGCTCTGTATATAGGGATAGAGCATGTATCCTAGTCAAATTAAATTTGAATCATCTACTGTCATGAAACAATCACACATTTCCAAGGAGAAACCAGAAGCCAAGCGACGATGACATTCTGTGTCACCCAACACTCTCCAAGAAGTGTTGTCAGAAGTTCACACTAGCAATTTTGAAGAGGACATGAGTAGTACACTGCTGAAATATATTGTCTTGTAGTAAAGAGACTTAAACCTTTTTTTGTTTGACTAATCTTCATCCGCTTAGTCATGAACTTTTTTTTTAGTTATACTTTGGTAATTACACATCAATGGAAACGAGAGTAATAAGTTTAAAGACAATCTTCTGTGTATATATTTAGGTTCTTATCACTACTTGTTTTGTAGCAGACGTAGTTGTGGTGCTGGTTGTAGTACTAGAGCAAACTTTCGTCGTCGATTTTCAGCTTATGTTGTGTCTGTCGTTAAAAAGTTACCCACCTTTATGACTACCATTTACTGATTTCAAGTTTCCAGTACGTAAGTGATTTGTAAACAGTCAAATTAAAAGTTCTCCCTTTTCGCCGACAGAAAACTCCCACTTGTATAAACTATTTACACTATATCTATCAACCACAGTCCCATTATCAATCATCAGCTAAAGTAATGGGTTGACTAAACTGTTGTATGTATTGGATTTTAGATTCCATGGAAGTTTTATTCAGCATGATATTGTTTATCTACGTGTTTATTTACCAAATATACAAACTTTCAGTGCATCGCCAAAATACACTGATTTTTAACATTTCCACTGCTTTTCATTTTTTTTTTACTTAGAGGACATTAGGAAATACATCAGTCAAGTAGATTTTAACATGAACATGAACAACATTGTATAATTCCATTGTCGATCTTGATGGGTTTTTTTTTTTTTTTTTTTTTTTTTTTTTTCTTTTACAGGTTTCAGACCATGGTAATTTTCTACTACTTTCTCTACCAAATGATTGCACAACTTGGTTGCTTAATTCATGCTACAAGCATGTGTCTTGGATTGTCTATTATTAACCGATATAGTACATAGTACACTTTCTCCTGTTATCCTTAGCTGGTCTGACGTGGAAGTGGTCAAAGGGGTTATTGGCTTTAATAATTATCCATTCTACAGGCCAGATTTCTCCTGGTAAATGGTATGTGAACAATCTAATTGAGATTTATCCCTTTTTTCAAAACAGAACTTCACATGTGTAAACTGTGTACTTGTTTTCAGAGGGTTGAAGGTTATTCGCACATTAGTAAAGGAGTTTTGGATTGCCTTTTATCTTATACGGATCGCTTTGGCTTGTACATTTATGTGACTTGTGAATCGGATTATTTATCTTATACGGATCACTTTGGCTTGTACATTTATGTGACTTGTGAATCGGATTATTTATCTTATACGGATCACTTTGGCTTGTACATTTATGTGACTTGTGAATCGGATTATTTATCTTATTGTAAAGCTCAAAAATAAATACAAGCGTGCAGCTTTTGACAAAGCTTGGATTGATGTCATATGAACAAACAAAATAAAAAAGATGAATGAAAGAATAAGATCCATATAACTAGTTTAACGCCTAAGTTGTGAATATTTACTGATTATTCAAGGTCAAAGCTGTTCGTACTAGGATGTCATTTTTTAAATGTTCTGTTGTCTTCTGAAAGACGTTTTTTTCTGAATGTGTTGTTTCTTCCGTATTTTACTTTTATTCCTATAAGCGCCTAATTGTATCTTTCCTTGTTGTCAACCTGTACGCAGCTCTATTCTCAAATGGCAGAGAAATACTTGTCAGTAAATATAATTTCTCACATTTCTACAATACGATATCATCCATAAGATGGCTCAGCTGGGTATGCAATTCTTCACAGTTTTTCCCGCTTTTTTAAATATTCAAATAGGTTCAGGGAAAGGGGTTTGCTAAATGGACAGGGACTTTAATCAACCCAGTCAAGCATGAACGATTACGTGTTGTTCAACATCGGGTGTTTATTAGCATGTGGCTTCCTAGCACTTAGAGGATGGTTCCTTAACACACATATTCATCATCAGGTCTTGCAAGTTCAAAATGAAATTCGTACTCGTCTTGTATTTAATATGACCACAAAGGCGGCCACTTAACAAAAAAACCCACTTTGTTATCATTTCTCTGCCTAAACGCATTTCTTGGATAGTCAAAAAAATAAAAAAACACATTTGTCTTGAGATTCAGTTGGTCCTAAATGAAATCAGTGCCTTTTAATGTTCAAAACAGCCTACATGACTTTCTTACAAATCGTGTTTTATCTAAGTACTACTCTTTAATAGCAGCTAATATTAACATTGAGTTTTTAAAGCAATATTTCGTACAATATTGAGTAAGTTCTAGATGAAAATGATGCCGACATGACATTCAATATGGCCACCACTACATTAAATGAAACTGTGACTAAATGACAATCGGTATGGCGGTCTCGGCAACCACGTTGTAAATCACATTATTGTCATTCCTTTTAAAACTGCTGGAAGGATTGTCATGAATCATGGCAAAAATATTTGTCCTGTGGTCTAGCTGGTTCTGATTGAAAAACCTGAAACTCTAATATTCAGTCTGAATCCGAATTGTGGTTATCTTGAAAAGTTTGTTATCAATAATTCTATAAAGTGCCTAGTTATATTTAAATTTGGTTATCATATAAACATCTCTCACAATACATTGTTTCCAGTATGAAAATAGTGCCAACTGTACATTCATCTTGGCAGCTAAGACTGTAACCTTGTTATCACTGCTCTTAAATGTCTGAATGAACAAACCTGAAATGTAAATAAAAATATTTCAAATTATATTGTATTTTAAATTAACCTAATTCAATCCTGCTACTCCATAACTACAGGGCATGGTTGCCTGATCTTCGCCCAGGAACAGTCGCTGTAAACCAATCAAAATTTGTTGGCCTTTTCTGTTGATCAAGAATGGTGCAAAGGGAGTCGATTGAATGAAGACAAGACGGGAACCAAGTTTACAACAATACATGGAAACAAATAAAAACAGTTTTTATGTTATTTTGAGTAGTGAATTTATAGAGCTGTAAATAAAGAAAGACCACTGTTTATAATTGTTTTATATAAAATGTTGCATATTTAAATACTAAGCGACACATGCAACCTTGACCTTACAAATGGCGTTACCACTAAATTTTCTCATGTTCGACTCACAGTGATTTCTTCTGGATTCCATGGAACTATTGTCTTCTTCTTTTTCACTGTCTTTATTTTCTGTGTTTCCTTACTGGCATGGGTTCTTCTGCTTGCCTCGAATTTTTGAATTTCTTTAAAGGAATGGGTTCTTCTCTTTTTGCTTCCGAACGCTTCTTCTCCTTGTTCTCTTTTTTTCTTGGACACTATGAAGACCAATGTCCTTTTTCTTGACATTGATACAGTGGGACCCCGCTATAACCCGGTAGTTGGGAGCCATAGAATCCGACCGGGCTATGAGCCGAACCGTGTTATAAGCAACCATGTACAATACCAACACATTTTTGGATTTAATTGGGGGGGGGGGGTTACATAAAGACGGGTGCGAAAATGCATGGCACAATTACCATTTTTGATCAATATATATTAAATGAGAAAACCATTTGCTGATATAATATATTACTTTATTCAGAAAACCATGCATTGGTACATACACGTGTCTAATTTATATATATACATGTATAATCTATTGCATGAAAAGAATATCAACACCGTGTACTCACCAGCGAATCTTGTAACATACATTGAATCCATAATACAAATATTTCCATCGAAAATATCCACACACGGATGTAGAATATTCAATAATTTTGTCACAGATCATTATGTGACTAATACAATGAAGAGAAAGTAACAAAAATTACGTAACGGGTGTATGTAATGAATGATGAAAAAGTACATGTATGTCCGACGATTAATAAACGGTGTCGCATACATTTTACACCACTACATTTCTCATCTGTTAGTAGTTATTATTTTTTAAAAAACTCTGTGATTTTTAGCTGCTTTCTGCTAATATCACGTCTGCTCTTGGCAAAGTCAAGAATAGTTCTCAGTTGCAGAATTCGAAGATAATCAATATCTTGCGTCTCCATCCATCTCAAAGCACACTCTAAACCTTTGACAGCTTCTGTAGCTAATGGTGGGCTATCCTCAGGTGAAGTGTCTTCGCTGTCATCATCAGAAGTATCACCATCGTCAGCATCACCACTAGTGTTTTGAGACTTAATATTTTTAATAATTTCCGCATCCGAAACGTGGTCTGCAACTGGACATTCATTGTCAAAATTAAGCCATTCGTCAACGCGTTCACGTGACTGCATCAGCTCCCCAAATGCCCTCTCAGCCTGGAACACATCATTTTCCGAAAATCCATCGAATAAACTATTGTCATCATCGGTGATGTTGCCTCTGTCTTCCTGTGTACTAGTAAATGCTGCCCCAAGTCCTTTCTCCCAGCAGTTCTCAATGCAGCGTGGCGTAATGGCATCCCAAGATTTGCCGCCGAGGTACATTGCTTCTTTCAAATTTAAACTTTTTAGTGTCGCCTGGACTGAGGTTTCATCGCAAACAATCTTTTTAACAAGTTCTCTGCGATAATTCATTTTAAAAACTGCTATTATTCCCTGGTCCAGAGGCTGAATTCTTGAAGTTGTGTTTTTTGGGAGGAAGCAACCTTTTATTTTCCCATCAGTACTAACTAGACATTCTGCAGGTGGGTGTGCGGGGCAGTTGTCTAATAATAATAGTGCCTTTGGCTCCATCTTCAGATTTCTGAGGTGGGATCGAACTGATGGTACGAATTCGGTTTGAAACCATTTTTCAAATAAAGCAGCTGTCATCCATGCGTTTTTTGTGGCATCATATGAAAATGGTAGGGTGTTCACATTCAAATGATGGAAGCACCTAGGTGATTTGAATTTTCCAATGCATAGTGGTTTAAGTTTGTGTCGTCCCGTTTTATTGACACAAATCAACAACGTTAACCGTTCTTTTATTCTCTTAAATCCTTCATGTTTATGTTCATCTTTTTTCACAGCTAGGGTGGTGTCAGGTATCATTTTGTAGCACAATCCTGTTTCATCACAGTTGTAAATCTGCTCTGGGGAATACCCACCTTTCTCTATTATTTCCCTCAATTCATCTGAATAGTTCATAGCAGCTTCAGAATCTGAAGAGCGAATTTCTCCAGAAACTGTCACATTACTAATCCCATGTCGTTTCTTAAAACGATGTAGCCATCCATTGCTTGCTTTGAAGCTAGAATCTTGCCCATGTAAATCGTTGTTTAATTTTTCGGCTTGTGCCTTAACAATTGGTCCTGATAAAGGCACTCCTTCAGCTCTAGTCTGGACAAACCACTGATACAGGGCTGCATCAAGTTGGGTGTCTCCTGCTAGTCTTGCTTTTTTCCTCATCATTCCCTCACTTTCGTACAAATCCAGAACCCTCTCTCTTAATTTTGCTTCATCTTTCTTCCATCCTCGAACTGTCGATTCATCGAGACCTAAATCTTTAGCTACATGCGATTGTTTAACACCGGACTTAATCCTGTCCAATGCTTCAATCTTTTCTTTAACAGTAAAAGCATTACGTTTGCGTTTCCCATTTTCCATTCTAAATGTATACAAATTAACACTTTTAATCCTATTGGTTTGAAAATCTACAGCAAGAATAATAGTCATTAAACAATGGGGGTATATTTGTAGTAAATTTACGACATTATTTACTGGCCAACAGATTGCATAAAACAACACCGCCAAGCCTTACGCACATGCTGGCGGCTTTGTTTCTTTGATGCTGTATAAATCGTTGCCCTATGATTTGAACAAGTATAGCTCGGTAGTTCACTTTGATGATAAACAATGTACTTAAATTAATTGATTTATACATTCTGGTGAGAATCTTTTATCAACCGCCACATTGGCTGCTGCTTAGTTGTGTATGAAATTAAGAGAACACATATCGGAGATTATTTGAGCAACGACTGTATTCGGAATGCATTCAAGACAAACAAAGTAGAAACGATGGCTTCATTACTCAGGAATCAGTAATTATAATATTGACACTGATGAGCTGTAATTTTTCAACAATAAACAAAGATCAAAGTTCTCAGTAGGCCCAGCAATTGGTTCGTATTTCCGACGTTTATTTTGGCACAAAAATAGAAGAAATTTGATAATACATTTTCTACACGTTCTTTTTCGCACTGTTTAGACGAATATGAGAATGATAATTAAACTCTTGACGTATTTAGTTTTTTTCATACTTAAAATTTTTTTTTTTTTTTTTTTTTTTTTTTTTGGTCTTTGAGAAAAATAACTGTAATAAATTACCCGAAATTTCGGGAGCCATGCCACGACCGGGTTATATCCGAATTCGGGTTATAGCGGGGCGGGTTATAGCGGGGTCCCACTCTAACAAGTATCTTTACTTTTGTGTCACTTTTCTCCTGTCTTAGAGGCTCCTTTTCTTTGACGTTGTGGACATTATGTAGCCCAATGTCCTTTCTCTTGACAGACATAGAATGTATCTTGACTTTTATATCCAGAGAAGTAGTCAGAAGTCTTGTTGGAAGTATTTTCAAATGACTCTCTGTAAATTTCTGACAAGAAGTGTGATCTGTTGTGGCTCTTCCATCTTCACAGATTGAAACTGAATGAGTGTTTCCTCTTAGGTCGAGGGATGCTCTATATATAGGGAGAGGGTGTGTACCCTGATCAAATTAAATTTGAATCATCTACTGTCATGAAATGATCACACATTTCCTAGGAGAAACCAGAAGCCAAGTGACGATGATGTTCTGTGTCACCCAACACTCTCCAAGAAATGTTGACAGAAGTTCACACTAGCGATTTTGAAGAGGACATGAGTAATCCTGAGCCAACGCCATCTATCTCTACCTCCACTACAAGACCTAGAGAGTCAAGATCAGCCAAAAAAGAAAGTAAAGTTTTTTGGTAGCCACTGAAGATTAATTTTACATTCGACCTACCCAAAAAGTGACTTCTAGTTCCAGCAGAGAAAGCAACTGTATTCATTACGGATTTATTGGAGTCAGTGTTAGAGAAATCGAAACAACAATGACAACCTCAAGATGAAGATCGTTTGAGATTATCCATCACTCACGACAGTTTGAAATCGCATGCGTGGATTGAGTTTAGTACACCTGCAAAATTAACTCCTCAAAGTCTTGGACAAACTTCAACACATCCAACAATCCAACAAAAACGTTTAACATGACCGATGGAAAAGCCACTCTTCACATGACACACGTTTCATCTCCAAGAAGCAGCAGAACATGCGGAGTTTCATCAGGGGATCAATTTCCCAGTACCAAAAGAAGTATTATCCAGATGAACAACGAACCGACAAGTTTAGTAATGTCATCATTGCTGTTTCCATGACATGCAATACGCGTTTAAAATAGTATTCTGTCTTGGAACCTTTAGGAGATCTAATCCTTTCCTTTGACACAGAAGGTTGCCAATCGCCCTGGTAGCTATCACCCACATATCGAAAACGAACGTTTTGGAGCTTGGACTGATGAACATCCCATAGACATTATTTTGAGTTTTGCTAGTGGTGGACCTAAATGTATAAAAACTATATAAAGCACAATTCACTTCTTTTCTTTCTGATAGTATTCAACATGACTGCCTTTCAAACTCATCCTGCTGCCAAGTTGATTCGTGCACTGTATGCCATCAGTCATGAAACAAATGCACAAATGTGTTCACATTTGTTAGAAACTAGTCTCAAAGACATGTTATGATGGTTTACTTTGACAGCACGTCAATTGTCACAAGACATCATTCGCATACCACATCAAACAAACCGTTTTTTTAAAAAAAACATAAAGTAACATTGTCACAATTAGCTGATCCAAGACTCGATACTCAAACAAAAAAACAAATTTTAAAACCATGTGGAAGTGGCTTTTTAGGAGGTGTCGATTTACATTCACTTTTAAAATGGGATCATAATGTTGAAGCTCAAAAAGCCAAACCACCTAAAAGACGGACCAAACAGGAGAGGTGTAACAAGTTCACACTCTAACAAAAAGAAGCAAACTCAAAATAAAACGTCTCCTTCAAGAAAGAGAGGTACTGCCATAACACGCACGTTTTTAAGAAAACCTCGCTCACTGACTGTCTCTCATTCCACTTTTACTTCGTTAATGATGATACCTGCCAAACCTGATTTAAAGCCTGTATTTCCCAATTTGATGAAAAAAATGGAAACCCATTTCTAAAGAAACCTATACTCCGTCAACGACGTCTTCTACTGCTCTAGCTACAGCCAAAAAAGTGGCCTCTCCATAGAAAAAGTACAAGACAGAACAGGTGTGTTACGACGTTTACTGGATTTGTCAGAACAAGAACTAGCAAGATTTAGTCCGTTGAGAACACCAGTAGTACCCAAGGTCAAGTTGATACGACGTCCCGACAATCAGTGGAGACTAATTCCAGTATAAAAAGAAGCGTTGGGTAAAATTCACTTCAGTTTTATCCTCCTGAAACAACCATGTCACAAAGTTCACACCATCGTCCAAAGAAATCGTCCAAAAGGACTCCCTCCTCATTTAGCGGAACATTGGGATGTTTTGTCAGTACTTACCAAATCCAATGTCCCGATGCCAAAACAAATCATTCAAAAAGCACCCAAAGAAATCATCGATACCTTGTGTGAATGTTGTTTGAATGATTTGAAAGGAATGGTGCCTTTGATCAAGATACAGAAACAGCGATTAGGAAAACATCGTCACGTTCTTCGCCAAATGGTGAAAAAGAAAATACATATCAGTCAAAAGAAAATAATGCTCGTTCAAGGAGGAGGAGTTCTACCCGTGCTAATAGTGCCATTGTTAAAAGTGGCTGCACCTTTCCTATAATGGATTGCTGGATCTCTTTTAGGAGGACTGGTGAGATGATGAAGAAGATAAAGAGGACACTTCTCTGGAAAGACATCACACTTGCACCCTTATCTTATGGAAGGACGAAAATTAACTTCAGTTCCATGCAAACGATGGATGGAACTCCATCATTGGTACGAGCAGCGGCCACCACATTTACCTCCTAATCATAATCTCACCAAGATGTCACACCACAACAAGAATTACAATCCTTGATGGATCGAACAGATTTGTCAGAAACGGAAAAATCGCCACGCTATGGACAATTATCGCAACATCTTCAACTGTTTCGTCAGAAAGCTTTCAAAGAAACACCTAAACCATCTGAGAGGTTTCAAGAATGTAATTGAAAGCAAAGAAAAACAAAAAGCAACAAAGACGATGACAGAAACAGCCACAGGGATGGAAGAATGACAACCTTGTTGACACCTTCCCTACTACCAGACGAGAAGAAATTAAAGCTTGGGTCAAAAAGACACAAGGGTAGACAGAAGTGAAAAAAGAAATCAAGAAAACGGTGACCAAACAACCGATGACAACTCCTACTCCTATTGCTCATCGTTGAAAGCATCTTTGGCCATTCCAATTCTGGTTTTTACTTCATCTTGGCACCTTCCATCATCTGAGATCCTAAATATCTAAACGTTCGCACTTGTTCTACTCTTTTTCCATCTATTGTAATATTCAGATCTGTACCTCCTTCTCTGCAAATTCTCATGACCTTGATCTTCTTCACATTGATCTTTATGTCGTATATCTTTACATATTTGTTCAACTTTAACAAACCACTTTCTGATCCTGAAATCATTCCTTGATCATCGGCGAACTTAACATCCTTCAGTAGTTGTCCTCCCACTCTAATTCCTTCTTCCATGGCTTCGATCATCGTCATCTCTTCGTAAATGGAAAAGAGTAAAGGTGAAAGCAAACAACATTGGCTGACATCGCGTCCAATTTGTCCTGGTTCAGAATTACCATCTGCCACTCTTAACTACTGCTTGCTGTTGCATATATAGTTTGGTAATGTGTCTCCTGTCTCTCCACTCCACACCAATCTTCTTCAGAATTTCCATCAGCTTTTTCCACTTAACCCGGTCAAATGCTTTCTCAAAATCGACAAAGCAGATGAAAAGCTCCTATGGTCTGCACATTCTACAGCGTTTGGGTTCTTTTTTAGCGTCACTATTATCGATTTTGTAAAATCCTCAGCTCACTCACCTTTTGTATACATATCTTTGCACAGAACACTCAATTCTTTTTCAGCTTCTCACCGAGACTTTTGATAAACTCTGCTGGTATACCGTCAACTCCCTTTGCTTTTCTAACTTTGAAATTCTTGATTGCATTCTTCACTTCCGCTTGTATTAGCTCAGGTCCTTTCGCGTCAGCTCCAACACTTTCTTCATTTTTGAGACGTATGTCCTCCATTCTGGGTTTGCCTTCTTTTTCATACAATTCTTCGATGTACTCCTCAGTACTTATCGAATTTGAAATCAAAGGACAAACTGAAGATTACATCGATTTGAATAACAGTTACTTATACCTGAAAGTCAACGTTCTCAAAACAGCAATCCAGAAGCAGATGCCAGAGTAGCTCCCGTCAACAATTTCATGTATTCGTTGTTCAGCAAAGTGGATTTGTGCTTGAATAACAAACTGGTGAGCAGCAGCAAAGATACATACCCTTACCGAGCGTACCTGGAAAATCCCTTGACGTATGGAAAAGAAGCCAAGAACGCACATCTGGACGCTTCAGTAGTGTGGAAACCTGATACTTTGGACAAGTTCAACGATACAGCTTTGATTGCAGATGATAATGCAGACCACAATGTTGGATTTAACGACCGCCAAAGGAAAACGAAACAAAGGCTTAGTTTAGACATTATGGATTGTTTACATTTGGACATGTGGTTGCAAGTATTTGTTAAATGGGGTGGATGTACGCCTGAGACTGAATCGAAGTAGTACCGTGTTCCATTTGATGGCTAATGCTAACGAATACAAAACGAACATCGAAGCAGACAGACTCTACGTACAACGTGTGGATGTTTTACCTAATGTGAGAAACGACATCAGTCAAACTTTGAGCAGAACGACCGCCAAATATCCTCTACGACGAGTGGAAGTCAAAACCTTCACCATGGCCTCGGGACTACGATCCAAGATCGAAGATCATATTTTCCAAGGTCAACTTCCAAAACGTTTGCTTATCGGCATCGTCAGCAATGCGGTTATTTAACGGCCCTCAATGATCATAGACCACAAGTGATGAAGTGAAAAATACAGTCATGTTGTCAAGATGGCCAGAACAAGTAACCGCTTAGTCTCCTGTTTTGCTGGTCAGTTGGCTGAAAGAATCACACAACTGTCCAGAGAATATTGTCATGGTTGTCAAATCGATCATCATAGTCAGAAACAACACGACAAATGTTTGATGATGAATCAACAAAACAAGTTGGAAGAGTATCTGGAAGACGCATGGACTCTCATCTCGTAAGGGAAGATTTTGAAAGAGTGGTATAAAGACTTGTGTGACCATTCCTTACCACCATTGACTTTTATGGAAACGAAATGCATCGAAGCTCTCTTGCAACAGAGTACCGCGACTTCACGTTCATCGAGTTACTTGACAGTTATTTTCAGGGAAAATGTCGAGTGTGAACTCATGACTTAGTATTACCTGTGAGAAGAATGAATACCTGGGAACTTCATTTCCTTATGACTCACAGTTAATTCTTGGAATCCAGTTGTGTGTGCTAAAGATGAATTTCCTAAAGACGTTCAAGCCTATATCATTGGCACGGACGACAGTCACCGCCCAGTTACACATTGGCTAACGTCTACTTTCCCAATGACCACATTGTGGAATATTTTGATTCTTATGGATTACCTCCTCTGGAAGACAACATCATCGACTTTATGAGAAGAAATTATGTATCTACTCAATTCAGTAATGTGAGATTACTAGAGATTATTGTGTGTGGACAATATTGTGTGTATTTTCTTCATCAACGCAGTCTTGGGTTTCCGTTAGAACATTTATTGACTTGTTTTGACCGTAAGTACTATAGAAACGATGATAAAATAGAATGGTGGTTTTGTGAACATTATGGCTGTAAAAAAAATTTTTTTTTTTTTTTTTTTTGGGCACAGAAACGAAGTGTGCATCGATGGCAAAATTACACTGTACTAGATCATTGTAAGTCTAGTCTGGCTCCACAATGTTATCAACCTTGTAAATACGTTCATGTTAATGTTTTGATATTTGTAAGTGAAGAGGAAGGGACTAGCCCTAATCCTCCCTCTTTATTGGTTTTGTTGAAGTTTGAGTAAGTGTGGCTGATTAAAAAATGTTGATTTAGAAAAAAGATGGTGTTGGCTTGTTTTTAGAAACAAAATATTTCTTTTCGTTCTTTTCGACATGCTCTTTCATAACCTCCATGTCGATCTTTTAATTTTTTCTAAGCGGGATCTTTTTCTTCACGTCTGCGCCTCCGTTGTTGAGACTTTTTGTTGGTTAGTAACTGTGGGGTATTGATCACTCAAAACGGTGTGAAATTTATTAATTTGTTATACATATCTTTTACAATTTGTAAAAATAAAAAGTATTAAAATTTTTAATTTTATTTTTACAATTTGTAAACAATTTTGCAATTTTTAAATTTGTCCAGACATTTTTTCAGTATTCGCTAAATTCAGTATAATTTGTTGATATTTTTTTTTGTAAATAAAAATCACATTTGTAAATGTTTCATTTTTAATTTTGTTTTTCACAATTTGTAAAATAAATATTTTTTTTAATTACAATTTTTACATTATGATGCGATTTTTTTAAAAATCTTCTCTAAATTCAGTATTATCTGATAATTTTTAAACTGTTCAATTTCATACACAATAAATAAATTGAAAGCTAACCTGAAGCTTTCGTCCTTGTACTAAGGACTTCAACAGCAGAATGATTTATTCTCTACTGATTGTTAACATCACCCGAGGGAATAGTGAGCGATGTTAACAAATAGAAGACCAAATTCAAGTTTGTCTGAGGTATCACGACACATCTACACAGTTTGCCCGGGCCATACGGTATCTTGGGACTCAGTAAACATCTTAGATCGAGAACAATCATGGTTTGAGCGGGGGGTTAAAGAGTCTATATACATCCGTGCTCACAAACCAACGCTGAACAGGGACGCGGGCCGTTACAATCTGCCGCATATCTGGGACAATTTGTTAACATCGCTCAATTGAACAGTTTAAACATTATCAGATATGAATAATACTACACAGTTAAGCTTTCACGAAAATTCCGTATTAGTTTAGAAGTTTTAATGTTACTTTCAGTCTCAACCATATTTTAAATTTTTTCCGGACATTTTAGTACTACTTTTAGGCACGTCCATTTTAGTGTTTTTTTTAGTTAGTTCCCTTGATTTAAGCTATTTATAACATCAATACAATATATATGCAAATTTACTAACACCTCCAACATGATCTGAGGTGTAGGTAATGCTTTATATATAAATATGGGATATATGCATATATCCACTAGGCAATAAATCATTTACACAAGGCGTGTTGATGGTATAATGTGGGGTGTTGGATAAAAGATGATTGGGTGTTGGTCACTACACACGTCGTGTTGGTTAGTAAGTGTGGTGTATTGCTTACTACACACGGTGTGTTGATGGTATAATGTGGGATGTTGGATGGTAGATGATTAGGTGTTGGTCACTACACACGGCGTGTTGATGGTATAGTATGGGGTATTAGTCACTACACGTCGTGTTGGATAGTAAGTGTGGGGTATTGGTCACTACACACGGCGTGTTTATAGTATAGCGCGGGGTGCTGGATAGTAGATAACTAGGTGCAGATAGTAGATGACTAAGTGTTGGATATTAGAACACTGGGTCTGGAATACAGGAACATAATGATAAATCTATGGACTAACGGCGTAATGTTAAATTCCCGTTTTGCCCTATAACGGCCCCTATTGTTAACCTACGGCAGAATGTTCATTCCCGTTTGACCCTATAACGGCCCACAATGCAAACCTACGGTGTGATGTTAAATTACCGTACGACTCTCAAATATTAAGATCAACCACTTCTAGCAATATACACAATGTAACCCCATGTGAGGTTAACCACGTATAGCAATGTAACAATGTAGCCTCAATGTTAAATTCCAGTTAGAGACTCAATGTTGAATTCCTGTTTGACCGTATAACGGCCCCGAATGTAAACCTACGGTGTAATGTTAATTCCCCTTTGACTCCCAAGTGACCCGTATAGCTAACTACTCATTACGATAAAAAAAAAAACGCGTAATTTACTACAGACATCTGAAGCATTACATACATTTGGGTATAAAATTGAAGCAGTACATTCAGTTAGGTATAAAACTGAGCAAGATACATGGTGTTGTCCTTTCCCAACAAAAACCTTGGCTTAAATCATATATCGAGTTCAATACAAGTTTGAGACAAAAACCTTGGCTTAAATCATATATCGAGTTCAATACAAGTTTGAGACAAAAAGCCGACTAAAGATTTTAAGAAGGATTTCTTTAAATCGATGAACAACTCTGTATTCGGTAAAAAAGACAGAATCTGAGGAAAATAACAACTGTGAAAAAATGTCCGAGTTAAAATAAATGTTTTTAACTCCCGCTGACTTTTATAAAATTTTCAAAGCCCTCTGGGTGTGTTTGTGTGTGTGTGGATCAAACTTGCATACATGCATAGTTTGATCTCGCCTCTGTAACTTGGATTTGAATTTATTTATTTATTAATTTTTTTATTTATTTATTTATTTATTATGCAAACTGTTTAGTGTGTGCTACACTGAAGATATTATTACAGTGTAAATCGAAAGCATTGGTAGGTAGGGGTGACAGAACATACTCGCTGTGGAACACACGCATCACATAGACATGTTAAATTAGGTGCTTGTCATGGCAGCATAATACATTCGGGAGTGTAGTCACGTCAGCATGGTAAACTTCGTGAGTGTAGTCAGGTCAGCATAGTAAACTTCATGAGTGTAGTCAGGTCAACATGATAAACTTTGTGATGTAGTCGGGTATTGCATTATCATTCTAATTCAGCATACAATTACAAGACCCCATTATTGCAGTGATACATAGAACCGTAAATCAATCTTTAAATTATGCATATACAGTATCTAAGTTGTCACACTTAATTCGGAAAACAAAAGTCAATAGGGACTTAATTTCAGCGGACACTGTGGACATAAGCGAGATACTTTAAAACATCGCCTTAACCAGCGGATCTGTGTTCGAATCTCAGTAGTGGACGAATTGAAAACAGTTCTTTAACCTGTATGATAATATTCTTTGTCCATATCTAATCTCGCTTCATATTATCAGGCATCCTCTGTAGGATCCAGGGAATGTCCACTCTGTCTGGTGTAGTAGCTTCATATTATCAGGCATCCTCTGTAGGATCCAGGGACTTTCCAGTCTGTCTAGTGTATATTTTTAGCTTCATACACATATTATTTTGAAATATCACGACACTGACTCTTAAAATAAATCATCCCAATTCACTGCAAATAAAACACTAAGCTTTTAGTCCCACACACTGGGTTAATTACGCTATAAACAAAGTGTTATTCTCAATGGCAGCAACACATTTAACGACACACTTTATAGACCAGAGACCTTCTAAGTGATTATATTACGAAAAAATCTCTTAATTGTGTTTTCTCAGACTTAGATCACTTCTTGTTCATCTCTTTGATCTTCAAAATAATTCAGACAGAGATACGTGCATAATTAGACTTGATTTTTGTTTAAAATGTGGACCTGTTATTTTCAGTAATTACATTCATATTTATCACGGAATTAATGTAATGAAACAATTTTCCATAATACCGATTTATCTTTCAGATCAGTTGCCTCTATTAAAGAAACTTCACACTACAATTTAAGGTATTGTGATCACCTTGATTTCATACCGAATAGAATCGCATTGTATCAAAATTCAATTATTCCGTCTGCCACTAGTAAGTGGAACAATTTGGACCAGTCTACTAGGAACGAATAATCTATTAAGGCCTTAAACGTTTATAATTCACCTGATAAACCTCCCACGTGTGTTGAATATGGTAATCGTCGTGATAATATTCTGCTGCATGTTTACGACATATAAAAATTATTTTGCTAAATTTGATTTATATCGTGGTAATATCAGAAACGACCCATCCTGACTGCGTGGTTCACCGATTGAAAACGATTTTCATTGCATGTTTGAATGTAATCTTTACTGTCATCATCATGCTGTTTTACTTCAAAAAAATGTCTTGGATGGACCCAATCGATTTGTATACACTTTTGTGTGGGAAGGAACATCTTTCTGTTGCATTGAATTGATATATATATATATATATATATATATATATATATATATATATATATATATATATATATATATATATATATATATATATATATATATATATATATATATATGCCTACTGAAGTGAAAATTATCTTATGAATACCAAACGTTTTGATTATTGATTTTCTTATATTTCTACATGATTGGTTGTCAGTAGGAATAAATAATGCATACGTGGCATATGTATGTATGTATGTATCCTATGTTCTGTAGACGACGATGACGACAGCGATGATAATATTGATGTTCATGACGACAATGATTTAGTTTGTACGTATTTATTATACGTTGCTCAAGTACTTGCTTGATTTACTTGCAGAAATGTTTTAGCTGGTAATTCGGTTGATATTTGTCAACTAATACAAGTAAGTATTGTCCTGCGTAAAACTAACCCAAGTACAGGTAAGTATTGTCCTGCGTAAAACTAACCCAAGTACAGGTAAGTATTGTCATGTGTAATAATTACCCAAGTACAGGTAAGTATTGTCATGTGTAATAATTACCCAAGTACAGGTAAGTATTGTCATGTGTAATAATTACCCAACTACAGGTAAGTATTGTCATGTGTAATAATTACCCAAGTACAGGTAAGTATTGTCAGGTGTAAAACGTACCTAAGTACAGGTAAGTATTGTCATATGTAAAACTTACCTATATAAGGTGTGTTGGAAGAATATAAATGCAAAAATAATCTGGGTATCATCCGTCATTCCCTTGCCATCACCATCTTTCCTTCCTTTCTTTTTACTTTACCTGATCTATCTTTTTTAATATTTATTTCCTACGTATTGTGTTATTTGTTAAGTTTTCCTTGCCATGCGATATAATTATATTGCGGAGAGCAACTTGCAGGTTCTTATTAACTTGTTTCCAATCAACTCGCTATTTCAATAAGATTAAACTAATTAAATAATTTGTAGTATCTGATACTAATTATAGTACGTAATCCATATCATACAAGCAAGAACATACACTTTCGACCCGTTTGTGACTTAGTTTTATCAGATCATGGACTTCACTTGTTATACATTGGTCGTCCAGGGCATAATTTAAAACCATCTAACTGTAAAGACAACTTACCTACTATGGGAAACGTTCCGATTGTTTCGCGCCAAATTTTTTTTTTGGGGGGGGGGGGCGGGGGGCCGGCTACGCACCCTACCCGACCCCACCCCCTGGATTCCAGCCCCCCTCCCCGCCCCCCGATACAGGTTTTCATTGTGCTTTATGCGTTGTCTTCTTGTATTTCTTGCAAGTTTTACGTGTATGGTAGATGTACATGGTATAACTATGTATTTACTATCCACTTGTTTACTCAAAATAGAAAATCCCTATGTTTTACAAAACTGATAATTTTTAAACTTTCTTACAATTTCGAAATTTATCCTTTATCTTCAAATATATGAGTACAATTTTGTTATGTGTTTTTCTCCTGACCTTAGAACTAGTGGAATATGTAGCAAGGAAAACAGGCACAGTTACTTACTGTGTAACTGTGATAAACTTGTTTGCCTTGAAGTCCCAATTTTTTTAAATACCTAATACTAATTTGTAATGCTCCGAGTTTAAAGTCGTTTACTTTCTAAACTAATAAATTAAGAGGACTGGAAGGATTGGACCTGTAGAACTGGTTAGTTTAGTTTAAACAAATTTTATTGCCGCAAGAACAATATATTAACCTCAGTTGGCTTGAAAACAAATTTCAACAACCTACGAGTTCCTGTCCATTAATTGTAATAGTACTCATGATAACAAGAGTGTGACAATAAATTGCTCAAGAATGAAAAGTACATAATCAAACTAAAAAACGGCGAGGAGTGGTGATGCGTGCGGGAGCTGTATATAAGAGTAAGATCAGGGTATGAAACGATTAGTATGTTTGATATATTTTGTGTTTCGAGTAGAATAGATTTATTTTCTTAAATTGTTAGTGTTTCACATCTGCAGAACAGAATCTGCCATGTTGTCGTTACTAGCCATGTAAGCCTTTGAATGTGCCACGTTATCGTTACTAGCCATGTAAGCCTTAGAATGTGCCACGTTATCGTTACTTGCCATGTAAGCCTTTGAATGTGCCACGTTATCGTTACTAGCCATGTAAGCCTTTGAATGTGCAACGTTATCGTTACTAGCCATGTAAGCCTTTGAATCGTACACGTTATCGTTACTAGCCATGTAAGCCTTTATATCTTAAACTTTATCTTTACTAGCCATGTAAGCCTTTGAATCTGCCATGTTATCGTTACTAGCCATGTAAGCCTTTGAATCTTAAACGTTATCGTTACTTGCCATGTTAGCCTTTGAATCTTAAACGTTATCGTTACTTGCCATGTAAGCCTTTGAATCTTAAACGTTATCGTTACTAGCCATGTAAGCCTTTGAATCTTAAACTTTATCGTTACTAGCCATGTAAGCCTTTGAATCTTAAACGTTATCGTTACTAGCCATGTAAGCCTTTGAATCTTAAACGTTATCGTTACTAGCCATGTAAGCTTTTGAATCTTAAACGTTATCGTTACTAGCCATGTAAGCCTTTGAATGTGCCACGTTATCGTTACTAGCCATGTAAGCCTTTGAATCTTACACGTTATCGTTACTAGCCATGTAAGCCTTTGAATCTTAAACGTTATCGTTACTAGCCATGTAAGCCTTTATATCTTACACGTTATCGTTACTAGCCATGTAAGCCTTTGAATCTTACACGTTATCGTTACTAGCCATGTAAGCCTTTGAATCTTAAACGTTATCGTTACTATCTATGTCAGCCTTTGAATCTTACACGTTATCGTTACTTGCCATGTAAGCCTTTGAATCTTAAACGTTATCGTTACTAGCCATGTAAGCCTTTGAATCTTACACGTTATCGTTACTAGCCATGTAAGCCTTTGAATCTTACACGTTATCGTTACTAGCATGTAAGCCTTTGAATCTTAAACGTTATCGTTACTATCTATGTCAGCCTTTGAATCTTACACGTTATCGTTACTAGCCATGTAAGCCTTTGAATGTGCCACGTTATCGTTACTAGCCATGTAAGCCTTTGAATCTTAAACGTTATCGTTACTAGCCATGTAAGCCTTTGAATCTTACACGTTATCGTTACTAGCCATGTAAGCCTTTGAATCTTACACGTTATCGTTACTAGTCATGTAAGCCTTTGAATCTTAAACGTTATCGTTACTAGCCATGTAAGCCTTTGAATGTGCCACGTTATCGTTACTAGCCATGTAAGCCTTTGAATCTTACACGTTATCGTTACTAGCCATGTAAGCCTTTGAATGTGCCACGTTATCGTTACTAGCCATGTAAGCCTTTGAATCTTACACGTTATCGTTACTAGCCATGTAAGCCTTTGAATCTTAAACGTTATCGTTACTTGCCATGTAAGCCTTTGAATCTTACACGTTGTCATTATTATCCATGCAAGCCTTTGCATTTTACACGTTATCGTTACTAGCCATGTCAGCCTTTGAATCTTACACGTCATCGTTACTTGATATGTAAGCCTTTGAATTTTACACGTTATCATTACTATCTGTGTAAGCCTTTAAATCTTACACGTAATCGTTACTTGCTATGTAAGCCTTTGAATCTTACACGTTATCATTACTATCTATGTAAGCCTTTGAATCTTACACGTTATCGTTACTAACCATGTAAGCCTTTGAATTTGCCACGTTATCGTTACTAGCCATATAAGCCGTTGAAAAAGCTAAAGTCGTTGATTGTGGTAAAATGGACATAAAAGAAGACATGGAGATCATTTTCGATCTCAGATCTCAAAAGCAAGAGGGATCGCACAATATAAATCATAATTAAAAGCAATACATTTGTGTAAAATTTAGTATTTCCTATTGCCGTGAGAAATGTAGAGAGGAGCTGAATTAGAAGGGATTGAAGTATCTTTTTCAGTGGCGTAACCCAAATTATGCCCCTTTCAAAAATTAAGAAATGGGCCCCCCTAAGGTTAAAAAACACTTGATATTTTGGGTTCCCTTTTTCAAAAGTCCTCCACCCACCCCCACCCCACCCCACCCCACCCCACTCCCCACCCCCGCATTGCAGGGGCCGAGGGGCGGTAATTATGACACTGATCTATTTGTAAGCCTTCTAAAGTTAGTTTATTTCTCATTACCGGTGTAAGGTTGTTCCAATGTTTGAGTGTACATGGCATGTAGGATTTTTAAAATATAGATGTAAGTACAGTATACTGTACCAAGTTGTAATGAAATATATATGTATGTACATGATAATGTACCAAGTTGTAATGAAATATACATGTACGTACATGATACTGTACAAACATTATTTCTCAAATTATAATTACTGACATTTTTAACATAGGGTGGTAGTAATTCAAATAATTAATCAGGAGTTTGAATGTGTTGGATTTTATAACATTTTCATATATTTTGTAATGTTTGTCTAGCAGACAGAGAATTCCATCAAGTTTCATAATATAAAGATTCTGTACTAGCATACACACACAAATCGGTTGCTATTAAAATCTTCAATTAACTTTTTTCGTCTAGTTATCGATAGTTATCCAGAGCAGTACACTTTTGGTCAGTCTTTAAGTTATATTTTCGTACAGCTTTTGTGAAGGTTCAACATGTTTTGTCATATTATCTGTCATTAGATGATTATCTCGGGACTTCAGTGAACTAGTACTCGTATCGCTTTCAATTTCTATTTTTTTTATTTTTCTATCGAAATGTACTCCTTTGTATCTATGGCATGCTAACATATACACTATTCGGGGAATAGATGTTTCTAGCCAAATATGCTATTGGCTCTGTTTTTTTCATTTCCTTGAATTCAGACCTTTCTTTATCAAAGTATAATATTATTTACTATGTACCGGTGTTAGAATACTTTCTTTCATGGCCATTGATGCTATGTGGCAAATAATTGTCCGTTCTTGAGATCGCAAAGCTTCGGGACGGTTTAGATCTCGAGAAACGTCCTCCGATTCTTTGCCGCCCTTTCGGGTGCTGCCACCCGAAATAGGCTGGGCTTAAGTTTTATTCCTTCATTTTTTTTTTTTTTAAACTATATCCAATTATTTTATGGCAATTAACTCTTTGTATTCCCGAGACGACTTTTACCCAAGATTGCGAACAATTCTCACACTCAACACTCAGACTCAACTTCAAATGCTGATGTATGATTGGCTGACATCTAAATGGCTAATATATGATAGGCTAATGTCAAATTACGGACCAATCAGACGTCAGAAGTTTGAGTTAAATCCGAGTCTTAGGGTGAGAATTGTTTTTTAATTTCAGAAACAGGTCAGATTTGTCTTCTATTTTCAGAACTATCATTAGGACTATTTAGTCTTGAGAAAGTATATAGTACGCTTTCACTGTGAACTTCATCTGGTCGGACATTTTCATGTTCAAGTATGTTCTATTCCATTCTCGTTGATGTGTTTTTAGCTCACCTGACGGTAAAGCCAAGAGAGTGTATAATGTGATCATATGCCTCTGGTGTGTATTGCCCACTGCTTTTAAAAACGTGATCGGCCAGTTTCAATCAAGTATGACCAGAAACATCCTGATTATGGTCTTTCAAAGTTATACACTTTATGCCAATCTGAAATATAGCCGCTATAGTAAAAAATAAAAAATAAATTTAAAACGATTTCTCAAAAGCCTCTCAACATAATGAGACCAAATTTCATAGAAAGCATTCTGGCATGAAGACCTTTTACATGTGCATCAATAATGACGATACGCTATCAAATATGGCCGCAGTTCTAATTAAATAGGAAAGCCTTAAAACTATTTTTTAACAAAAATCACTCAACAAAATATAACAGCAAGTATCCTTCCATTAAGGTCTTTCAAAATTAAAAATGATGGCGATCTGCCGTTAAATATGGCCGTCGTTACTACAAGATAGAAAAACATTTAAACGACTTTTCAAAAACCGTCTGTAAGACCTAAATTTCAAGTAAGTATTCTGGCATGAAAGGCTTTTAAATGCTTTCAAATGTGTACAAATGATGCCTATCTCCTCCGTTACTAAAAATAGAAAACTACTTTAGACAACTTCTTCTCAAGAAAAGCTTAACAGAATTTAAACAAAATTAAAGGAAAAAATTGTTGCATTAAGGCCCTTAAAGTTTTTACAAATACGGTCGCCGTTACTAAAAATAAATGCATCAAAATGTTTTAATTACTAATTCGCAAAAACCCCTCAGAATTTGACCAAATTTGTCAGAAAGCGTCCTGGCATGAAGTCGTTACTAATTTTTACAATTAATCCCAATCTGTTTTCAAAAATGGCTGTTGTTACTAAAAAAAAAAAAAAAAAAAAAAAAAAAAAAAAAAAAAAAAAAAAAAAATTTAAATTACATCTTTTCAGAATGCGATGGAAATAATTTTATCCAATTTAGCGGAAAACATTCTGGAATAGAGACTTTATAAGTTTACTCAAATTACGTCGATCCGTCATCAAATATGGCCATCGTTACCAACAGTAGAAAACTTTAAAATGAATGCTCAAGAACCGCTCAACAATGCGAGAAGGTTTTCTGTGCAAACGATGCCGATCTGCCATCCAATATGGCCACTGTAACTAAAATATAACAATGTTTTAATTACTTTCTTTAAAAAACAAAAGGCAAAAAAACAAGCAAACACACACAAAAAATGCTTAACAGAATTCGACGAAATTCTACAGAAACATCCTGGCCTAAAGGCCTTTTCGTTTTATACAAATGATGCTGATCTGTCGTCAAATATGAAAGAAGCTACAAAAGACTTCAGACAGACAATTCTTTTCATATCTGATCACCAGAGTTTGAAGAATATTTTTTACATTAGGCATCCTACTAACCCAAATTTCTTGATCATCTGCTCTAGCGTTTGAGATTTTGGCAGATGTCAGACTGGTGAACGATCTCAGACCCAGTTAGGCCTCATGTTGGCTTTGACAATCAACAGAGAGTTAAATATTACATTTTTTTGTCATCTGTTTACCCCACAAATGGATTATAAAGAATCAAATCAAGATTTAGTGCTTGTGCAAGAGATAATCTCACTTGTGTAAACTATATAAATCTTATTAATGTGCGGCAGATCATTTGCCCGTCACTAACTTAAGGAAAAGTCATGTGTTGTCACAAATGCTCTATGGATAAATATAGCTTTTAAACTTTTGTATGACTTGCGATTCTGCTTCCCCGTTTTATCCGTAAAATATAAAATATAAATACAAGCTTCCTTCGTTTGGCAAAACAGGATGTTCTTTTGATTTTATCTATTTTTTTTTTATCTATATATGACTGAACTATTGTGGTCGTTGGGGTAAGAATTACAGCTTAAGAGCTAAGTTACTAATTCTTTATGGCGTGCATTGTCAGTACTTCCGCCCTCCCCCCACCCCCACCCCACCCCCAGTCCATGAAATATGAAATACTCGTTGTTGATGTCATTGAATTAATAACTGCATTAAACACGGACATCTTGTAAGCAACATGACACAGGAAAAAGACAACTGGTATACGACGCCCTCTAAGGCAAGGCTTGAACCCCACCCACCCACCCACTCTCTCTCTCTCTCTCTCTCTCTCTCTCTCTCTCTCTCTCTCTCTCAGCAAAAATATTATGTACATGATCTGTGATTTTCAATGAAAACACCTGACAAATGAGCACCGTAGATCTGAGCACGTATGCTTTACATTCTGCTACAATTCTATATTATAACCTACTTTGCTCCGTTATTACATACCCATTTAATCTGACATGATACAAGTGTTCAATCCATTATCTCAGTATCGCACACACAGACAAGAACAAGTCAGATGTTTTCACTGACGTCCTAGCTTCGATGTTTTTTTATACACTGGTGCAAACTTTAATAAATTCCAATTTGCTTTGAATTTTATTGACACTCTATAGCTAAAGATATCTGGAAAGCGTACAAATAAATACGTGTGTAGTTTTGTTTATATACTATGCGAAAAATGTATGGAGTACTTTTTCTCAATGACCCCAATATAATGTATACACTACAGTACACGCCATTTTATCGTCTCCTAAATCTGTAATGAGTTAGATTTCTTTGATGCAGTACGACCACCATTCCTCACAGCCAATTCACTTATTTTCATAAAAGATATTTTTAAGTACTACCAGGAGACTATTTCACCAAACCATTCAATAGTTTTTATAAAGCATGGCTAAACTACTTAAAACATGAGTACTCTGTTGTTAATCTTCTCCTGACCCGATCTGCTTACCTAAAATGTCACACGCATCTCAGTGTTGCGGCTTTCTCAGAATATAGTTGACCGAGTCAGCAAAGCAAACACAGCAGTCTAACGGAATGAAAAGAAGGAAAGATTGAGGGAGTGAGGAAGGAGGTATAATTATGAACAAAAACATACTGTATAACTTATGATTGAGACAAACGCTTTTTACCACAGTCTGCATTCCAGCTTTTCACAAAACTCTTACGTATGGCGGTATGTTAAGGTGGCTGTATGATGCGAGGGCTAAATATTATGGAAATCCGTTATGGCTAATTTGTTGGCGATAAGTGAAGGGGTTGTATAACGCATGGCGTTCCAACGAGTGAAAGCTCTGCATATAATATTCTGAAAGCCCGGTTTGTTTGAAGATTATATAGAAAGAAAGAAAGACACGTTTCGTAAATCAACAAAGGACTAATAGCTCAAATGTACAATAATTTTTTTTTAAAATACTGAAAATATATTAAATATTGCAACTCTAACCGCTAGACAATGAAAAACCTGAGGAATTTTTTAATTTTTTATTCCGATAGGAATTGAGTTTGATTTGTCTAAAATAGAACATGAGCTTTGCTCTGAATGACAAGGTAAAATGCGTATCCAAATAAACTTGTATATACGGTGCCATTTTTCCTTGTATCCAGAGTACCTACTTTTTGATTCAGATTTGCAGGTGTGTATAGTATCAATTGGGCCAGCATTTTTGTTACACTTTCTTCTACCCCCAGAATTTATAATATCATCTAAAAACTGAAATATTCGCACCATCTTCTGAAGTGTTCTTGATATTAGATTGCTACCATTTTGTGAATCTGAATATATTGCATCTCACCAAACTGCTAATACATGATCATGATTTTCGTTCCTTTTCAAACCAGAAATCTTTTTATTCCACGATCACGCTCTTTCTAATTCAATAAATCTTCGGCTGTATCGGGTTCAAAATTTTAAATTAGAAATTCAACTTTAAACTATAAATTAAAAATTCTTGTATCATGATCAACTTCTGGTTCACCCCTAATGATATCTATACTTATATTCCTGATTTGTTTTAACTGTGTAGATGTCATTTATTGTTTTACATGAATTACATCGTCCTCTACTATTTTAGGTGTCATTCAGAGTTGTAAAGGCCGAAGCCACACCATAAAAGCCGAATTGGTGTCTGGTCTCATTATCCGCTGTCGAGTTCATAGCTCTTTTAGCACGATGATTCACTGTTTCACTTATGTTGTTGTTTCAAGAAATATTGATAGATAGGTGCAAACTGAGAAATGTCCAGGTGATTCACACATGGCTTGCAATATGATTGGTCAGCGGTATACACGATCACCGTTCAGCAGTATTTAATTGAGAGTAATTGATGTCAGGATAAAATAACAGGCACGATAGTACTAACATCGGCATGATAAGGAAACGACACCTATCTACCCAATCATTCCTGGAGAAAAGTAGATGTCTTTCCGCACACTCTTTCCCCTACCGGTCGGTCGCCAATCTCGTCGTTTAAGTAGAATTATGAGCTTTAACTGATTCATATACGAATATAGCATGTATATTAATTTTTATGAGAACAATATCACCTGAGATAACCCTAGACTTTGCGGACACTATGACTACGCGCGAAATGCGCTCAAATTAATTGCGGAATACGCTCCAAACACGTGGCTAAATGACCGTCAGTGGTACGTTTTGCCTATTTTCTCCATTACACTTGATACTTTGCAGAAACGTTGTATCTCACTAGAACACTACAATCATTTTTGTCTCCCAAAGGTCAATTACTTGTGATAATACTTTGTGGTTTTGACAATTACTTCGACACAGTGTGCCTGGTGTATGCAAGCATTTCACCGGAATCCCGTATTTTATATAATTCACCTTTTAAAAATATAAATAACAGACTTTTAGACATGTAAAATATATTTTCATAGTTATTATTGAAGTTGTATTACCCTTTACTAATGATATTGTCAAATTTTCGAAATTACGCTAGGTAATATATGCAATGGTTACGCCGAGGATACGGTCAAAAAGCAATTTCTGGCTTTTATTGTATTCCGCATAATCTTTAATTCGTAAAAATTATAATATAAACTTCATCACGTATACTTTGCTTGATATAGACTAAAATATGTCGTACGCTGACTATTTTATTTATGCCAAGATCATCACACCCATAAAAGTAAATTGGTGAATTAACATCAATCAGACGATCTGAACAATCTCTATAGTAATTTATTATTCTAGACAGAACCTTTTATTTACGGAAATATCGTAATATCAAATTTTAAGTGCAGTTAGGACCTGTTTTTATATAAGTGCTTGAAATGGTTGCAATTTATGTTTCAGTCCTCTCTGCGTCTTCCGAAATCGCTCGTAATTTTGAATCCTCTCTTCGTCTTCTGGTATTGCTTGTGATTTTGAATCCTCTCTGCGTCTTCCGATATTGCTTGTAATTTTGAATCCTCTCTACGTCTTCTGATATTGCTTGTAATTTTGAATACTCTCTGCGTCTTCCGATATTGCTTGTAATTTTGAATCCTCTCTGCGTCTTCCGATATTGCTTGTAATTTTGAATCCTCTCTGCGTCTTCCGATATTGCTTGTAATTTTGAATCCTCTCTGCGTCTTCCGATATTGCTTGTAATTTGATACCGTTCTGAGTGTTCTTAATGCCAGGTAAATAAAATCAGTGTGTTCCAATGAGGCATTCTGGGAAGGAGAATGACGACTGTGTCAGGTAAATAAAATCAGTGTGTTCCAATGAGGCATTCTGGGAAGGAGAATGATGAGGATGCCAGGTAAATACAATCAGTGTGTTCCAATGAGGCATTCTGGGAAGGAGAATGACGATGATGCCAGGTAAGTAAAATCAGTGTGTTCCAATGAGGCATTCCGGGGAGGAGAATGACGACGATGCCAGGTAAATAAAACCAGTGTGTTCCAATGAGGCATTCCGGGAAGGAGAATGACGACGATGCCAGGTAAATAAAATCAGTGTGTTCCAATGAGGCATTCCGGGAAGGAGAATGACGATGATGCCAGGTAAATAAAATCAGTGTGTTCCAATGAGGCATTCCGGGAAGGAGAATGACGACGATGCCAGGTAAATAAAATCAGTGTGTTCCAATGAGGCATTCGGGGGAGGAGAATGACGAATATGCCAGGTAAATAAAATCAGTGTGTTCCAATGAGGCATTACGGGGAGGAGAATGACGACGATGCCAGGTAAATAAAACCAGTGTGTTCCAATAAGGCATTCTGGGGAGGGAGAATGACGACTGTGTCAGATAAATAAAATGTGTTCCAATGAGGCATTCTGGGGAGGAGAATGACGACTGTCAGGTAAATAAAATCAGTGTGTTCCAGTGAGGCATTCTGGGGAGGGAGAATAACGACTGCGTCAGGTAAATAAAATTAGTGTGTTCTTATGAGGCATTCTGGGGAAGAGAATGACACAAGGTCTCTCGTCAAACACATACCATATGACTTTAGATCTGATTTAGTATTAACTGATATATGCATCATGCTAGAAATAAGTAATTATCTGTTTAATTAAATGATGGATACATCAATAAATCTCACTTTATAAGCTGTCAATAGATTCTAACCTAGATTTAAAACTACGTTTTCATCAATATTCTCCAAAAGTTGTAACAATTTGAACACGATTGGTCTGACCCAAAATTATCTGACATGCACTGTGGACATTGTATAATAAAGTTATATTCATTTTCATTTTCTCAAATATGCAAATTTTCAAGACAATCATCATAGAACATCTTTTCTCTTGGTATTTGAACAAGTATACATTTTCCCGTCTTTAGCGCATGAGCAGAAATTCTAACATGGTTAAAAATTGATATTATTCTTTCTTTTTCTAATGTTTCAATTATTCTCTAACTTAACTTTCATTTTTTTTAAAATTTCTTTGTACATTATTAATTTGACATAACGGATTTTCCCAAACGTGACCAAAACCTTTACTTTGTAAGGTACTTTTAACTTATAATGCCCAACTGTTTATTTTTTTATATTTTTTTTTCTTCCTGATTACATAGTTATTACATATGAAATGCGGTTGTAATAACAAAATATATGTACACGTGTATGACGTGATACAAGGTCCTGGGCCCTATTAAATATGCAGACAATTTAATTGCCCTTTATTAAAGTATGTCACATAGGACGATACGCATCAATGCAGACATTAGCTTTAAGATCACATGCTGTCGATTGGCGAAAATATCAGGCTAATTGAAGCAAAGAATATGCACAAGGTGAGACCACAAACCGGTTCGCTTCTGGCGCTTGTCACGTACGGTGCCTGGAAAACAAATTGGCTTAGCCATTGTTTACTGGACACTCGTCACGTTACCATAATATGGTCGGGAGTGTCGTCACGTCCGCCAGGTCAGAAAGTCAGCTTTCAGTCTCAACATGTATGCAGAAGATCCAAAAGTTAGACAATGGTGTTTTTTCTGGCGCACCAAACATTATGTGCAACGTTCCAGACGATTAAATAAATAAATACATGCAATCAACCCCATATAGAATGAAATAAAATAAATATGTCAACCAATGGCCTCGGGGTTATTTTTTTTGTGTGTGTGTGGGGGGGGGGGGGGGTGATTCCATGGAACAGATGATTGTCGCGTGTCAAGTGTTACCTGTTAAAACTTAATTTTAAGTCCTGTGTGAAGAGTCTATGAAGGCAGACGACCCGTCGTCTTTATAATGACGTCCTGTCCTCTCGAAAAGGTCTTATCATATTTGTAACATTCTCGAAAAGCGCTCTTCAGTCAAAAGCAATGAATTGATTTTTTAAGACTTCAACAAATCAATACTAATCTATTTTCCTAAATTCTTTATTTTCTCTATGTATCAGAATACACCAATAACTATATCACATTTATGACGATTTTAAACATGGTATAGTGTCATGGTGGACTTATCGGATGGCGGGATTACCATCATTTGAACAAATTTTAAAATCCTCTATGGTAGGATTTACGATTACTTTAAGTTAGTGCACTAATTTAATTTATTTAGTCACTCCAGGCCTTTAGTACACTAATTTAATTTATTTAGTCACTCAAGGTCTGTATATTTATCCACATAACTTGAGCCAGGACTAGTCTAAAATCTAGCAATATGATAAGCTGACATATTATTGGAAGACATGCTTCGAAATCCTCCCTTACTAATTATAATATATATATATATATATATATATATATATATATATATATATATATATATATATATATATATATATATCCAGAATTTATTTGCAACAAATTTCCAATTTTTCTTAAGCTTCTACGGTCACTCAGATCTTAAGAGTCAACTGGTTACCATGTCTTTTAAGAATCATCACAGTCCACTGCACGTAATAAATTAGTCACTGAGTTCCACCATCTTGACTAATTATGTTTAAACAAAGCGTTATTCCCAATTTTGGCAACACAATTACTAATGTGGAGACGATAGACCTTTCAAAAGTAGTTGTCCAACGAAAATATGGTTAAGTGGGTTTTTTCCCTATAGTTAATCGCTCCTTGTTTCTTCATTAAGTAGTAGCAAACGTTTTCTTCCTGCAAGTCCTCTGTTCTTCAGAATAACTCAGACAGAATCACTTGCTCAGTTAGGCTGAATTATTCTGTAAATGCGGACCTATTGTTTTTAATATTTATGAGAAAAATAAGAACAGTTTGCAGAATGAAAATTATATAAATTTTTTAATAAATTTACTGTGTACATTTATTTTAAGCAATATTTATTTTCCAATACTCAAGAGTAATCATCGTACTATGCAAACTAAAGGATTTGGAAAAATGAGTGTTAACGTACTTTTGTAAATTAATCTCCTATTTATGACGACACTTTGCCATACAAAGCTGAAAAAATAGATTTAGAGTAAGTGAATTGCCCGCGTATACAAATGATATACGGTCAATATAAATAGATTTAGAGTAGGTGAATACATGTACATACAATTGTATGCATACATATGATCTACGGTCAATATAAATAGATTTAGAGTCAGTGAATACCTGTACATAAAACTGAATGCGTATACAAATGATATACGGTCAATATAAATAGATTTAGAGTAGGTGAATACATGTACATAAAATTGTATCCGTATACAAATGATACAAATAGAATGTCTTTGAAAGCACAATATTGGCATACACGCAAATCTGTTTAAATAATACTTAATAGAGAGTAGGTTGTATATATATATATATATATATATATATATATATATATATATATATATATATATATATATATATATATATATATATATATATATGTGTGTAACAATATATATATTGTTACGACTCTATGGTCTAAGAAAAATGTAGCAGAAAGAAAGTGAAACCAACAAATCAAGTAAAAATCAACATGCAATTTATTACTAGATAATTAAAATGAAAAATCAAAAAGTCACTTACAGTAATGTGTTTTGAAATCCTAATAATCCAATAAGAATGATTGTTCTAATCACAAGTCCTAAATATAGAATGTTCCGAATGTTGTGATGTGCTAATGGTCTCCAAAGTCCTGATGTACTAGAAATCTTGATGTGCTGATGTTAAAATGAAGTATTCCAAAATCTCTGAATAAGTTCACTTAAATTCCAAAATCATCAATTAAAAATCCAAAATCCAAAAGTTTATGAGCACTGTTATAATCCAATGAATATTTAAAATAATTCCTCTCTTAGAATTTGGAATGAATTTTCACAACTGTAATAGCTCTTTACAAGACTGATGGTAATGTCAAAACTGAAAAAAATGTCCACCAAACATGGTATATATAAAGATTGGTCACATGACAGAATGTTCTAGAATATGAGTCATCTTAATGGAATTCTAACTGTAAACAAAATTCAACCTTGACCTTCAAATTGAGAAAACATATTGATCAAAACAACCTAATTCAAGGACACTAGTTAAACATGTTTTTCCTGATAACATTAAGATTTAAGCAAATATTAAAGTGAAGAAACATTTATAATTTCCTAAAATATTTATAATATTATATAAACATCATACATAACACCTCCCCTCATAAAGAAAAAGAAAGATTTATATAATAAAGCTTTCTTTTGAATATACATCTAATAGTACAATAACCAAAATTACATAAGAACATGTTTTATGATACTGGACTTAATTACATCAAGCAATATTACATTTCTAGGCACGTGAGAGTGCATCTGCAATCACATTGTCTTTTCCCCTGATGTGTTTGATGTCAATGTTATATTCTTGCAATATCAAACTCCATCTCAACAATCTCCGATTTTTATCTTTCATTTTGTTGATGAAAGTAAGGGGATTGTGATCACTGTACACAATAATTGGAGAAAGAACTGAGGTAACATACACTTCAAAATGCTGTAAAGCCAATATCAAAGCCAAACATTCCTTCTCAATTGTGGAATAATTTTTCTGGTGCTTGTTTAGTTTTTTAGAAAAATAACACACAGGGTGATCCACACCACTTTTGTCTTCCTGAATCAATACTCCACCAACCCCTACATCACTTGCATCAACAGATAATTTAAATGATTGGCTAAAATTTGGTGCAGAAAGAACTGGTGCATTCTTAAGCATGGCCTTTAACTTGTCAAAAGATTCCTGACACTTGTCAGACCAATGAAATTTGGTTTTCTTACTCAATAAACTTGTCAAAGGTTCTGCAATTTTGGAAAAATTGGAACAAAATTTCCGATAATATCCAGCCATACCTAGAAATCGCATCAGTTGCTTTTTACAAATTGGAACTTGAAATTCAGAGATAGCTTTGACCTTAGCTTCTATAGGTTTAACTTGACCTTGTCCCACAATATGTCCTAAAAATGTGACACAAGCATGGCAAAACTCACTTTTGCTCAAATTAATTGTCAGATTCGCATCACTGAGTCGATCGAAGAATTTTCGAATGGTTTCCAAATAATCTTCCCAGGTGTTGTTGTAGATAATGACGTCATCGATATAAGCGTCACAATTATCAAGACCAAATGTTACCATGTTCATCAGACGTTGAAACGTTGCAGGCGAATTTTTCATTCCAAACGGCATGACTTTATATTGATAAAGTCCATCTGGAGTTGCAAATGCTGAAATTTCTTTTGCCCTTTCCGTCAGTGGAATTTGCCAGAATCCTTTTAAAAGGTCAAACTTGGTGACATATTCCGCATTTCCAATTTTATCAATGCAATCGTCCATTCTTGGGATTGGAAATGAATCTGTTTTGGTGACACTGTTGACTTTTCTATAGTCAGTACACATACGGAATGTATTATCTGGCTTGGGAACAAGAATACATGGTGAACTCCAGTTACTTTTACTTGGTTCTATGAAATCATTCTCCAGTAAATACTGAATTTCTCTCTTCAGATAGTTCTGTTTGAGAGGATTTATCCTATAAGGATGCTGTTTCACAGGCGCAGAATCTACAATGTCAACGTCATGATAAATTTTACTTGTTCGTGTTGGAACATCAGGAAACAAGTGCTCATAGTCATGTAATAGCTGTTTTAGTTCATTTCTTTCCTGTTGTTGTAGATGTGAAAGTTTCTGGTCTAGATTGTTCAATATTTCTGAATTCCGAAGATTGGTTATACCAGAGTCACTATAGTCTGATCGTACTCCATCGTTGATATCTTCACTGTGTGGGACAGGTACAACTAAATTAACTGAATAATTAGCTGAGCTATCTCTGTCAAAATATTCCTTTAACATATTTATATGACAAAGTTGTTTTTGTTTCCGTCTCCCAGGAGTGTTAATGATATAATTTAAGTCATTTACTTTCTTTTCAACGGTATAAGGACCATAAAATTTAGCCTGAAGAGGATTCTGAGGTATGGGAAAGAGAGCCAGAACTTTGTCACCAGATTTAAACTCCTTTTCCTGTGAATTTCTGTCATACCTTAATTTCATTTTTGACTGGGTAGTGTGAAGATTAGTTCTTGCTACTTCACAGGCCTTTGACAGCTTGTATTTGAAATCAGAGACATAATCAAGAAGATTAATCTTTGAATCTTCATTTGAAAGAAGTTTCTCTTTCAGTAATTTCAATGGTCCACGGACAGTATGACCAAAAACTAGTTCAAAGGGACTAAAACCCAACGACTCTTGAACTGATTCCCTAACAGCAAACAACAACAAATGAACACCCTCATCCCAATCCTTTTCTGTATCAAAGCAATATGATCGAATCATATTCTTCAAAGTTTGATGAAATCTTTCCAAAGCACCTTGACTTTCAGGGTGATAGGCAGAAGATGATTTTAAACAGTGGATGTAATTCAATGCATCACTTTATCACCAACCTCCCACCCAAATCCCCAATCCTTCCCTCAATTTCTTCCACCCTATACCCCCCAACACCACCTCAAACCCCACTAAAACTAAAAAACAAACACCTCTTCCAATCCAATTCCACAATACTCATCCCCCCATCATTACCCCCCCTACAATTAGATCCATCCAATTAAACTTACCCTTCCCCCCCCCCTACACCCAAACAACCACCCCATTAACCACCCCCATCTTCCACTTAATCCTCATCTCCAACTTACACAACATCAATTTAAAACCACCCCAAATCCCCTATATCCCCTCACATCCTACAAACTCCCCCACCCAAAATCTAAACTTCCCCCCCACCCCCATCAACCCTCACAATATCCCCTACAACCTTCCACCACCCATCCCCTCCCCCTTCTAAACCATTTCACCCAACCTCCAAACCCATACTCACTCCAACTATCCCCCCCCAAATCACTCACCATCCCCCACTACCCCCTCTTTACCCACCTTATTACACCCAAACCACACCTTCCCCCAAAAACCCCCCCCCTACCCCCCCATTCCCAATATATTCAACCTAAACCCCACCACTCCACATCCCCCCCCCCCTCACACACTTTCACAATCACCATAACCCCCTCCCCTTTCAATACTAAATACCACATCAACTCCCCCCCCTCTCCATCTAATCCCCCCCTCTTCACCCATATCACCCCACCCCAAATCAATCACCCACCCATCTTCCCCCCTATCCACCACCCCCTCCATCCCCCCACCCATATACTCACCCTTCCACCACACATCACCCCCCACCCACACCCTCTCACAAAATCCCACTCAACTACCCATCCCCCTCCTTTACCCCCCACCTTTCAAACCCTAAACTCCCTTCACCCCCAAACATCACCCCCCCCCTTCAATACCTAACCCCTATTCAACCCCCCCCCCAACACACCCTACTTACCAATCCACTACCACCCATCCCCCCCACACATTTACCCTCCTACCATCCCCCCCCTACCCCTTACCCTCCCCCACCTAATCATCCCCCCAAACCCCCCATCCTCTTCCCCAAACCCCCCTCCTCCCAACCACCATCCCCCCCCTCCCCCCAAACCAATCCTCCTCCACCCCCTCCCCCTTCCCCTACCCATCACCACCCCTCCACATCTCCTCACCCCTATACCCAACCACAAAACCAATTCACTTAAATTCCTCCACCCCCCCACCTATCACACTCCCCAACATCCCATCCATTAACCACCTCCACCCCCCCCACTCCACCTCCATTTTAAATAAAATCCCCCCCCCCCAAAATCCCCCCCCCCCCCCCCCCCCCCTCTCCCCCCCCCCCGCCCCCCCCCCCCCAACACACATGAACCCCCCCCCCCCCCCCCCCCCCCCCCCCAACCCCCTTTTATCACCCCACCCCCACCAAAATTATATATTGCTTTCAATACAAGACCGTGACCTTGACCTCGTAGAAATAAGAGCATTTGGAAAAGCTCTGTCTTTACTCTGTTGCTTATTTTTCAACTTGAAGCAATCAGAAATAACGTGCCCTTTTATTTTACAATAAGTGCACGTAGGAAGAGACAAGGATTTCTGATCAGTCTTATCAGATGTTTGATTCCTAACAGTTTTGCTGTTGTGAAATTTGGAAGTACTCGAATGAGATTGAAATGGTTTTTTTACCAGAAAACTGCTGAGAGGACGATTTATTACCAAATGAAATTTTGTGAGTCAAGGAATAATCATCAGCCATACGAGCAGCATTTTCCAAAGTTTCCACATTCTGCTCGTCAAGATAGGTTTTAACATCACTATGGATGCACCTCTTGAACTCTTCAATTGACTTTCTCATGCACTCTATCCCCTCCTGGATAGGTTTTGAAATGAAATTCTGAACATTAGATGCCATTGTAAATGCTTGTTGGTTTCACACACAAAAAATTTCTTTATTAAAAAATCTTTGCCAAAGACATAAAAAAAAATTCTCCGAGACAAAATCAATATGAATTTCAAAGATAAATTTAATATCTCTAATATGCTTTAAAGAAATTCAGATCCCAGAAGACGAGCCCCCAATTTCTGTTACGACTCTATGGTCAAAGAAAAATGTAACAGAAAGAAAGTGAAACCAACAAATCAAGTAAAAATCAACAAGCAATTTATTACTAGATAATTAAAATGAAAAATCAAAAAGTCACTTACAGTAATGTGTTTTGAAATCCTAATAATCCAATAAGAATGATTGTTCTAATCACAAGTCCTAAATATAGAATGTTCCGAATTCACGGCTGTGTCCTTGAATGTTATGATGTGCTAATGGTCTCCAAAGTCCTGATGTACTAGAAATCTTGATGTGCTGATGTCAAAATGAAGTATTCCAAAATCTCTGAATAAGTTCACTTAAATTCCAAAATCATTAATTAAAAATCCAAAATCCAAAAGTTTATGAGCACTGTTATAATCCAATGAATATTTAAAATAATTCCTCTCTTAGAATTTGGAATGAATTTTCACAACTGTAATAGCTCTTTACAAGACTGATGGTAATGTCAAAACTGAAAAAAATGTCCACCAAACATGGTATATATAAAGATTGGTCACATGACAGAATGTTCTAGAATATGAGTCATCTTAATGGAATTCTAACTGTAAACAAAATTCAACCTTGACCTTCAAATTGAGAAAACATATTGATCAAAACAACCTAATTCAAGGACACTAGTTAAACATGTTTTTCCTGATAACATTAAGATTTAAGCAAATATTAAAGTGAAGAAACATTTATAATTTCCTAAAATATTTATAATATTATATAAACATCATACATAACAATATATATATATATATATATATATATATATATATATATATATATATATATATATATATATATATATATATATATTGCATATAAACGTAAATTTACGCAATGGAGAATAGGTTATACATGTATATATATATATATATATATATATATATATATATATATATATATATATATATATATATATATCATATCAACATCAGTAAATTATTTAACTTAATCGTTAGAAAGTGTTGGAGAACTGTGTGGTATTAATCTGTAGAAAGTAGTTGGAGAACTGTGTAGTATTAGGGAAAGCAGTTTTCTACTTCTATTAAATGGCTTGTAAGTCGAGTCCAACTGCAAACAACATAGACCCTGATCTGCCGTTGCATAATGTGCCAGCAGATCAGGGTCTATGTTATTTGTTCTACTGATTACTCCTAACAAACTGCATAAACCCAGATCTGTCGGCGCATTATGGGACGGCAGATCTGGGTCTGTGCAGTTTGCAATTGGACTCGACATATAAGAGAGTACAGACGGTAAAAACAATTGCCAGGCTTCTAAAATACTGCATAATTTAAAAATGCGAGAAACCTAATGAGAGAGTATATGTTAATGCAGCTTAACTGCAAATATATTAAAGACCTAAATTATTAAATATTAAATCGTTTACTCTCTACCAAGAAATCACGCACTTTCAAAAAGATGGCCACATTGTCCCAATTTGTAAGCTAAGAGTTTCCAGACAGAAGAGTGTGCAATTTATATTGTGAAGAAAACAGAAAAATAATATTTTGTGTGATTTCAACATATTTGTGACGACGAAAAAACGTTAGTACTCTATGTTTCTCACAGGAGTACAGAGGGGAGTATATTATAGTTATGATGAAAAATACATTATTTCAGTTTACTGCGTGGTTGCCTTAATCACGCGTTAAATATTTGACCTTTTCTCTTTCCAGTCAAAAAATACTTAAGAACAGATGACAGAGTCCTGTTTAGGTTTCTTTTGAAATTTGATATAGAAGGATCATTCTTAGTTGCTTTCGATACACCATTTCTTTCTCTTTTATTGTTGCTGGAAGAAATTATGAACTATATAGTTGTGTTCTACACGTCATAGATTGTATATTGCATTATTGCGGAGGAAATACCCAGAATGGTTGTCTCTCTGACTTGGCATGATATTTTGCAAGTATTTAGGACATCTTCGATATAACAGTATGAAGCAATGTGCTAGTTTATGTTTTCTACGTCTAATGTCAAGTTTGTCCTAGCTTGATTCACTGTACAAAATACCAATGTTAGCTAACCTAGTTGCTTGTGTCACAATTCTTACGTTAATTTGTGTGAATTTCTTGTGATTCATAAAGTGCAATTATCCCATACTACATCTGCATATTCAATAATAGGACGAATAAAAGAAAATCAAGCGTCTTTAATATTAAACGATCAAGGAAAATTATAAGAATTGTGCAGTACTTTCTGACTGATACGAGGCTTAGGAGAAAATTTTACACATATGTGTATGCTATGTGCTGTCTTAGGAGAAGTAATCCTTAGGTGACAATGAGTGTCAGCCTAATTGATCAATATATCATTATGATACAAGGCATGATGGAAGGGTTTATATAGTTTTCTTTCAGAAATATCAATTGATTCAGTTTTGTTAGGATTAAATTTTAGAAGCCATTTATCTGACAATTTGTTAAATTTCTCAAGATCAAAATTCAGTATATGAGCTAATGATGCAGGCTCGCCCACAATTTATAATGGTATTGTCAGCAGAATGTCGTATATTTTATTGACTATCGACTTGATATAGATTAAAAATAAAAGGGGTCCTAATATTTATCCTTGGGGAACACCTGCCTGGATAAGTCTCCAGTCAGTCTCTCTGCTACGAATAAAAACCCTTTGTTTTCTAGTTTCAAGATAATTTTAAAACCACTCTAAAAGACGACCTGACACTCCACCCAATGAAGCTTGTGTAGAAGAACAAGATGCATAACTCTATCAAACGCAGTACTAATGTCTTAAAATACAACTCTCATTTCTTTACTCCCATCCAAAGCTTTACAGAAAGTATTCTAGATATGTAACACTGAATTTACAATGGAATCTTCTGGCAGTACACAGGATATGAAAGGTGTTATAATGTCCTAGCTGATACGGACGACTTATAAATTTGTATGTACAATCCTTTCCAAAACTTTAGCAGTACAACTTATCAAGGATATAGGTCGATAATTGTTTGTGTCACTGTTCGTTCTTCCTATGAACTGGTGTTACATTGGCCTCTTTCCATTTAGACAGCTGTATCTAATAATGACAGCGATGGTGAAGGTCACAAACACCACAAACATAATTTAAATGAAAGTACCTTTCAGGAATATAAAGCTTCCAAGAAGCTTTAACAAACACACAAACTAATATTTATTAATCAGTAGATCTACCAGGAAGAAGGAAGTACTGACTAAATTTTTCGAGATATATTAGTTATCGTGCGTTTTAGGTTTTGGAAGCGAACTGTCAGTTTTGTTAGCTGACTTTTACTCGCTATTTTAAATGTCAGTTGAACCTCTAAGTCCTCACAAATCTAAAGCTAAACCTTTAAGAGCTTCGCAAATCCAAAGCATATCCAGCTAACGAATGACGTGACTATGGCAAGCAAAATTCACAAACAATTCTGGAGGTATAGTTACCTCATTTAAACCTTGTTTATATGGCAGGTATGCTTACATTATCTGGAGATTCCTCTGATGTACTCCTCTGTTAATTGTATATAGCTAATGCATTATTCTTGTCTTTTACCTTTCTTGTATCCTTTATATCTGAAAGGAGCAAATAAAGATTGATGACGATGACAGTTACGTCAGATAAACCTTGTTTATCTGGCTGTATGCTTATATTACCTTGACCTAATTAGCATTATCTCCAGATAATTAAACTTAGCAGGTAATGCGAATGTGTCTATCATTTTCTGAGAATTTGAATTACCTGATGCAAATGCTAATTATGGCTCCCAAAATTCAACAAAATTAAGGTAATATCGAAATATCTCAGACAAACTAGTTTATCTGACAGGTATAGCATTATCTGCCGATAATTCAAACTGGCATGTAATGTCAAGTTATTTATCTTTTTCTGAGAATTTGCATTCCATCAGGTAAAAATATATTTATGGCTCGCATAATTCACAACCAAAATCAGGTAATATAGAGATACTTTAGATTAACCAAGTTTATCTTCAGGAATCTATAAATTAATTGACACTAATTCGTATTATGTGCAGATAACTATATAGTACCTGAATTTGTTTCGTGAATTTCGAGGCAGGTATCTAGGAATTTCCTCAGACAATATATGCTACAGAGTAGGTACAGCTAAATAATACGGAATTTATGCTACAGAGTAGGTACAGCTAAATAATACGGAATTTATGCTACAGAGTAGGTACAGCTAAATAATACGGAATTTATGCTACAGAGTAGGTACAGCTAAATAATACGGAATTTATGCTACGACAAATTATACATATTTTCCACATTTTCTCTACATTTTACAGTTTGAAATTATGTTTAATTAATTCTTCGTCGCTCCCAGTAATTGTGTATTTTACGACATTTTTATCTTAAATGTTCTAAATATCACTTGATATTAGTATAGACAGGTTTTTAATAGTATGTATCGCTAGCAATCTCTGCAACAATTTATGGTATATTTGTTTATAATTGGTATATTTGTTTATATGTTAAGCAAGATTATGTGATAAAAGAAATCATGCTGTACTAAAATTATGTAGCAACATAATTGTACATTGCATCTTTGTTTTTGGCTACCCCTTGTTCTCAATTCATAATACCATATTTGTCATGTCACAAAGGACCTTTTGTGACTACTATCTTGTTCCTAGCTGAATATATCATATTTGATACAAAAACCTTTGTATGCATCTTTGCATTACTTTATTACAAGACCCCTTTGAAACTCAAAACTACAACCACCTAGACAGATAGTTTATATTACAACGCTATCATGCACAGACATATAGTTTATATTACAACGCTATCATGCACAGACAGATAGTTTATATTACAACGCTATCATGCACATTAATGTAAACATTTAGGAATCCTCACACAACGATCACAACTTACGTTTTGAAAGGCCTTTCTTAGACATGGTTTCACTTTCATTGTTCTTTTTGTTTTGCATCTTTTGTTTGTTACTTCTGTTTACTTGTATTCCTTTCCTTATGGATCAAAATCGTGCGGATATGTGATGACACAGGTACTACTCAACAAAGTATATTTATGTAGTGTGGGTTTGGCGGGATGCATCTTCATGGGGCAACTCGCTTGTTTCTTCATCGACTTATGACAAATACTTAAAATATCGTAGGAACATCCCTGTTGCCATCATGAGGTTATATCGTCCTAATCTCAAGTTTACACTACTGCATCATGTTTTGATTATGTTCATGATCCAAAGATGCGATGATGGTACCGCATCTATTTTGTTTGAAGTGCGCAAGTCCTCACTGATTTCAAATAGGATAAATTTTGTAGGTAACTCTAGGCATGCTCTAGCAAATAATTCTTATCTGAGTAATATCAGTTTCACATTTTTTTCTTGTGCGTGTGCTATTTACCCTAGTTTTTACCACCTGGTTGCTGACCTTACTCATATTAGCCGGTGACGTTCATCCCAATCCTGGACCAGACTCTACAGTCTCCGTTTGTAGTTCCTGATACAACACATCTAGCTCGTCAGTTTCTTCGCGTAATTTACATTACTTTTCGCACCACCTCTCCATTACACATTATAATATTCAAAGTATTTTGTCCAAATTAGATACATTGTATGCAGAATTGCAGGAATTTTGATATTTTGGCTTCACCAAAACTTGGCTTAATCCCACCATTTCTTCTGATGACCTTTCCCTCCAATTTTACCACAACCCAGTTAGGAAAGATCGTGTAGGTGATACTCACGGTGGTGTCATAATATATGTGAAAGAATCACTTCATTTCCAAAGACGACATGATCTTGAACTAAATGCTCTAGAATGCTTACGGACTGAGCTTTCACTTAGACAGAGACAAATTCTGGTAGGCTTATTCTATAGACCTGCATACAACGCGTATACTTCAATGATAGAAGACTCCATACACCTTGTTGTTGATACAGGGATTAGAGATATAATTGTAACAGTCGACTTTAACTTCAATATGCAAAATCCACTCTCAGGTCAAAAAATGAAATCACTATGTGATGAGCTTTTCCTTCACCAATGCATTAATCAACCATTAATTTCATGGAAAACTCGTCAACGTTGATAAATCTGTTACTTATAACGAGTAATGCGAGTTTAATTCTCAGCGGGGTTAGAGATCCTTTTTTACATCAAGATATTAGATATCATTGCCCTATTTATGGGATATTTAACTACAGAAAACCAAAGCGTAATTCGTTTCCGAGGCATATATGGGTATACGGCTAAGGCGAATATAATCTCGTAAGACATAAAGCATTCACTACCGACGGGATTGATTGAAATGTGACGATATTGACAAATATGCAAAAAATATCACTGACTAAATAATCTTGATATCTAGCCAATGCATTCCAAACAGAACTGTTAAAGTTAAACCATCAGAACCTCCATGGATCACAACGGCAATCAAAAGGTCAATACGCAAACGTAAGAGAGCCTATCGAAAAGCAAAGCAATCTAACCTACCATTTCATTGGTCTAAATTTCGTTCACTGCGGAACAAAACAATATCTCGAGAAGCAAAGCAGCTACATACTGACAAATTAGCACAAAAGGTGAAATCATGCACTACATCATCCAAAAATTGGTGATCAGCCCTTCAGGTATTCATCAACCTTCACCATACACATTCTATGCCATACCTTCAACAAAACGGTTCGATAATCACTGATGAAGTTGACAAAGCTGGATTATTTAACGATTTTTTTAATAGAGCAAACTGTACTAGATGAAACAAATGTTAACCTTCTAGATATACCTTATATACGGATGTAAGTTTAAGTTATATGGAACTAACGCATGACGAAGTACAAAATGTTCTCAAAAGCATTCCTCTTGGTAAGGCTTCTGGTCCAGATGGTCGAGGTAACCGTATTCTGCGTGAGCTGGCTAATGAACTCTCACATACACTATGTTCACTCTTTAACCGATCTATTAGAGAATCGAACTTCCCAGACTCTTGGAAAAAAGCAAACGTTTGTCCAAGTTTAAAGAAGGGCGACCTTCCAACGTATCTAATTACAGACCAATATCTCTTCGCAATACTGTTGGCAAAGTTTTTGAAAGACTAGTTTGTAAACACATATTTAATTACTTCCGTGAAAATAACATTCTTACACCTTTCCAGTCTGACTTTATTATGGGTGATTCCACAGTTAATCAATTAACATACGTCTGTGACATGTTCTGTAAAGCAATAGATTCCGGTACGGAAATAACAGTTGTGTTTTGCAACATTAGTAAATCTTTTGACCGAGTGTGGCAAAAAGGTTTCATTCATAAATTGAAATCTACTGGAATCACAGGAAGCCTTATCAAATGGTTCTCTTGCTATCTAAAAAGCAGAAGACAAAGAGTGATACTTCCGGGTGTGATTTCAGAGTGGAGGTGTATTAGAGCTGGTGTACCTCAAGGATCCGTTTTAGGTCCCCTACTTTTCTTAATATACATAACATATATTGTATATTATATACACTCCAATAAAAGTTTATTTGCAGATGATACAAGTCTCTTGCTAATCGTAGAAAATCCCGTCGTAACAGCTCATAACCTCAACTCTGACTTAGAAAATATTTCTCAGTGGACAAATAATAGGTTTGTATCTTTCAACCCTTCGAAAACTGAATCCCTGACAATTTCACTGAATAATTAATAAACCCTTCCATCCACATCTATATATACTCAGCCACAGAATTAAGGAAGTTGATGCGCACAAACATCTTGGAGTATTTCTCTTGAATGACTACTCATGGCACAAACAAATATACTATATAAAGGAAAAGGCATTGTCAAGAATTAATGTAATGCGTAAACTCTAATTCCAACTTGACAGGCAATCTTTAGAAATTATGTATACGTCTTTTATACAACCTATTCTTGAATATGGTAATGTGGTCTGGGACAACTGCACATTACTCGAGAAAAGAGAACTCGAAAAAATATAAAATGAGACAGCCAGAATTGTGATTGGTGCGACAAAATTAGTATCTATTGAAGCGATACATCGAGAAATAGGATGGGAATGTCTTGAATCCAGACGACAAAAACACAAACTTACACTCGATCTCACATCTCTGATTCCACCATCCGTTAGTGATATCAGTCACCATAACTTATGTAATGTAAATAATGTCCAATTAGTACAAGCTAGAACTAGTATTCCTCGTTTCTTCCTTCGGTCATTCGAGAATGGAATGCATTATCTATTGAGACTCGTCAAATTGACTTCATTAACAACTTCAAAAGCACATTAATAAATCGCAATGCTCATGTTCCCAGACATTTTTATTGGGGAAGAAGGAAATTTCAACTTCTTCATGCCCGACTTTAAACAAATTGCAGGTCACTTAATCAACATTTATAATCGGGTCACCTCTTTGAAGATGTGGATCTGTAGAAAGTACACAACATTTCTTTTTTCTTGCCTTTAACACCAAGAACAACGCACCGAACTGTTTCAATCACGCGTACGATATAGTAATTTAACATTAAATACTTTCTTGTATGGTGATACAACGCCTCTGTATGAAGTAAACATTAGTATTTTGATGCCGTTCATACATGTATTGAAAAGTCAAAAAGATTTACTTTACTGCATATATTACTATTAATAACATGCATGCACTTCTGCTGGTCATGCACAGCTGCAAACATTAATTTCCCCTGTTTTTTTCCAAATGATTCGCTATCGCCTCCGCAACGACTAGCTCTAGAAGGAAGTACTATTCACTTTTTGTTCCTTTTGATTTATTTATTTATTTATTTATTTATTTATTTATTTATTTATTTATTTATTTTTGTTCCTCCACTTTCTTTTCTCACTATTTTCGCAACTTTCTACAAAATGTTTGACACATTTTAATTAAGCTGCTTTCTCTTTTATTATCCTTGTCTCCCACCTACTCACTCGTTGTTCATCCTCTTGCTTCATGTACATTGGCTAATTGCTAATGTTTAACCAAGAGATTCTTTACTTTAGCTGATCAATAATTTTAATTATTTGTCATTAAAACCTTATATCGTCCACCATATATTTATATATATTTAAAATTTCTGTATCTTAAAAGGAGACCACAATATAAGCCACTGGCTTTCGTTCTAATCCTTTACCTTCTATACCGTACTTCTTGTAATCACCAAATACAAATTTATGAAATAAAATATGTTTAACTAAATAATACGCAATTCACAAATAAATCAGTTATACAATTACATACGAAATTCACACAAATTCGGGTAATATATAGTTACCTCAGAATTATAATTACCGGGACGATGCAATTATCCTCATCAGATTTTATCTTAACAGCGAGAACTTGATTCCGGCAAATTGAAACATCAATTGGAGTCCTTTATGTTCGAACTAAACATGAATAGTTCACAACATGTGCACCTTGCAACAACCGGAAGTGTGCTTGAGCGAATAAATACAGTGTTGATGGGTATAAAAAGACAAACAGACAGTAGCCTTATAAACAATAAAATCTGCGGAAGAGAAATTTCTAGTTTCAATGAATTATTCAAAACGACATAAATTAATAAATCATCTGTGCTAGAGAAAAGAAAAAAGAGTTGTAAAATCTTGAGTTGATCACTTATTATCTACCGTGAGTCATTGTAACGTTTAATTGTTACAGATTTGCTAATATCAGTTTTATCTGTTAACTTCAACAATATTTATGTGGGGGGGGGGGGGAGGGTCATCCTCACCTACACATTTGGTATTTGATCTAAAGACTGAGAGATTCAGTATCTCTTTGTATATGTTAATATATATATATATATATATATATATATATATATATATATATATATATATATATTATCATCCACATATTGCTTTATTGATATGAACATTTATTTACCAAGCGAAATACGTCGACATGTATAGCTTGTGAATAATAATAGCAAAGTCAAGACATACATGAATAATAATGATAATAATAATAATAATAACAAACAAATATTAGTACTGTAAAATTGTTTGGATACCGTGATAAACAAGGGAGATATTACAACCCCAATCAAGCAAAGCTTGGTGAGAAAAAGCGCCAGGCCTTGTATTTAATTTGGCTAAGCAGTACAGGTGTTGCACTGAGTATCTTGATTACGAGTGCCCATAAAAGGTCATACATATTTATTACCTACAAAGGGTACACTTCATAGTCAACTTAAAATGCAAAAATCAGATGATTTGTTGGTAATATAATCATAATTATATTGCATGTAATCAATGGCGATACCATGTGTCTCACGAACACTTTCATTCCACACCAGCATGGCTCTGTCATTTTTATTAAGTAATTATTCTGTGCCATTAAAAAGCTCATTTCTTCAAGCTCAGAATGACGATGGACGTGTATAATATTATACTCACACATGAATCAAAATGTGTGTAAAAATATATTACCTTTACTTCTCTTTCATTGACTGTATATCTATATACATTGTGCAGACGGGTGTTATGAATGATTCAAGTTCTAAAGCTAAAGAAATTAACCAATGAAATTGCAGCTTACAAATGCTTACTATTTTAATACAATTGGCTGTCATTCGTTTATTCGTTCCTTATTTCCTAGATAAGGAGGGTTTAATATACATACATGACAACAACAATAAGAAGAAAATAATCACATATAGAAATAATATACAAATGTTAGCTTGTAACAATACTGTATACAGCAAAATACAACCTAAGGGAAATAAATAATCGTATCTAAGCGACAGTTAGAGAATGATGACGTTGAAGATGTCTGCAAATTCAAAATGCATTTGTTCGTAAATATGTATGTGAAAAAATATTAAACACATTCATATATAATATAAGTATTTCCTATAATAACAGGTCTAAAGTATTACTTGTAGACTGTGAATGCGGCTCATATCTCTAAGTGCTTGGTGTTGCACGCTCAGATCACCAGCACATGACCTATATTAGAAAATGACCTGTATGATGAAATTATTAGATTAGTGTTACAATTAACGTAAGGAGGAAACTATGCTCCCGATAAACCGATCTGAAATCGTGGAAACTGAGTTTCATCCAGTGGAGTGTCATCGGTAAGACCAAGTAGTTCCAGTAGCTGGAACTCATCACTACTTTGGCTGACCTCCATGTGGATGGTTAAGCAACACTGAGCTTATACCAGTGAAAATCATAAAAATAAAATGTCACAACATGTTGAAGAAGATTGGTATACTGGTTACAACATTTTTTACAAATAGAAACGCAGAGACTTTGTTTTAATACCAAAATAGCTCTGTTATTGGAATCCTGGATTCTGTTTGCAATGAAATGCTGAAGTTTGTTGAATCATAGAGGTCATTCCTTTGTAGCTCATTCCAAATTTCATAAACATACAGCAGTGTTGGGATCACAATTTTCTTGTATAAATTGGCAGCTGTTATTGGATTTAGATTTGGAGTGCCAACTCCAGTATTATTAAGGAAAAAAAAAAAAAAGCTTGCCGTGCTTTTTTTTTTTTTACAGGCGTTACGGATCGGATGCGATTAATAGAGCATTGAGACCTATCTTGTAAATATTCTCCGAGTGCCCAATCAGTTTTCTGAATGATTGTATCCCCATACTTTAGAGATATCCTGTGGTTTGAACCCCTCCTCTTTCTAAATACAACGATACATGACGTAGTAGTTATTTCGTAACACTATTTTCGTGAATATTCGATAATTATCTCAAACATCTTTGTCAGATTATCAGTGAGTTCTAAATACACCCTAAGGTTGTCTGCAAGTACAGGGCAGCAGCACTGTAAACTATTTTGGAATCTAAGAACAAAGAATCTATCAACATCTGCTCTTGGATGCATGTATTACATGGACAGACATCAACTGTTTATCCTTCTGTTTAAATGCTTCTTAATCCATTTCACAATGCCAGCTTTGTATTTGATAACGGAGAGTGTCCAGATGCTGATTTCCGTAAAGTTCTGTAATGCCGACATTCACTTTCGAGCCTACTGCTTCTTCCAATAAACCTTTTTTTAGATCGTATCTTTCACTATATCAAGCGCTTCATATCATATGCGTAGAATTTTCTCGTAAGTATTTGTTTAAATTCCTTTTCCAAACCAATTTGGATTTTTCTTTTACAACAACTACTACTAGCAGTAGTGATAGTGGTGGTGGTCTATTACAACAACAACTACTACTAGCAGTAGTGATAGTGGTGGTGGTCTATTACAACAACTACTACTACTAGCAGTGGTGGTGATTATTCTATTACAACAACTACTACTACCAGCAGGAGTGATAGTGGTGGTTGTCTATTACAACAACTACTACTACTACTAGCAATAGTGATAGTGGTGGTGGTTTAATAGTTATTTTTATCACTACCATCAATATGTGTGGTCTTTATCGTCACCCTACTTCTGTTTGCCGTCGTCTTTATGTTTATGTTTTTATGACCACGAGACGAACAATGACATATGAGATATCAGTCTTCAAAGAACTAACTTATTGCCCATGGAGTACGGAAATTCTTTATAATTAGTATGTTTGATTGATTTGAATAGTTTAAAGAAAAGAATGGCTAGAAATAGCTCTTAACGTTGGAAAACTGCCATTTCTCTCTGTTATTTGAAGTAATACATTTCTTTTGTATCAATTGAAATACAAGTTATGAAAGTATTTTTCTCTGGCGCACAATAATACGTAGAACAGAATCACTTATATTTAAACATTTAAGCTCAAGAGTACGTTTTGCTTTGAAACCTAATATTTTGTGAAACCGTTAATTGGTCCATTTCTATACAACCAAGAGCTATCTCGACCTTACACTCCGACCGTCTTACCACAGTTTGTTTATCTGTCCCACGGGGAGCCGCGGTGGTTCAGATTGTAGGGTGTCTGACTAGTAACCCTTCAATACCCGCACAAGTCTTCCTCTGTGTTTCTTTCTGAATGACACTTGGCTCCCATTTAATTGGCATGATTTAGCCAATAATGTGCTTTAAGTGCCGTTAAAACCAACAACAACAACAATAACAATAATAAAAGTATTTGTCCCAAGAGATCACTTCGTGATTCCAGGGAAATCCGAGTTGTTCGTTGCTTTATTGCTCATACGACACGCACTCCTCATCCAAGAATTGAGTTGTTCGAAGGAAATCCATGACGTTTCATTGCAAACCCGTTACGACATGTAGCCATGTTTTAGTTGCAATATTTCTTAATTGCGGGAGCCCTAATGGGGCCCGCTCTAGCCTAATGGGGCATGATCTACCATTAGAGTTTGTTTTTGAAATCGTCTATGATTTACACTGGCATAGCCGGTAACTACTACTTCACTGCGGGGCAGTTTGAAAACTTTTTACACTTTTTTGAGACACGAAAAATGCAGACTAAATAACAGTATTTTAAAAATTGCAAGCTCACTTGCATGTCAGTCTTTTCCTCTCTTAGTGTACTTTTGCGAAGATAATATTAGGTCGGGGGGGGGGGGGGTGAGGGGCCTTAAGGCTACAAGTGCTTAATCACCGAAAACGAAATTTAATTGACAATCAAATGAATTTCTTACGTAACCGAAACTAGTAATAGCCAATACAGTAGTAATTTTCAACATTTTAAATTATCTTTTAATTAGAAATACTAATAATTCCTTTCCATAGTCTTTTTCATTAATTTTCATTCTTTTCTTCGTGTTGTTCAAGTTCGTTTATTTTTGTGATTATTGGCTAATTTTCAATTATTTTGTCTCATTTACTTTCATTTTTGGAATTTAGGAACCACGTCTAAAGTATGGTATCGTTACTAGTTCTTTATTATTACATCAGCTGTTTAATAGTGATACCTATAACTAAAGTAAACTAAGTAACAATATGTATTACCTATAGGAAGATACTATTATGTATTTTACTCACCAAGGAGTGGAGGAACTGACAGGAAATGCTAAAATATTTTTAATTAAATACTAATCTTTGACGATCTGAGCGGATTTTAATTTTGCAAGCTACATTTAACTTTTAAGTTTATTTCTGAAATGGCACCCGTAATGATGCCGTATAACAGAATCATTTGGTTGCTCGTCTTCTCGTGTGAAAAGTCAGTCTATCGTCGTTATAACATATCAAAGCTATCTCGCGCTAAACGGAAGTTTTCGTGTAACCGACACAACTGATAAGTATGGAAGTATTAAGATCGAAATGACTAGATATTTCTATTGCATAGAACGAGGCCTTGTACGTCAACAAAATGAGTTACCGTTTGTAATTTATTGACATGATTATGTTGACATAACGAACAAGAAAAATACTACCTGTTGCCATGACACTTACTTGATTAAGTGTATTATTAAAAAATCTGTCTCTCCTTTTTACATATTTGATTGGCAATCTCAATTATATATGTGGCAAATACAAATCAAGTCTGAGAACATGTGAATTCTTTTCACGTGGAGAAAGGGAAGAGTGAATGTTGAAAAAAAGTATTAAAAGTAGGTCAAACAGAGATAGATACAAATACTATATTAACAACAGTACTTTGATATAGGTGGACAGTGGTAGACAGTACTTTGATATAGGTAGACAGAAGATTTCATCTTGTGTTAGTTCGAGTATACTGTGCATTGAGGTACATAACAGAGTTTTATATTCCAGACACGGACTCATAATCCAAGGGTCACGGGTTCGATACCCACACAGGCTAGCCTGGGTCGGCTGTCTCGGTGTGTCCTTAAGAAACTCGCTTAGCTCCCATTTCTACGGCATGATATAGCCAATAATGTGTAAAACGTGCCTTTAAAACCAACAAACAAATTCTTTAGGAGAGGAGGAATGGGGAGGGGGCTGTCCTTTAAAAAACAAAATCTTGAGATAAATGAAAACAAAATCTTGGTTCGAAAGAAAATTCCAAGACTCCCTTCCCCTCTCCTCCCTCCCCCCCCCCCCCAAAAAAAAAAATGGTCAGTCCTATACCAGTATTGTGCTGCTTCATATAAATGTATTACTGTAACTACATAACTGCTAGCCATTATAGTCAGTTCGATGCAACTTTACTGCCTATATACTGCATGGCATAATAGTCAGCACGATGCAACTTTACTGCCCATAAACTGCTAGCCATTATAGTCAGTTTGATGCCCCTTTTCCTACCCATAAACCGCTCGTCATTATAGTCTAAGGCGCTCGCCTTTACATTTAACTGACATTTCACCTCAGTCCGCGTGGGTTCGAGTTTGATGCAACTTTACTGACCATAAACTGCTAGTCATTATAGCAATGGCGTAGCGAAGGGGGGGGGGGGCGATTAGGGCGGTGGCCCCGGGCGGCACTTTCTAGGGGGCGGCAATTTGGTAAGAGTACCGTATAAATAATAAATAATACGAATGGAGTGGGGGCGTCATTTTGGTAGTTGGCCCTGGGCGGCACTTTGCCTCGCTACACCACTGCATTATAGTCAGTTTGATGTCCCTTACTGCCCAAACACGTGTAAAAAGTACAGGATAAATCTAAATTATTAAACTTACTTGATTTGAAATGTCAGTAAGAACTCGGGCATGGGCATTTTTAAATTTAAACATACAATTTAAACATTTTGTTCTTTGTTATTGTAATTTTTATATGCATCTAACGCAACTGGTTATCCTCAGGGATAGTACGGCCTACAGGAATTAACCAGTCTAATAATAGTAACTGTAGGGATAGTATGTCCTACACGGATTAACCAGTCTAATAATAATATCCATAGGGATAGTACTGCCTACATAGATTAACCAGTGTGATAATAATATCCATAGGGATAGTACGACCTACAGGGATTAACCAGTCTAATCACAGTAACCACGTGCTTTCTGTGTGGGTGAATCAGTACGATGGCTAGGGCAGACACTATACAGGGGCGGATCATAGGGGTGCGTAAAACGGCGTAGTCTTGATCACATATGAAGCATAATACTTCCAATAATGACAAATTGGCTGCCACTCGCAGTTATATACAGTAGTATGTCGAAGACTAAATTAAATACAAAGTCGGCACATAACTGTATACACATTCGAAATTAGCAGAAAATTGAATTTTGTGGCCCGTCAAGGGAACGGTAATATTATTAGGCTTTCAGGGGCCTGTATACTCAACTGGAATGCTAGATATTATTGATTTTCAGGGGCCTGTATACTCAAATGGAATGCTAGATATTATTGACTTTCAGGGGCCTGTATACTCAACTGAAATGATAGATATTATCGACTTTCAGGGGCCTGTATACTCAACTGAAATGATAGATATTATCGACTTTCAGGGGCCTGTATACTCAACTGAAATGATAGATATTTTGATTTTCAGGGGCCTGTATACTCAAATGGAATGCTAGATATTATTGACTTTCAGGGGCCTGTATACTCAACTGGAATGCTAGATATTTTGACTTTCAGGGGCCTGTATACTCAACTGGAATGCTAGATATTATCGACTTTCAGGGGCCTGTATACTCATCTGGAATGCTAGACATTATCGACTTTCAGGGGCCTGTATACTCAACTGGAATGCTAGATATTTTGACTTTCAGGGGCCTGTATACTCAAATGGAATGCTAGATATTATCGACTTTCAGGGGCCTGTATACTCAAATGGAATGCTAGATATCATCGACTTTCAGGGGTCTATATACTCAACTGGAATGATTGATATTATTGACTTTATGCAGCTGATGCATAGTATTGATCATGCTGACGACTAGACAAACACCATCAGTGCGCTGTGACCCGGCATGAACAGATTTTTCTATATGATGGACTTAAGTATAGGATATAACAGAGGTTTAGGTGGTTTTTTTATTATTATTTATTGTGTTATCTTCATAAAACATCCCAAACTGTGTTTGTTATATGGTATTTATCACACATAAAGGCTTCCTTACTGATAACACGTGACAATTAGAGTCATGACGGGTTACAGCATGGGAAGGGTGTTGACTGTTAGATGTTATCAGAAAGTTAACAATCTCATGCTCAGGTTCTCTGTCATTCTAAAATTTAGAACCATGATGGGAAGGATCTCAGAGTCACTCTGAAGATTGTTAGAACAAATAAATTCCTTTAATTTTGATTTGATATATTGGAGTTATCTGTTCATACACATTATAATTCCTAGATTATTTAAACAACAACAGAAAACATTTACTCTGTTAAAAGTAGCACACATGGATCTAGTTGTGAATTGGAGCTCTCTCCTGATTCATGTAGTACTGATATAAAAAGATTTTTTTTTTTAAGATTAGGGCCGGTGCTTGCCCCATAAGAGTTTCGTAAAAAAGCTGGAAAGCAAACTGTGGTAAAAGACTTGATCTATCTTCTTTTACTATGACTTTTTATACTTTGTCCTTTAATGTTGAAAACAGTATAACTGTATGATACATATATGTAGTGAAACCATCGTCAATTGAGCACACTATGCTGCCGAACAAAGCCGTCGCAAGTTTGCGCTGGACGAAACGGCGCCCGGGCTAGCGTCACCTCCGCGCCCCCAACTCAGAAAAAAAACCCCGCAAACTCCGCGAAATGGCGTCCCCCCGCCCCCGGCTTGATGCCCCAGGCGGTGGCCCATATCGCCCGCCCCATATGACAGCCCTGCTGCCGTACATGCTCATTTGAAAGTCAAGGTCCAACCAACGGTATTTCAGCAAAGTATATTTTATCGGCATCTACGATGAAAGAAAGTTCATGATATCCTGACCTCTGTTTCGCCCAGAAACTGATATATAAATTAAAGAACGTACAAAGCACGCAATTTAAAGTATAATTCTAAATCATTGAAGAAGTATGCATCGACGCCATACTGCTTTTGATGGGCGACAATTTCCTTTTCCAATTTTTTACGCTTATAAACAAAAATGTACATGGCACAATCTTGTCTTTGCCGATAAATAGATGTAAAACAAAGCAGAATGCTAAGTGCTAACATTGTAAAACAGTTTAGCATTAGGACAATCCGTATCCTCTGTTTTCGTAGCTATGTCTGTACGATTTCATTCTGTCTGATTTCGTAGCTATGTCTGTACGATTTAATTCTGTCTGATTTCGTAGCTATGTCTGTACGATTTAATTCTGTCTGATTTCGTAGCTATGTCTGTACGATTTAATTCTGTCTGATTTCGTAGCTATGTCTGTACGATTTCATTCTGTCTGATTTCGTAGCTATGTCTGTACGATTTAATTCTGTCTGATTTCGTAGCCATGTCTGTACGATTTCATTCTGTCTGATTTCGTAGCTATGTCTGTACGATTTCATTCTGTCTGATTTCGTAGCTATGTCTCTACGATTTAATTCTGTCTGATTTCGTAGCTATGTCTCTACGATTTAATTCTGGTCGAATGCTATATGCAAGTTATATACGCCAAGAGAAATCGACATCTTGGAATTCAATATTTTCCAGAATTACACCCTAATAATATAGAGGTATAAAGTATAGATAGGAAGATATAAAATTGTTGTAGATTCAATTTTTCTGTTTCATGATTTGGGATGGTATTGACAAGGAATACTACCACCTTGACACTATCCCGACTGTCTGCGAAACTTTAAAAGACAGACAGATGAGAAAGTTTCAAAAGTCAATTTGGCATTATCATGCAGTAGATATACATCGCCAGACTTTGTGTAGTATACATTGTGGCCTTTACAATTACATGATATTAACGCTAGCACGGTAATGCAGGGTATATAGCGTCTTTTCGGGTGTAAAAATAGACCACAAGAAATGTGCTTTTTAAATAAAAAGCTTGGATGAATATATTTATATATATATATATATAAATATATATATATATATATATATATATATATATATATATATATATATATATATATATATATATACATACAGAGAGAGAGTATCATTGTATCATCATACAGGTTAAATCATGTCGTACCATTCCTATCATCGAAATCTCGAACTCATTCCCTTCGGAATTTTCTGACAGAAATAGCGGGACATACAAGTTAATTGTTACAATCTCCTAGCTCTATAGCGAGTTACGTATTCCTTTCTAGGAATTCGCATAAGCATAGGGTGGGGAATTAGTCACTAACATAGACATATTTGAGGAAACATCTTTATTCCTGCTTCTCAGTTCAGCTGACACTCTTACTCTGCCTCTAAAACACACTAACACATGATATATTATATTGGATCTTTCAATACGTTCACTTTTTCACCAGCTATCTGGTGTTAATTATCTGGTACAAAAGTTGATGGCTCTGATTTCAACACACGCACGGTATAAAAGGAAAATCAGTTTTCCGTGGGAATGATGAGGTAAATGAGGATGGTACAAGTTCGTCGGTGGTAATACTTTGCATTTGATCATACTTTTGTATTGGCGAATGTATTCCACGTCGATGTGTTCTGTTAACATTTCAGGATGACCGGTAGGGGATCGAGTATATTTACAAACCCAAGGATACAAGGAACACACATCAATGTATTTAATTTGCTCTCCTTGAGATTAGATCACGTCGTACAGCAAGCGTGTCGCATTGGTTCGTTCTCCAAACAAACTGTCGTGTGGATTTCAAGGTTCGATGTCCACCACATCGTATTCTTCGACGATACGTTTACATTCAGGATCTGTTTTTAAACGTCGATTGTAGTCGTGTTCCCACATTTCTATCACTCTGAGACAGGTCTCGTTGATGAAAATAATAAATAGATAGTTTGTTCTCGGGCATGAACTTGTTTTGGTACACTAATCCACACGCTTTGGCAATGGTAGAAGCTTCCTTCAAGGGATCGATACCTCCGTGATCTAGAAATAATAGTCGAAAATTTCCACAACAGCGTCGTAAAATGTCCACATCAGATCGACAATATTGCAACATTTCCTCTTGAAAATTAAAAGGGTCTGAAGAGTGAGTTTGGTACCGAGCATAGATAGCTTCTTGTTGTTCTATTCGCATACAGTCGGATTCGTAGTAACGAACTTCAGGCAAATGCGAGAGCACGACGTGATTGGCTTCGGTACTGAAAAAGTGTGGAAAATAGCCTTTAGCCATTTCTGTAATTCCTAACGTTTCAGGCATTCTACGCAAAGGCATAGCCAAATAACTCATGGAATCTTTGAACTGTACGTTTCCCATTTTCATGTAAATGATTTTGCCTCCGTCCATATTGACTGTCGACATTCGGTTCTTTGTTCTGAATAATATTTCAAAAGAAATTGTCCGTCGAATCCTGAGAAATTTTGAGCCATGACTGTAGCGTATCGATGACAGTTCCCGTAACGAAGTACTTCCTCTTTGCTCCAAGTGTCGTCGGTGAAGTCTAAAATCGATACGGCAAAATCAGCAAGAGTACGAGAGCCCCGAAAGATCTTTTCTCGTCCTCCTGGAATCGCACTACAATTTGGACAGTGAAAAATTAAAGATTCTTGAATGCATTTGTAAAATCTACACGTTTTTTTATTATTATTCTTGTTCTGATCGTCATTTAATACTTGCTCGAGCTCATTGTCATGTCTTTGAATGTAACACTGATGATTGAAGTCACCAACTTGGTCACCAAAGAGGCATCTTTTCTCTCCTGGACAAATGTGTGACTTTTGGTTATTCGTTCAAACAAGATGTCCACAAGTGGGGTACACTCTCAAAAATTCGCAAGCACTTTTCTGTTGTTGAAATTGTTTCATGCGCTGTTGTTTATAACAGGCTGGAATGACGAATGTTGGCTTGCAAATAGAGCACTGAATTCGTTCTTTTCCTTCAGGAATGCAAGGTCTGGAAACTAAATAGCCACGACATCTCTTTCCACAATGATTATGTTGCTCCCGATTGTTAAATACTTGGTCACATTTGTCGCAATAAAATCCGTATCCTGGAAATATTCTGATAGTTTTAATAACATCGAAATGATTTTGGTGATGATAAACGTAAATGTATTTTCCGTCTGGGAAATCCGGTCCTTGAAACACGAGAGCTCCACGAACGACTTGAGTGTATACTTTCAAAGCAGAACGAGGAGCCCGCACGTCTTGAAGCTTCTGCATTTCAGGAACTCGACACACGGTCTCTTTTGGAAATACTTGCTTGCTGAAAAAGAATTTAGGCTTTTTTTCGTTGGTGGGGTCCGTCCGATCGCCTAATGTTTTTCCTTGAGCTTTTCCATTCTACTGTATCGTTCGAGCCACTACGATTGCTCGTGCTAAACACATTTGAACTTGATGGTTGGTAATCTGGACGATACTTTGTTTGGTACTACGAAGTTCATTCACCGATAAAACTTTGCGTTATCCGCTACCTCTTGGAGATGAAACGCTTGTCATGTGAAAAGTAACTTTTCCATTAGTCATGTCAGACTCATCATTGGATTGTAGGACGTGTTGAATTTTGTACAAGATTTTGGAAGAAGTTAAATCTGCATGTGTACTCAATTCGATCCACACAGGAGATTTCAAACTGTCGTGAGTGATGGATAGTCTCAAACCATCTTCATTTTGAGCTTCGCATTGCCGCTTTATTTTCTCTAATATTGGCTCAAACAAATCCGTAATGAAAACAGCTACTTTCTCTGCTGGAACTTGAGACTTGAACTATTTAAATTTGACTGTGTAAGTTGTAAGGCGTCGTTCTAAATTTTCTGGATGTCACTTTTTGGGTAGGTCGAATGTAAAAATAATCTTCTGGAGCTACCGAACTACTTTCTTTCTTGACTGATCTTGACTCTCTAGGTCTTGAGATACAGGTAGATAGTGTTGACTCGTCTTCTTCAAAATCGCTTGCGTGAACATCTGCTAACACTTTAGAAGAGTGCTGGCTGATACAGAACGTCGTTGGCGCTTGGTTTCTCGTTGGAAAAGTGCGATCTTTTCATGTTGATTGAAAATTTATTGGACTAGGGTACACTCTCTCTCCCTCTATTTAGAGAGACCCCCTCTACCTAAGAGAATAAACTCAATGAGTTTGTGAAGATGGAATTGTCACAACAGATCACACTTCTCGTCAGAGATTTACAGACAGTCATTCGAAAGTACACTTCCAAGAAGACTTCTGACTACTCCTCTCGTTATTAAAGTCAAGATACCCGTTATGTCTGTCAGGAAAAAGGACACTGTGCTTCAGAATATCTACAACGTCAAAGAAAAGAAACCACTAAGACAGGAAAAACGAGAGACAAAAGTAAAAATATCTGTTATCAATTTCAAGAAAAAGGACATTGGTCTTCAGAGTGTCCCAAGAAAAAAAGAGACGAGGAGAAGGAGAGTTTTTCAGAAGCAGAAGAACAAGAAGAAGAACCATACCAGTAAAGAAATTCAAAAAGGCGAGACAAGAAGAAGAAACAGCAGAAGAGGTAGAACCCTTACCAGTGAAGAAATCCACAAAAGAAAGACAGTAAAGAAATAAATAAAGGAGATAATGGACTTTTGTGATGTGCTATGAAATTTCATTGTGATTCTATTAAAGAGAATATAAAAAAACAATTATTTGTATCTTTTTCTTGTTGCTTTTTTTTTTCTTTTTTTTTTTTTGTTTGTTTGTTTGTTTGTTTTTTTTTTGGTATGGATAAAATAACATACACAAATACACACACATATTTTATAATGGAGGGATTTGAGTTTTGTTTGAATTGGCATTCAATGAATAGTATCTCTTTTCGAAGAGAATTGGATGGCCCTGAAAAAGACCGTTGTTTTACTTTTTTGGTATAACAAAAAATATTATGGACTTGACATCATCAGCTGTAACCGTCTTAATCCTTTTCCAACTCCAAATCCTACTACTGTTGCTGCTGCTGCCGTGGTAGAGGTTGTAGTGACTGCTGTCGCTGCTGGCTTCTGGGTGGTAAACATCGATGTAATCAGAGAAGATTTAGAAGTAATTGATCGTGAAGGTCTCTTTCTCGTCGTTTTGGCTAAAGAAGTCTGATAGATTTCTCTCAGGTATTTTAACTCCGCCAAATTGTCTTGTAACGGACTGTTTTCACTCTCTTCCCACTTCTCATTGTTCAAAGTTTTCCTTTTCTCCTCTTCTTGCTTTCTTTTTTCCTCTTGTTGTTGTTGTTATTGCTGTTAAACAAATACTTCTTCTTCCTTCTGTTTTATTATGAAATAATCGTATACTAGTAATTATGGAGAAGGAGGTGAAGGTGGTACTACTGCAGGCAAAAATTCTTGCGAATAAGATAAGAAATCGCACAAAGCCAAATTGAAGCCATTATCTTCTGGAAGAATATTTGCTGCAACAGCAGCATTAGTAGTCGTACTAAATACTCCGAGTGTACTATGTATCCGCGGCAGGCGCACCCCAATACATCGTCTTGATTTTATCAGCCATGGGTGTTGTACTTGAACTCTTCAGCAATGATACATCGTAGGAACGCTCTTGCGTATATATTATGAAAGTTACATCACGCGTCCGCTGTAGTCCTACTGGAAAAGAGACAACACGCCCTGACTGAAATATGTTACACGCGATCTGATTGGTGGAACTTCCTAATTCATTTAGATCCGGTCCTTGACTATATAGAGAGGTGCATTGAATCATTGTGTAATCTGTTCTCAAGACAACCTAACACGATGAGGGTAAAACTGGAGCCATGGACCATCATTTCCAGCATGATGTTTAATCCAAACTTCCTGGTTTATGTCAAGACATCGTGGGCCATTACCATGATCACCAACGCAGCTATTTGGAAGAGAAGGGTATACGTGGAGAGGCAAGGATGCCTCAAAAGAATTTTAGTCTATGGACCAGTAGTAAGGAGAAGCTTAAGAAGAAGAACAGCGAAGCGTTGCCGCTTGTGTTAATCCTCTTTGGTTAACCCGCTCCAACGGCCCTTTCAGAGCCACCCAAATCTCTTCGAAAAGAGAGATACTACTCAAAATCATTGGCACTCTGTGTTTTATGTTTATATGTTTATGTATGTCTTTGTCTGTTCACAACCAACCAAAACTTCAAACCACCTATTATGTTTGTGCGTATAGTGTGTCTATAAACACTCCTACACTTACTTATGTGTAATTGTGTGTGTGTATATTTCATCCCTCCTCTTTTACATCCTACCCATCTTGTGTGATAGTAAGTATGTGTCTTTGTAGGTATAATGTGCTTAAGCACTCCTCCCCTTTTCGCTGGTTAGTAAGTGTAGGGGTCATGGTCACTATACGCGGCGTGTTGGATAGTACTCCAAAAGTAGGTGTTGGATGATACTTGAAAACTGAGTGTTGGATAGTAATAAAAAATGTGTGTTGGTTAGTACTAAAAAAGTGGGTGTTTGATAGTACTCAAAAAGTGGATGTTGGATAGTAATCAAAAAGTGGATGTTGGACAGTGATCAAAAAGTGGGTGTTGGATGGTAATCAAAAAGCGAGTGTTGGATAGTAATCAAAAAGTGAGTGTTGGATAGTAATCAAAAAGTGAGTGTTGGATAGTATCTAAAATGTTAACAGTACATTTCCCGTTTGGGCCCAGATAGCTCCAACATTTTAAACCTTAGGCCCATAAGTGAACATGCGGGGCACTATCCAGACCCATCATGTTGAACCCTTAGACACAAACATAACCATCATGTTAAACCTATGGACATTTTTAACATTAGCATTTCCGTTTGGCTTCTCGACAGTACCCCAATGTAAGCCTGTGGAGTAATGTTAATTTTTGTGTCTCAAGTGCCATATATACCTACTTATTAATTCCAATATGATGTGCTCTCCGCAAAAGTGATTTTTAACATTTTTACTCTCTCTCTCTCTCTCTCTCTCTCTCTCTCTCTCTCTCTCTCACACACACACACACACACAACGTTGGGTTTGAAAGTCAAAATATTCCTTTTGTTTTATCACAGCACATGTCTAAAACAATTATTCAATGTAAATATAGTAAAAAAAACCCCATAATTTTCTGTTTTCATCTTTCTGCAATAAATATTATTTTTTAATTTGTGAAAAAAAAATTAAATTTGTTTTGATAAACAGAAAGTAATTTACATAAAAACTGTGTATACTTTTCCCCTCATGGTCACAAAGGATACCAATTATAGCTTTCATAATTTTTGACGAAAAAATCAACGATCGCTTCCTAATTTTGAATTGGCAACTGTTAATCAGGTAATATACTCATGTTTTCCTAAGATCACTTGATGTACATATCATAAGTATTATATCTGTTGCAACATGATAATATGTGTCTTATGTAAACAAAGGTAACGTAATGATTCTATGTGTAGGACATACCACAAATTGATGACGTTTCTTGCCCACCAATTATCAATGAGAATGTTTGTGGAGTGGAAGAGAAATATAATCGCAATGCCTGTGTTCCCAACAAACCTCCATGAAAGGTAAGGTGTTCCCATCAAACTTCCATGAAAGGTAAAATTGAGTAGGATTTCTACTGTCATTAATAACTTTACGTGGCTATTGTGACTTTGTATGTCACGATTTTATTGATATCCACCTACTTTCGTTTCTGTATTTTTATGACCGATCTCCATGTCACCCACCCACCCATCTTTCCTTCGACATTTCAACAGCTATTTTTGTGCTTCATCAAAAATGATAACAACATAGTGGTCACCATTTTATGAGGCCACCCCTTATCTAGTGAAAAGGTAGTCCTATGACAGGGTTAACCTCTCGTGAGAGATAAAATTATAAACTTTTATACTATTTTAGTGTCGGTCTAGCTGGCCTATGATCAGGGATTTCCTCTCTTTAGAGGGGAGGGGGAGACCTCTGTACTATCATTACATTTTACTACTGCATTAAAGAAATAAACCATATTTTGTGATCTCAGGATGAAAAACACTTTTAGCACGAAATTGATATCCCTTGTTGGAAATGCAATAGTATGGAAACACTGGGCGGTATCTTGCCATTCATAATTCCTGAAAGTTTGGAAAACCATTATCCACCCGTATCACCATTATAAGGCTTGTATAAGTCTGGATATAACATATATATGTGACACCAGTAGAACGCCCAGAGCAATATAGCATTTCTACCCATCAAATGCGGTTCTGACCGAAACACCCAAACACCCTCTTCTACATTATCCATATTGATTGTTGTTTTTTTTTTCTTTCTTCTCAAGGGAACAAAGACTCTAAAAACAGGTTCTATGCATGCAGAGGGAAGTTTTATGTAAGTATGTGTCATACATCTTCATCTCCAATACATATCACTCAGTATTTTCTCTAACAACCTTAAATCTGCTTCATATATATATACGCTCAAACCTGTCTTACAAGTCATTTGTATTAAGCAATCACCTGTCTTAAACAGCTAGCCCCTTGCATAAAAGTATTCTAGGAATAAACCTCACTTAGGCAGTTACCTGTCTAGAAAGGACAATTTTCTTACTTTTCAGAGGTGGCTGCTTAAGGCAGATTTTACGGCATTGTGACATAACGATGTATTATCCATAAAGAGGTAATTGTATCATTTATTTCATATGTTATCCGGACAGAAATATTTATTTCATATGTTATCCGGACAGAAATATTTATCTCATATGTTATCAGGACAGAAATATTTTTCTTCTGAGCCGTTTCATTTATCAAGACAAATATCCATTGAAATATAAATGTATCAAAATTAGATCGCCAAGAGCTGATTTTAAACCTTGAATGCCACTGTTGATAACAAGGTTCCTACTCAGGCTGGGTTAATAATAATAATAATAATAATAATAATAATAATAATAATAATAATAATAATAGTAATGTATCTATTTAACTAGTACACAAACTTATCTCCGTTGTGGAAAATTGCACACAAATTCATTACTATTTTACACACAGACATCCATAAGCAAGTACAAACAAACATTAACATAAATATATATACATAGACACCTGATAAATCTTGACTTCTTCCAGCATTATCTAGATTTCATCCGCCACCAACATCTATGATAAATATTTATTTATTGATGCCTTTGACATTCTTAGGGAGACAGCTCCAAGTGACTGAACCAGAACAGTCTCAAAACAATTATTAGGCTTAGGAAGAAGAAAGTGTTTAGATGACACAGATCAGATAGACTGGCATACAGGCAATAATGTTAGTATTAATTGTCCTTTACTATTAGATCATTTATATAATCAGGCAAAAGACAGTTGGAACATTTTTGATCATGAATTAGCTTTTCTAAAGAATATTCTTTCATTAACAGACTTAATTTTGAATAATTCATGCATTTTTGTAAATATTTTCAATATTGTAGTCAAGAATTACTCGATAAGCTTACTTTTGAGATCTCTATACTTTGGACACTCTTGTATTTCAAGCATTACCTCTATGACTTTGCAGTAGTCAAGATAAGGTTGTATATAATATTTATAAAACATAATCCTCTGCCTCTGCTGAACAGTTAAGTATTCTTTTATTATAGATAAATCGGTTATTCCTAGAATTCGTTTTCATTTTTACTAATATAAATGGATCATAAAACAAATTATTAACAACCTGGACCTAAAACTCAATTATTTGTGACAATTTTTAGTTCCATATCATTTGTGACATTTGCTAGTTCCATATTATTTGTGACATTTTCTAGTTCCATATCATTTGTGACATTTGCTAGTTCCATATTATTTGTGACATTTTCTAGTTCCATATCTTTTGTGACATTTTCTAGTTCCATATCATTTGTGACATTTTATAGATCATTATCATTGTGACATTTTCTAGTTCCATATCATTTGTGACATTTTCTAGTTCCATATTATTCGTGACATTTGCTAGTTCCATATTATTTGTGACATTTGCTAGTTCCATATTATTTGTGACATTTGCTAGATCCATATCATTTGTGACATTTTCTAGTTCCATATTATTTGTGACATTTTCTAGTTCCATATCATTTGTGACATTTTCTAGTTCCATATTATTTGTGACATTTTCTAGATCCATATCATTTGTGACATTTTCTTGTTCCATATCATTTGTGACATTTTCTAGTTCCATATCATTTGTGACATTTTATAGATCCATATCATTTGTGACATTTTCTAGTTCCATATCATTTGTGACATTTTCTAGTTCCATATCATTTGTGACATTTTCTAGTTCCATATCATTTGTGACATTTTCTAGTTCCATATTATTTGTGACATTTTCTAGATCCATATCACTTGTGACATTTTCTAGATCCATATCATTTGTGACATTTTCTAGTTCCATATCATTTGTGACATTTTCTAGTTCCATATTATTTGTGACATTTTCTAGATCCATATCATTTGTGACATTTTCTAGATCCATATCATTTGTGACATTTTCTAGTTCCATATCATTTGTGACATTTTCTAGCTCCATATCATTTTTGACATTTTCTAGTTCCATATCATTTGTGACATTTTCTAGTTCCATATCATTTGTGACATTTTCTAGTTCCATATTATTTGTGACATTTTATAGATCCATATCATTTGTGACATTTTATAGTTCCATATCATTTGTGACATTTTCTAGTTCCATATCATTTGTGACATTTTATAGATCCATATCATTTGTGACATTTTCTAGTTCCATATCATTTGTGACATTTTCTAGTTCCATATCATTTGTGACATTTTCTAGTTCCATATCATTTGAATTTACTTGTAAAGTAGTATCTACATGTATGTTACGCTTTTGTTGTGTAATTATTAGCATAACATTTATTTTGCCGAAATATACAGTCATTCCATTCTGTTTGCACCATTTGGAATTTTCAACAGTAGCATTATACAAATTTATTTAAATAGTATCATGGCAAAACTTGTATCGCATAGAGTAGTGTCATCAGCATAGAGCTTAGTACAACCATTGCTGGTATTACAATGTAAATTAATAATGAACATAAAGAACAACAATGGCCCCATAATAGATCCCTGGAGTACTCCACATGTCATATTTTTCTGCAGAAATTACATTATTAATGGCAACATTTTTTTCCTTACTGTTAAATACGAGTTTACACCTATTTAAAGCACTATTGCTGAGTTTTGTAAGTCTTTAATTTATTTAGTAAAATATCATTATCAACTAAGTCAAATGCTTTCCTAAAATCTACGAGCACAACTTGCACTTTTAGCGATTTTCAGTCATGCTGACAAGAGCTGTTGTACATGATTGATTAGGGCGAAAACCTGATTGCATACTATGCATCAGTGGTATTGACAAGAGCTGTTGTACATGATTGATTAGGGCGAAAACCTGATTGCATACTATGCATCAGTGGTATTGACAAGAGCTGTTGTACATGATTGATTAGGATGAAAACCTGATTGCATACTATGCATCAGTGGTATTGACAAGAGCTGTTGTACATGATTGATTAGGGCGAAAACCTGATTGCATACTATGCATCAGTGGTATTGACAAGAGCTGTTGTACATGATTGATTAGGATGAAAACCTGATTGCATACTATGCATCAGTGGTATTGACAAGAGCTGTTGTACATGATTGATTAGGGCGAAAACCTGATTGCATACTATGCATCAGTGGTATTGACAAGAGCTGTTGTACATGACTGATTAGGGCGAAAACCTGATTGCATACTATGCATCAATTTGTATTCTTCCAGACATAGAAAAGAATCGTGGGATTGCTTCTCAAAAAACTTGAGATAAAACAGGAAGAATTGAAATGGGTCTGTAATTATTGACTTTATCAAGATGACCAGATTTATACAGAGGTTTAACCCTAACTTCTTTCTTCGTTTATGCAAATGAGACAGTTTTATACTAAAATTACATCTGTATGTGTCACTTTCGGAAATGATAGATGCTGCAGTTTGTAGTAAGTTTGGCCCGATGTTGTCAGAGAACATTGTGGCATCTGAATTTTAACATACTTTCAGACTCTATTATTATTCATCAGGAGTATTCCATGGAACTTTCTTTACAAAAATCTAATAGTTTTGATGATGACAAGGGGTAACAGGTTTTTTCATACATTTGTTTTAGTTACAAATAATTCATTTAATTCATTAGCAATATATTCATTTTTATTGATAAATGCACCATCTTTTCATAATGTGAAAACGTTATTAAACTTGAATTATTTCAGTTGACATTACGAACTCCCATATCTTTGAAAATGTTCCATATGTCGCCTGGGTTTTGTTTAGACTGTTCAACAAGATATTGGCCAGGAGATTTGTTTTTGGATCGTCTTATCAGTCTTGCTAAATCTTAAAAGGTGTTTTGATTGCATCGGGTATTTCAGGAGTAAGCCAGTATGACTGATTCACATGTTTATCTCTATACTTTATCAAAGGAACATGCATGTCTATAACATCAGTTGAAAACGAGTACAAAGATTGGTTAAAAATTATTGATTAATATAGTGTGTGTGTGTGTGTGTGTGTGTGTGTGTGTGTGTGTGTGAACATATTATTATTAGCTTGTATTATATATGTACATAATAGAGGGCCTCAAGGTAGATTAGTTCTCGTTTGTAACTAATTGAGTCTCCATCTGAAAATGAAGTCTTTATTATTATCATTATCATTATTATTATTATTATTATTATTATTATTATTAAAAGCATAGTTCATGCATCGGTAATTGCCTTAATTAGCTATACAGCTGAGGCCTGATAAATAAAGCATGCAGTCTACTCATCTAATTCTTATACTCATTGACATGTACAATACACAGTTAACCTGCTGGGGTTGAACTATCACAATATACAATATGTTAGTCATTAATATGGATAGTTGACAATTGAATAAACATATTTATTCCTACTTCCAAGTGAACTGGTCAAAAAGGGTCTTTTATGTAGGCAAGGGTATATGTGGTCATGAGCTAAACACAAGTACTTAACCTATGCTAGTAAAGCAAAAAACATAGGTCACAGTGACCTTCCTTGGTTGAAAGAGTATAGTACTAACAGAAATACATCCACTTACCGAGTTTCAAGTGCACTTTAAACTCAAAATCTTAACGTCACTGAAGCATGAAATAGAGGTCACATAGACCTCTTTTTGCAAAAGGATGTAGTACTTATCAAGATACATCATCTCACCAAATTTCATGATATTTGAAATGTCAATAAAAAAAAGTTTCATGATTCAAGACGGACAGTATGCATATAGCATGTTAAAAAAAGCATGTGGTCATGAGCTAAATGTACAAATTTAACCAAGGCCAGTAAAAGATGAAATATTGATCACGATGAGTGTGCTTTGTTGTAAGGGTGTGGTACTAACAGAGATGCATATTATCATAAATTTCACGATTTTAGCATGAACAGTGCCAGATAAATTAACATCAAATACAAAATGTAACCCAAGTCAGTGAAACGTAATATATGGACGATAATGATTTACCTTTCCATTGAGAGAGTAGTGCTAATCAAAATGCATCCCCACGCTGAGTTTCATAATTCTAAATAGGATAGTAATGACATAATATACAAAAAACCTATGTGGTCATGATCTAAATGCGAAAATATAACCTAAGCTGGTAAAATGTTACATGTAGGTCACAGTAACCTTCTTTCTTGCACCGATGTCTGACTAATGGAGATGTGTGCAATCATCTAGTTTAATGAGTTTAGCTTGAACAGCAAAAAAAATAAAATATTTTGTTATGAGCTAAACGCAAATACTTAAACCAAACCAGTAATGTAAAATGTATGTCACCATGACCTTTTGTTGTAATGGTACTAGTAGATATGTATTCACTTATCTAGCTAAATGAGCCTAGAAAATGTAAAGTGCTTGAGAAATAAACTAAAACATCAAATTGATACAGGGAGCACAAAAAAAAAAACAACCTGTGAAGTCATGAGCAAAACGCAAACACTTATCCTAAGCCAGTAAAATGTGAAATGCATGTCTCAGTGACCTTCTTTTGTTGTAATGTTCTCTTCGTTTGCACTCAATATCTTGTCTGACGTATACTAGCACAAAACCTGTTCCATTAGTTTTGTGTTTTCTGAATACCTGAAAAAACTCAGTAACTGTTTGGATGATTATTTTAAAGTTTATTTTCACTCACACCAAGCATAGAAATAGTATTTTCTTTAGATAATAGCATAAATGTAATTTGATCAAGCTTACCTGGAGTACGCATACCTTTTATATTGAAGTGACCAATATGCATACTTTTAACTCTTAACCCTAAGTTTAGCAAACTGTTTTGTAAAGGAGAGAAATAAGAATCATGCGCATGATCACTGAACAACGATCATTATTCTCATACATATTATCAGTGTAGTCAGTTCCAGTGTCATATGAATGATTAGTATGATTACATTCTAACAATGACTCCTGTTTCTTTTTTATCCTTTATTTGGATACTTAAATAAAGATGCACCTAAAAAATAGGAGACACACTTAATGCCATTGAATGAATCATATAGAGAAACATATCATTCAATTTTCCTTGACCTCTTGTTATCACATTTTTCCTTTTCTGATTCTTCGTACCGAGGCTAGGCTGCCATATTTGTAGTGGCTAATATCTTTTATGTATGCACATGAAAATGACTCGGTCGAGCCCCGTGAAAGAAGTTATTTTCTTGCTATTAGTTAATAATATTTATACGTAAATGGCAGCTAAATGTTGAATAACTAAAATGTTCTATTGAATTGACCAGACTGCTAATATTTCAAAATTATTCTATTACTGAACTGAATTGTTAAGTACAACCTGAAGGTCTAGATTAATTCGTTCTAAAATGTCAAGAAGATATTTATCTGGTATAAACTAATTAGGATTTGGGCTTTTTAACTATTTACTCCTACATTTGAAATCTGAATGTGTTCCTTTAAATTAGATATAAATTCTCTATTGACTTCCTGTTCAGGTCCTCACTTGCAAGTCCAGTCTGATGAAGTGAGGGTCATCAACATTCTGACATGGCTCAAGGAATACAAATGGATGATCCCTGGACAGAAGTCCTTCTTGTAGTAGCGTTGGATATCGGAACTTCGTTTTCGGGATATGCTATATCTTTTCTTGATGCATACAAAAGAAGGAGCATTGACGAGGTGCAAGTCAAAGTATGGCACTCAGGCATACTCACAACCAGTAAAACACCGACGTGTGTCCTTTGTAATACAAACAAAGAATTCCATTCCTTCGGATATGAAGCTGAAAAACACTTTTGTGCGTTACCAGATGACGACGAAAATCCGGCAGATTGGTACTTCTTCAAGAATTTCAAAATGCTGCTCTACAAAGAGCAGGACCTTTCTCGAGACACAGAAGTGTTAGATGCGACAGGGAAGAAAATACGTGCACTTGATTTGTTTGCTATGTGTGTCAAATATTTGAAGGACACTGCAATCAAGGAAGCGACAGAGAGAGTGGAACAATTACAGGAATCTGATTTTTATTGGGTCTTGACGGTGCCCGCCATCTGGAGTGACCAATCAAAACAGTTTATGAGGGAGGCTGCTGAGAAAGCTGGGATAGAACCTACTCACCTGAGACTAGCACTTGAACCAGAATGTGCATCCGTTTTCTGCAGAGACGTCTCTGTCAGGAGATCCTTGTCCCGTGGTGGAACAGTCATAGATCTTTCAAGTATGGAATCAGGATCGAGATACGTGGTTGTTGACATAGGCGGTGGAACTATTGATGTCACTGTACATGAAATCACAGAAAATGGAGCATTAAAAGAAATTAGGCACGCTAGCGGTGGAGATTGGGGTGCAAATCAAGTAAATATAGCTTTCAATGCATTTATGATAAAAATCTTTGGTGCACCTGTATGGAAGACGTTTGAGAAACAATTTCCGATACAGTTCTATGAATTTATGCAAGATTTTGAGAGAAAGAAATGTTCGGAACCAAGACCGAAAGTAAATATATCGATACCCACATGTTTGTCAAAACTACACAAAAAAAATGAAGGTTGTGACATATCGATGTCTCTTAAATCGATGCATCTGTCCGGAAACTCTGTCCAATTTAAAGAGGGCAACAGACTGTCATTCGATGCAGAAGTGTTTCAGCAAGAGTTCTTTGTAAGTTGCATAGAAAATATCACTGAACATCTCGAAAAGATCATTCAGAGTGTGCCGAATCTGACAAGAATTTTGTTAGTTGGTGGATTTTCAGAATGCCATTGGTGAAGGATTCCATCAAAAGAAAGTTCCCAAACCAAAGAGTAATTCTACCACCAGAAGCCACAGTTGCCGTGCTCAAGGGGGCCTTACTGTATGGAAGAAATCCATCCGTCATCAAAAGCCGCATCTGCAAATTTACATATGGCTTTGCATGTAGTATGCAGTATAAACCGACGATTCATCCTGCAGATAAAAGGGTCTACACTGATGACGGCCCTTATTGCTTTAATCTCTTCAAGAAGATTGTTGAGGTTGGGCAAGAGGTAAACGTGGGACACTGCAGCGAGGAGATTGAAACATTGGTGCCCTCCAAGCGTCAAGAAACAAGTAAGTTCCCATTCTACAAGTCAAGCCAGAAATCCCCATGCTTTATCACGGACGAAGGTTGCTCGTATTTAGGAACAATATATATAGACGTGCCCTTTTCCATGGAAGGAATGAAGAGATCGGTATTCATACAGGTGTTGTTCGGAGGAACAGAAATCACCGCTAAAGTCAGAGACCGTAGTGGTCAGAACGTGAAATCTGCTAGATTTGATCTCCTGTGATACTATTGACTCAGTATCGTACTGGATCCATACATATTCTAAAGCAATTCTGGCAGACGTTGACTAAAATCAAAATTACATATTTTAATATTACAACTGTAAACTGATATTTATAAACTATTTCTTGATATTGAAGCATTTGTTAGATACCAGAGGAAAACAGACAAGGCATTGTCCATATTCAAATAACGACATATCTAAATTAGGTAAACATGAAGTCAAACTTTACTGAATGTTACTAAGATATACTTATGCTAAGAACAAGACATCTTTTTTAAAAAAATCAATAATTTTCAATACTTACCTATATCTATTCATGCCAGTTGTTTCAATACGAGGAGGCTAACATTTATCTAGTTTGCGCATTAAATCAGTTACAAACTCGGTATATACATAAACGTACATTTTCCACAACATTAATTCATGACAGTTTCGTATTTAAGAAGGACCTGTTAAGTTGTAGACTGTACGATGACTTTTATGTAAATTAAAATGTCTCGGAAAAGCAATATTTATTTTCTAATCTCGGAGATGAGGCTTTTTCACATGAATTTTCTATAAACTCCATAAAATGACACATCTGTTACATTTTTGAAAATTTGGGCTTGTACTCTAGTAATGTATACAGCAGTGTGATTGTTCATTATTGTTTTACTATATTAAACAAAAAGAAGTAAAAAAAGAAACGCAATTGATTAGGTTTCCGATTTTATCTCCTGCTGTGAAACGAACAATGACAGAATCTTAAAAATGCAGAATATTTTGTAATAAATTGCATAAAATGGACTAAAGAAAAAGATAACATTGAACATAATTGGTGTACATTTTGGACAGATAAATACCTAACCATATACTTATTTAACCAGATAATTGTATTTCTTGTATATTTTGCTCTATATAGTAAGAAGGTGAAAAATCCAAATTAAACTTATCCAAATACGAATATTTTGTTTAGTTTTGAATGTTATATTCAGTATTTAAGGTGGCGCTCTACAGTTTAGTATTTTGCATAGTGTTAGATTTTTAAAGAAAAAGAATTAACCAGGTTTTCCTCACTGGCAATCCTGGCTATTTAAAAAAGACCTTGTATATCTTAGGTATTATTAAAAGAACTTTTAATTCTCTTTATTTTGGTGTATGGTTGATGGGTGCAATTTGGATTGTAGAGTATACAGCTTGACCTTGTATCAAATATACACCTATCAAAAAACTGGTAGCCCCGCTTGGTCATATTCACTTCATGGACTTCAAAGATAAATTGAAAAAAAAAGAGCGGATAACTTTTTTACTTTTTATATATTTTGTAATTTATTAATTGTACTTCAGAAGCTGGTATTGCCTATTCTGGCAAAATGCGTTTCCCTATTTTAATAACTGCTAAAAATAGTGTACTTTGGACTAATTCAGCCTGATTTTTCGAGCACATGGGAGCTGCCATTTTTGTCAGTTGTGTGCTTAGATCATGTACAATTTCTACAAATACAATATGTAAAGAAATTTCAGCCACAGTACATGAAAGTAGCATACAGGTATATGCCAACATTCTCTTCAATGTGCATGTTGCAAATTCAAACAACTTCACCTTACACCTGTCACTCTCTCAGAGGGACATACTATCTGTCGAGCACCTCCTAAAGTAATTTATAATCGATTCATCCTGGTGTTTGATCATTTACAAAATAAAGGCAAATTAACAGATAATTTGTCGAACATCTCAGAAAATCTTACACTATATGAGATGCTGGGAGAAATATCTAAAATACTGACTGACCAAACACACACACAAACGACATGCAGAACTACCGTCCTTACAGTCATGCTACCATGGCAATGAATGATTAGCATTTTTTATTTTAGGCAAGGTAGGAATTTTAGAAATATTTTGAATAGCATTGAAAAAAATGGCGAATTTATATTCTGCACCCCACTCACCTAGAAAATTAGTTGCACGCCTTTCATTTATAATATATATCTGTATATAATTTTTTTTTTTTTTTTTTTCTTAGGTATTCTAATTGTAAGGCAGCATGACTGTAAGGACGGTAGTTCCAAAGTAATCCAGAAGAAATTACTATGAATCTAACAATCATTTCCAAGGTCAACATTGCTTAGTATTTAAATCCGAAACGCTATATATATATATGTATATATATATATATATATATATATGTATATATATATATATATATATATATATATATATATATATATATATATATATATATATATATAAACAGTGCAATCTTTCCTTATTTATAAATCTATAAATTCATTACTAAAAATAAACACATGAATATGTGTTCTATGAAGACATTTATAGTTTCTAAATGATATTTGTACCTATTTGAGATTCAATATGACTACGATGAAATGTTGTAATAAAACCTGACACAACAATAGCATCTTAATTTAGTTTATCTATTTAAAAAAAAGTGCTGCTGTGATCTAAGCTGTGAAGGCTGTTATGGCTAGCGTAGAAACTCTCTCTCTGAGTCATGTAGCTTTTAGCTGGTTCGTGATCGACAGGAAGTTGTTGGTAAATTACTTTCTATGAAGGATAATAATTTAGTTCTAGTTATCCTTGATAATGGTGGTAGAGGATGATTTGTGAATAAAATGGAGAATCTGCACTTACTTGACGAACATTTATTGCATATTTTAAATTCTAAATGACCAATGACCAATGCTATTCCCAAAGGACATTTGTAATAATAATAATGTAATCAGTGACGGATTAAGACAGTGCGGGGCCTGTAGCATCAATGCCGGGTTAAGCTAGTGCGGGGCCTCCTAAATTAAAAAAAACACATAAATATCAACACTTGAAAGTACGGGGCCCGTAGCATATGCTACTTTTGCTACTAGGATAATCCGGCACTGAATGAAATCACGCTTGGTTTGTTGGATATTGTACCGGTACAACCAAAACTTAAGTAGTTTTCGCCATTTAATATTGACCAATTCGAACTGGGATAACTTCAATAACTTTAGTTAATTTTTTTTTTTTTTTTTTTTTTTTTTAAATCTGTGTTAAGGAATTTCCAAAATTAAAAATTGATTATTAAAACAAAACTGATTTTACTTTTAACAAATATGCTATATTGAATATGTGTGACCATCTCTGCTCTGGCAAATGGTTCATTTATGTCCATGTTGTTTCCCCTTACTACTCCTTATCTATGGAATATGCATTATCATAAAGAGACAAATCATTGAACATTTTCCCTCTCTATTTCTTGACATGTATTAACTTCGTAAATTCGAAAAATGTAAATGAAGTTCAGAAAAACTCATGCTTATGGAAATATTTTAGTTTAAACTTTTGACAGTCTAGCGTTTCCAGGTTTGTTCGGCACGTCTATATTGCCGAGGTTATATATATAAATGTTACGAAAACATCAGATGCTCTCACAATGGTTCGTTGCGTCACGAGGTCGGTTTATGTTCACTGCATTGCTATATACACAACAGCTAAGAATGTTGTTCGGGTGAAATAATTTCATAAAATCAAAACTTTTGAACACACTAAACTTTCAGCTATGTTTGATTTTAATTCAGCTGTGCTTTTTTCGTGTTTTTTTTTTAACGAGGACTTAAATTTGTAGCTATTTTCTACCCGAGCGAAAGTAAAAAGATGATGCTGTGATCGCTGAAAAAACCTTAACTCACTTAAATCACGCTTTATATGGAGCGGAAACTAATGGAATGTATAACTAGTAAGTAAATAGTTGCCTATGTTCGGCATGGAATTGCTGTAATCACGAGGTTCATCTGCGTAGTGTATGTCACCTTTGTTATGTCACGACAGTCTCTAATGGCGGCCGACAATATCAGTCATAATACAGTACTTACAGGGGATTTATTTGGTAGAAATGAAATAAAAATTCGTTCTGCTTTGGAGATTATATAAAACACGTTTTCTGAAAAATATATGTAATAAATAGAATGCGATATGGAATTTACCTCTAAGAGTGATCGAATCATTAAGAACAGTACATTTATTCATGTAACGACATTTTGATGGCGATATGACTAACGTACACCACCTTTCAGTGTATGACCTGGCTGCTTTCAGCAATTATTTACATTATCTTTCCATCTATCTATCTATATATCTATCTATCTATCTAATAACTCTCTTTACAACTATCTTAGCTAGTCTACATGCATGCATACATACATACATACATACATACATACATACATACATACATACATACATACATACATACATACATACATACATGCATACATACATATGCATGCATACATACATACATACATACATACATACATACATACATACATACATACATACATACATACATACATACATACATACATACATACATACATACATACATACATACATACATACATACATACATACATACATACATACATACATGTACCACACACAAGACGATGTGCAAGTCCAAGGTATATCCAGTGTTTAATAGTATAAAATGTGAGACTTCTGGCATATATTTTGATCGGGGTTTTTCGATTTACACACAGCAGCTATTGTGCTCCACATACTATATGTTTCTTTATTTTATTGTTATTACACAAGTTACCAAACCATAAAACCTTGTGTACCGGAATATCTCACCTTGTATTCTAAATACAATGTTCTAAATAGCAATTCACACAATCTACACTACATAAATGAACACAAATTGTATTAGTCTAGAAATAAAGGATGAACACATTCATGTTTAGATGGAAAAAATGCAGCGTAAACAATAGTGTACTAAATTAGTCAAAACGTGTACAAAAATAGGACTATAATTGCGCTATATAAAAGTCATCATTAACATTTCACAAAACAATTTACGTTATCTACACAAATTTGGACAACATTGCAATTATTTCAGGTGCTATCATAGGAACTTCCTACAAAGTTAAAACTGTAAAAGAATTAAATTCATACATCTGTAGAATGAGAAATGAAATACATAACAGACTTTATTCATACATTGGTAGAATGAGACATGAAGTACAACGCATAACAGACTTTATTCATACATCGTTAGAATGGGACATCAAATATATACCAGGCTTTATTCATACATCGGTAGAATGAGACACGAAATACAATACATAATAGACTTTATTCGTACATTAGTAGAATGAGACATGAAATACAATGCATAGCAAACTTTATTTATATGTCGGTAGAATGAGAAATAAAATACATACCAGACTTTATTCATTCATTGGTAGAATGAGACATGAAATACAATACACACCAGACTTTATTCATATATCGTTAGAATGAGACATGAAATGTATAACAGACTTCATTCATACTTCGGTAGAATGAGACATGAAATACAACGCATAACGGACTACTCATACATCGGTAGAATGAGACATGAAATACATAACAGACTTTACTCATACATCGGTAGAATGAGACATGTAATACAACACATAACAGACTTTATTCACACATCGGTAAAATGAGACATAAAATACAATGCATAACAAACTTTATTCATATATCTGTAGAATGAGACATGAAATACATAACATACTTTATTCATACATAGTTAGAATGAGACCTGACATACATAACAGGTTTTATTCATACATCGGTAGAATGAGACATGAAATACAATGCATAACAGACTATTTATACATCGATAGAATGAGATATGAAATACTTAACAAACTTTATCCATACATCGTTAGAATGAGACATGAAATACATAACAGACTTTATTCATTCATTGGTAAAATAAGACATGAAATACACAACAGACTTTACTCATACATCCGTAGAATAAGACATGAAATACAATACATAACAGTCAATTCATACGTCGATAGAATGAGACATGAAATACATAATAGACTTTATTCGTACATCGATAGAATGAGACATGAAGTACAACACATAACAAACTTTATTCATACATTGGTAAAATAAGAAATAAAATACAATACATAACAGACTTTATCCATACATTGGTAGAATGAGACATGAAATACATAACAGACTTCATTCATACATCGTTAGAATGAGACATGAAATACAATAAATAGCAGACTATTCATGCATTGATAGAATGAGACATGAAATATAATACATGACAAACTTTATTCATACATTGGTAGAATGAGACATGAAAAACAATACATAACAAACTTTATTCATACATTGGTAGAATGAGACATGAAGCATAACAGGCTTTATTTATACATCGGTAGAATGAGACATGAAATACAATATATAGCAGACTATTCATCCATGGATAGAATGAGACATGAAATATAATACATCACAAACTTTATTCATACATTGGTAGAATGAGACATGAAATACAATACATAACAAACTTTATTCATACATTGGTAGAATGAGACATGAAATAGATAACAGACTTTATTCATACATCGTTAGAATGAGACATGAAATACATACCAGACTTTATTCATACATTTGTAGAATGAGGCATGAAACACAATGCATGATAGACTTTATTCATACATTGGTAGAATGAGACATGAAATACATACCAGACTTTATTCATACATTGGTAGAGTGATACATGAAATACAATACACACCAGACTTCGTTCATACATAGTTAGAATGAGACATGAAATACATAATAGACTTTATTCATACGTCGGTAGAATGAGACATGAAATACATACCAGACTTTATTCATGCATCGGTAGAATGAGACATGAAACACAATACATGATAGACTTTATTCATACATCGGTAGAATGAGACATGAAATACAATACATAGCAAACTTTATTAATTCATTGGTAGAATGAGACATGAAATACATCCCAGATTTTATTCATTCATCGGTAGAATGAGACATGAAATACATAATAGACTTTATTCATATATCGGTAGAATGAGACATGAAATAGATAACAGACTTTATTCATTCATCGGTAGAATCAGACATGAAAAACATAATAGACTTTATTCATACATAGTTAGAATGAGACATGAAATACATAATAGACTTTATTCATATATCGGTAGAATGAGAAATTAATACATAATAGACTATATTCATTCATCGGTAGAATGAGATATGAAATAGATAACAGACTTTATTTATACGTCGGTACATACGAGACTTTATTCATACATAGTTAGAGTGAGACATGAAATACAATACATGATAGACTTTATTCATACATCGGTAGAATGAGAAATTAATACATAATAGACTATATTCATTCATCGGTAGAATGAGACATGAAATAGATAACAGACTTTATTTATACGTCGGTACATACGAGACTTTATTCATACATCAGTAGAATGAGACATGAAATACAATACATGATAGACTTTATTCATATATCGGTAGAATGAGAAATTAATACATAATAGACTATATTCATTCATCGGTAGAATGAGACATGAAATAGATAACAGACTTTATTTATACGTCGGTACATACGAGACTTTATTCATACATCGGTAGAATGAGACATGAAATACAATATATGATAGACTTTATTCATACATTGGTAGAATGAAACATGAAATACAATACATAGCAAACTTTATTCATACATCGGTAGAATGAGAAATGAAATACATACCAGACTTTATTCATTCATTGGTAGAATGAGACATGAAATACAATACATAACAGACTTTATTCATATATCGGAAGAATGAGACATGAAATACATAACGAACTTTATTCATACATCGGTAGAATGAGAGATGAAAAAGATAACAGACTTTATTCATACATCGGTAGAATGAGACATGAAACAAATACATAACAGTCTTTATTCATACATCGGTAGAATGAGACATAAAACACAATACATAACAAACTTTACTTATACATCGGTAAAATGAAAAATAAAAGACAATACATAACAGACTTTATTCATCGCAGGTTTTATTCAAGACATCAAGCGTTGCAGATTTTGCGAGAAAGGTTACATAAATAAAAATGCACTAAAAGAACAAGAATAGATGTATGTGGAACTATTCTACCAGGTATCAAACAGTGTTCAATGAAATAGTGTATAGTGATATCAGATTTAGCTATTTGTAACAGTGTTCAATGAAATAGTGTATAGTGATATCAGATTTAGTTATTTGTAACAGTGTTCAATGAAATAGTGTATAGTGATATCAGATTTAGCTATTTGTAACAGTGTTCAATGAAATAGTGTATAGTGATATCAGATTTAGCTATTTGTAACAGTGTTCAATGAAATAGTGTATAGTGATATCAGATTTAGCTATTTGTAACAGTAATTTATTTAATTCCGCCATAGATATTTTGGATGGTGTCCACATCTTGTAACCGAATATTTATGCAAGCAACATGCCATTACTAACTAATAATGCTGCTTCTAACAATTTTCTGTAAATTATGTTTATAATATTCTTTGTCTTTTTTATTTAAGCACAAAAATATGTATTGAGTTATCACATCTTTATGTTATTCAGATAAGCTGTGACAGTACTGCTGTCCATAAAATGTCATTAAACGATAATGTTAGGTATATCTATGATATAATCGCTATCTAACACTTGTTTAATGATTAAGTTTGAGAATAAAATGCAAAATGCAACATTTCATGGATGTGATATTTTGTAAATTATGTAACAGATGTTCATAAACAACAGGAAATCTGATATTTGAAGTGTTCCAAACAAATCCTTTTCCTTTTTCGTCTTTTCCTCTTCTTCTGAGAAGCCAAGCAATTATTTTCCAATTTGTCCAATATTATCAGCTTCGGTGCGCTCCGCGACGTTGCCGTAATCTATTTCCTACAACTCTTTATGCTCGATCTCTTGAATCATATTTTTTCTCGCTTGTCAAATAAACTTTAATTTTTCACTTTGATTTTTTAATTCATTTGACAGTAGATTTAATGCTTCTTGTGTTTTAACTTTTTGTTGATTTAGCAAGACTATTCTAGGCAAGAATTTTAAAACTCTAGTTGTTGTACAATGTTTTTCTTTCCTGTGTTTGTGTAATTACAGGCTTAAGCTTTGCTGTTTTTAGTGACTTGAATTCATTTATGTCGTTAGAATGTTTGCTTTTAACATGTTGTAAAAGATTTCACATGTATCTTGTTGTGCGAGGGACATAAGAATAACATTTTTGGTCAGGAAAAAAAAGTAAGTAACCGAAAATCACTAATTAGCTAATTTGCACTAAGAGTTAATAACTAAAAGTGAATGAAAGTCATTAATAGGCACTAAAAGTTCCTTTTTATCACTAACAGTAACTTAACGTCACTAATAAGCATTAAGCTCATATTTGTTTGTTTGTTTGTTTGTTTTTTGTTGTTATTTTTGAAATCCTTATTTGAATAATTTGAACCAATATACATATCTATTTCGAGATGGTCGGTCATGGATACAAAGATAGTTCTCAACGATGACGAACTATTGTACACAAAAGTTATATTGACTTATCGAAAGTGTAATCAACATTTCCACACGAATTTGAGAACAGGAAAGATTATGAATGAAATGTAAAAAATTTGCAAGAACAAAAAAGAATCAAATCTGAATGGGAAAAAAGGGTTAGAATACCACGATTAAAAAGATATGTTGAATGTAAATTTGGAAGAAAAAATGAAAATTCTAATCGATTCGATCTAAATTAAAAATTCCACAACAAATATTGTCTGAAACTGTTCCTGAAAAACAAGGTGGAAAGCTCTAACAGTTCTTTCGAGCCAATACTGAAGAAATGTTCGCTATATAAATAAGGGATTTTTTACCCATGGATCAAACAGTCAAAAGTTTATTAAGTCTTTAGTGCAAATGTTGTTGAAATTTTCGCTATGTACATATCAGGGGATTTTTCACTTCTGGCTAAAACAGTTGAAAGTTCAAAGAGTTTTTTATTGCAAATATTGAAATATTTCAGCTATATAATTCAATTCAAAGGATATTTCACTCATGCATAAAACGGTTGAAAGTTTGATGGATTCTTTCGTAGCAATATTGAAGAAACTTTCGTTATATAAATAACAAGAATTTGTACCTACAGAAACAATAGTTGAAAGTTCAAAATAGTTTTTCGTGCCAATGGCATCTAACGTACCTATGACTTCAAATGATTTAGGTGCACCTGTTGATCATGTGAACATGGAAATAAATATGCTTGACGTAGATTTACAGTATATGAACTTATTCATAGGACGTCAGTAGATCCTCCTGCAACCTCTTCAGGTGACTCTAATGTACTCCTCAATTCACAAGGAAGGACAAAACCTCTCACATTAATCATGACTGGTATTACAAGGATACGTGAAGGTGAGCAACAGCGAAGCATAGCTCAACAGCAACGACAGCAAAGCAGTGTCCAAAGTCTTAGCGAAGCAGAGCACTGCGTCGAAGATTGGTAGGTGAGCGACGGGGAGCTTGTTTAGAGCAAAACAGCAAAGCAGGGTCCAACAGGAAAGACACGGAAGGTTATAAAAAATCCAACGCCCAGAAGAAAGAAAAAAAAGATGAACTGAAGAAAAAAAATTCGAACACCAATTACGATTTATAGGAAAGCATCATTTAGGGTAAAATAGCGAATATAAATTCTGGTGATTATGATCAAGACAGTACTGTCTATTTTGTGGTAAGATATAACTAGATTTTAAGAAATTAGCCGTAAGGAAACTAAACAAAATATGTATTTGGTACTAGTTCAACTGACACTTACAGTCAGGCTAAGACGGCTGTTCTCAATAGAAGATAAAAATACAGGGGTGCAGTGAAAAGGAACAAAGAATGTTTCTATTAATAGTATTTTAAACTATCGTTCACAAATTGGAGATTAAATTTATAATCGATACACTGTTTGATGATATTCATACTCAGTTGGCACAAAATATAACTGATAACACTAAATGGAATCGAATATCTCACTATGAAAATCGATAGGTATGAACCGCCCGGTTAAGACTCTTGCATGGGACTGCCAGACTGGGTGAAAAATATAAACAATATGCAAATGTAAAACATATCAATGACAAGTGTTTCTTTTATGCTGTCGTGTCAATTTTAAATCAAATTGAAAATATCCTAAAAAAACCCCAATCCAAATACAATTTATAGAGAGATAGTCAATGGTTTGATAGCTGTCAGGTAAAATTGAGGATATTGATAAATTTGAACATGAATTTGGTATATCTGTTAATGTTTACAAGACAGAGGAAGAAAGATACATTAGACATGTGAGACTAATACAAATCGAGAAAGAAAAACATGTTAATCTTTTTTAATCAAGACATTATTCCTGTTGCACCTTCAGTGCACATCACCGACGGAGTCAATGACAACTTCAGATAAGGAAAATACCATTACGTTAGAATAAAAGATCTTTCGCCAGATAGATAAACAATGGACAAAGGAATATATGTAAAAAGTGCCAAAAGTTTTTTATTTCTATTTTCAAGAAAATTAACAGAACACAAAATATTGTGCTATACCGTAAACTATATAATAGCCATTATGCTCCAAAAGCTGTTTTGTCGTAAGATTCAAAAACTTTCAGCATGAAGTAAATGTTCCATTGTTCTTTAGTGCGACTCTGAAAGAATTACGGTTTGGTCTACTTAGAAAAAAGCACAATATGTTGGAACACAACATCGTGTATGCACACAAAATAGTCAACACGTTCCATATCGCTTCTGCATGTACGATAAATACGCTTGAGGCGATTTCAGTAAACCTTTGAATTATGAAAGTGAGTACTGTACAGGGCTATTTTACAATGCTTTCATAACATTTTCAGTCTTAATATATAATGAGCTGAGACCAAACAATGCATAACCTATGTCCCTAACAGAGGAAGATAAGAAACAGTTTAAATCAACCAACAAATGTCATACATGTAATATACAAGTTTAAAATATAACAGGTCAAATGGTGGGTGACAACAAATACTCAACAGGTAAGCGCAGAGGTCCAGTTTAACGAATGCAGTTTGAATATTAAATATCCAAGATACATCATACTGTTCGTTTATAACTTCTCCGGTTATGACAGCCACCTCTTTATCAAAAAGTTGTTTAGACAAGGCCCTATCGGGAGGTAACGAGCATACCGAACAACGATATGTAATATATTTCATTCAGCAAAGATTTCAAAGCTGATAGTTTCATGAAAAAGGAAAAGAAATAATAGCCAAATGGAGAATTAGGTCTATAGACCGTCTTCAATTTATGGGACAATCACTAGAACAATTAACGAAAACTCTGAGCAAGGAAACGATGTGATGGGAGGCGCTTATAAATATATGTATGAAAAAAACTACAAACTTCACCCAGCACATTATTACAGTGTTTCCGGTTTGCGTCATAACGCTAGCTTGAAGCTAACAGGAGCAGAATTAAAACTGTTGACAGATTATGATATGTTCCTAATGACTGAGTGTGGAATACAGGGAGGATTAGTATGATACCAGATAGATACGCTGAAAATAACGAATCATGTGCTGATGATAAAACTGTTGAACAAATAAGATGTGAAGACGAAAATCTGTTAGAAAAACCGGAAGACACTTAAACGAGCTATATTCAAGAAGTTGGTTTAGATAGAGGTATACGAATATTTCAAGGACTCCCCATTAGCACTGAGACACTCATACCGAGTATGGATGACTTATCAGTTAGGTATAAAACTGAAGCATTGCATACAGTTAGGTATAAAACTGAAGCATTACGTACAGTTAGGTATAAAACTGAAGCATTACATACACTCAGGTATAAAACTGAAGCATTACTTACAATTAGGTATAAAATTGAAGCATTACATACAGCTAGGTATAAAACTGAAGCATTACATACAGTTAGGTATAAAACTGAAGCATTACTTACAGTTAGGTATAAAACTGAAGCATTACATACACTCAGGTATAAAACTGAAGCATTACATACACTTAGGTATAAAACTGAAGCATTACATGCAGTTAGGTATAACACTGAAGCATTACACACACTCAGGTATAAAACTGAAGCATTACATACACTCAGGTATAAAACTGAAGCATTACATACAGTTAGGTATAAAACTGAAGCATTACATACACTCAGGTATAAAACTGAAGCATTACATACAGTTAGGTATAAAACTGAAGCATTACATACACTCAGGTATAAAACTGAAGCATTACATACAGTTAGGTAAAAAAAAACTGAACAAGATACATAGTGTTGACGTTTCCCAACAAAAACCTTGGCTTGAATCATATATCGAGCTCAATACATGTTTGAGACAAAAACCTTGCCTTAAATCATATATCGAGTTCAGTGCAAGTTTGAGACAACAAGTCACTAACGATTTTGAGGGGGACTTATTAAATCGATGAACAACTCTGTATTTGGTAAAGAGATGAAGAATCTGAGGAAAAGAACAACTGTGAAAAAATGTCCGAGTGAATATACATTTTCTAAATGTCTAAAAGAGTTTTCATTCGATTAGAAAGATCGATTTACGGTGGATTTACTGTGTTGGAGCTGTCGAAATTGTTAATGTATGAATTTTATAACTACAAGTTGCAAAACAACTATAATGATAGAATGCAACTTCTTATGATCAATGCAGATTCGTTGTGCATCTGTGTTAAAACTGATAACATTTACAACGACAGGAAAGAAAACGTTAAATTTGATGACACCAGGGATTACACGAAGGATAACGTGTTTTAACATACAAGCGGCAAAAAAATGATTCCAGGAGTTTCCAAATTGAACTAAACGACCCACCTATAAGAAGTTGAGTGGACTTAGATCACCACTCTGTTTGTTTAGGACTGATTACAAAGAGAAAATAAGAACGCAAGTTTATAAAAAAAACTATGTGACAAAAAGAGAATCCCGATTCAATATGTACAAAGATTGTTTATTCAACCACAAGGAAAACTTTACAGAAATAAATTTGCTTAGGTTTGATCATCACCAGATCTGCAACATAACGATGAACAAGGTAATTTCCTCAGTTCATGATGATAAGCATTTTTTTTTCGACAACATAAATAAATTACCTTATGAATATTTAAAATGAAATTTCAAAAATAAATAAATAAATAAATAAAATTTCTCTGGAAACTAAATATTTATGTTGTAAAGGAAGTATTCCGAATGGCACTTCTTCGATAACAAATATGGAGGTCATCACGAAAAACATTACAATAATGTATTTTTAAAGTTATAGAAGGATACGTAGAGCCTGTAAAAATGATACGGTGCCTTGGAATATTTGCAGAAATATAAAGATGATGCACATTTAATGAACCTAGACCAAGTGAAAGTTACACCGAAGGTGCACCTCACCACAGGTGATGAAGGCAAACATTCAGCTAAAAATATAAGCAATGAAAGACAAGTTGAAACTACTAATAAAGCAGTAGGAGGCGGGCCAGTGAAGAGTAAAAATATCGTAAACACAGACAGAAGTGACTTTGCTGAACACAAACGTTTTATCCAAGGCCTTAAATCCAATTTACGAGCAGCCATATTTAATAAAAGTTTTGATGAGATAGAAGGCAATCCAGAAAATGAATTAGAGATAAGCAGGCAACATATTAAAGAAATTAATTCAATTTACCAAAACATTGTCGAAAAGGCAAACGACACAAACAGTAAGATATATAAAGCAATACACAGAGCAAAATAAATCGCTACTAAACAAATGAAAATTTATATCTGTTTAATATTCTGCATTTAATGCAGATATCATTTAATCACTGCATGTGCTTAGAATTTACTTAAGACTAACTGTTTTGTTTCATTTGTGTAGCATTGATTGTGTGAGGTGCTATTAAGTAAATTGTGTGTTGTATATTAGATGAGAGTTTCTGGCACACCAGGTGTTATAGTTTGGTAAATAAATTGTGTGTTGTATATAAGGTGAGAGTTTCTGGCATACCAGGCGTTATGCTCTGGTAAATTGTGTCTTGTATATGAGGTGAGAGTTTCTGGCACACCAGGTGTTATGATCTGGTCAATTGTGTGTTGTATATAAGGTGAGAGTTTCTGGCACCCCAGGTGTTATGGTTTGGTAAATTGTGTGTTGTATATAACGCGATAGTTTGGTAAACTGTGTAATAACAATGAAGTTAAATAGCAGTTGCTCTGCGCAGCAGCAGAGTATCAGCGATGTGTAAATTAAAATCAAAGATAAAAACAAAATCGGTGTCACAGAATTTTACCTTATATACTACTGTTTTGCTCATGTCCAATTGGCAAATATTAAGATATCTTATCTGGATGACATCACCTATAACGGACCTTCTTGTCTGTCTCCTCGGGCGGCTATGTCTCCTTTATCGGATGAAATATGACACACACACACAGACATGGCTGTACAAATCCACTTTCATGGCGCCTGGGACAAGCTCTAAGTCGGCTCGGGCAAGCTCAAGTTTGCAAAATACTTGCCTGCGATCAAGTCGAAATAAGGTGGGAGCGTGTTCAGTTCGTAATGCTTTATGTTCTACAAGTTTAAGACTCTGCGATCTTGCCATAGACATATATCAGTACCTTCGTGTCGCTTTTATATGCATTATATGTACCGTATTCTTCAATTACATACCTGCCAGCAGTTTCGTTCTTCTATCGATCCTTTATTTCACACGATATACTGTCAAAGTATATCATTTTCATCTTGTAGTCAATGCCAAGGCCAGTCTCGCATTTCTCACGCAGACACGATAATATAATATTTACTATTTAAAGCAAGTTTTGACAAATACAAAATAAATATTTATATTTTAACTCATCAGTTATATTCTAATCATAGTTTTAAGGTGCAAAAACAAAGACAAGAAGAAAACAAAAGTTCTATATAGTAAAATAAATATAATGCGATTTCATTAAAGCATCCCGTATTTTATTTTATTATCTAATTTTACTTTAGTTGTGATATTTTGTTGTCATATTTTGGGGCAAGCTCAAATCCACCAAGTTCAATGTTCCAGTCGACTTGATATATATATATATATATATATATATATATATATATATATATATATATATATATATATATATATATATATATATATATATATATATATATATATATTGTAATGGTGCAAATTTCTGTCGATCTATAAAGGGCACATTAGTTTTGGCAGAGAACAATTAATTAGATTTACGAGGAAAGGTACTGTATGAAATCGCTAGACTGCGATGGTTTTAATATTCCTGTTGTGGGAGAAATTGATTCTTAATTAAGCATTCGTTTATTTAACGGCCAGACAGATTGGAAGGAAAAGGTTAACTTCGATCTTGATATCAAAAATGTCAACGTTGAGAGGATGCAGGGATTGTTTGTAAAATTGTATTATCTTCCTGAAATTCTCCAGAATCAGTTATTTGAAAATCTAGAAGGTTACGCTGACCGAATTGTCGCATATTTATAAAAGGCGGTAGATCCGTTTAATCTGATTGGCTCAACTAAATAAGGGGCGTGTTTCCCACACGAAATTTCATGGTTTTAATATGCCCCACCGCAAAATTTAGTCAGTCTAAATTCCTGCAAGAGGAAGATATTTTGACTCCGAGAGTGAATTTAGAAGAAGTTCTCTCGTAAAACCAATTATTCAAGGGACAGATGTCTGGAAAGTTGACGGACAAAGTGAAAGCACAAGGTATTTGTATCAATCTCATGTAATTCGTTGATATCAATATAATTATTTACTTGAATGTATTTGTTTATATTTGCATGAATTTCTTTGTTTAAATTCGTAGATCAATTTTCTTGATATGAGTATAACTATTTGTTTGAGTTCATTTGTCTGAATTCGTACAATAATTTTCTTTATATGAGTCTGACGAATTGCTTGAATGTATCGTCTTGATTGCTATAGGAATCATGTATTCTAAGAATTGCATGCATTACTTTATTGGATACAAGTTGTCTTAGATGATTTCATGTATGATAAAGACTTGAGTATTCACTGAAATTAATGTAGTTAAGCCATGAAGTGAATTTCATTGATTCATTTGTATAATTGAGACGGGAACTGAAACTGTTATGTCTCTTGTGATGTTAATGTGAATTAGTGATGAAATAGCCGTTAGAAAATACATTAATCTTCTGAAACTAGGTTTGTTTATGGTCTGTCCAATTTAGCCTGACCAGATAGCCTTTGGTATCTGTTTGAATTCCGATATTTGACAGAAGATTTAGGTTGCTTCTCTGTTTATTTTGAAAGGGGAAATAGCTCCATCCACGTACCTACGTATCCACGTATCTACGTATCCACCTACCTACCTACCCACACAAAGTTTGAGGGCCGGAAAGAGGCGAGATAAGAGAGAGGAGAAGGGAAAAAAGAGGAGAACATCAATCTTGACTGGACAGCAGCATCGAAGTCGGAGTGACCCAGCATATCGCAGGTTATGCCATTGTACAGGGCAATGACTTCGATTGTACACTTGATTCTATGATGAACTAATTCTATCGTTTAGAACAGATCGGCTATTTGCATAAGTATATTTGTGTCGAAATTCAGTAAATGATTATTTCAAAAGAAGTGTATCTTCCTAATGTAATGTATTTTCCCAGTGTGTTTATATAATTGATTAAATTGTTATATTTCATGTACGGGGGCTCGTGTTATTCTGTTCTATATATCTGCTCAGATCTCTATTTATTCTATCTATAAACTTCATAATTTACTTTATTATTTACTCGATCCGGGCAATAACACCGAGATCGATCATCCTCTAGATAACGATAACCAACCAAATAAAGCGGACACCTTGTAAAGAAGGGTAGTAGACCGCCACACACACACACACACACACATATATATATATATATATATATATATATATATATATATATATATATATATATATATATGTGTGTGTGTGTGTGTGTGTGTATGTATGTATGTATGTATGTATGTATGTATGTATGTATGTATGTATGTATGTATGTATGTATGTATGTATGTATGTATGTATGTATGTATGTATGTATGTATGTACGTTAATATCAGAAAATATGTTTTTATGCAGATGTGTGTGTGGATCAAACATGCATAGATGTTATTTGGCTTAAAATGTATTTATTTGCTTTACTTTACTTTACTTTATTATATTTTATTTATTTATTTATTTAAACTGCTGAGTGTTTACTACACTGAATGTATAATTAGAGTGTAAATCAAAGGGACAGGTAGGGAGGGGTGAAAGAACATACTCGCTGTGGAAGACCCGCGTCACATAGACATGTAAAATTAGACGCTTGTCACGACAACATAATATGCTCGAGATCGTAGTCACGTCAATATGGTAAACTTCGTGAGTGTAGTCAGATCAGCATGCTAAACGTCGTGGGTTTAGTCAGGTCAGAATGATAAACTTCGTGAGTGTAGTCAGGTCAGCATGATAAACTTCGTGAGTGTAGTCAGGTCAGCATGCTAAACGTCGTGGGTTTAGTCAGGTCAGCATGATAAACTTCGTGAGTGTAGTCAGGTCAGCATGCTAAACGTCGTGGGTTTAGTCAGGTCAGAATGATAAACTTCGTGAGTGTAGTCAGGTAAGCATGATAAACTTCGTGAGTCTAGTCAGGTCAGCGTGATAAACATCATTCTAATTCAGCATAGAAATACAATACCCCCATTATCGCAGTGATATATAAAACCATAAATCAATCTACAAATAATCATATGGCTAAGTTTTCATTTCTTCCACTCATCTCCTATCAGAATTCCCTAAAGGATACATATGGAATACTTTTTTGTTGTTGTTTGTTTTCATTTTCTGTCACGCTTAATTCGAAACAAATCAATAGATTCTAGATTTCAGCGGTAAGCAGTTTTACACTGAGGGTATAAGCGAATTATTTTGAAACACCGCCTTAACCCGCAGATCTGTGTTCGAATTGAAAACAGTTTTCTAACCTGTATGATAATATTCTTTCTCCATATCTAATTTCACTTCATATTATCAGGCATCCTCCTATATGATCCAGGGACTTTCTACTCTGTCTGGTGTAGTAGCTTCATATTATCAGGCATCTTCTTATAGGATCCAGGGACTTTCCACTCTGTCTGGTGTAGTAGCTTCATATTATCAGGCATCGTCTGTACGATCCAGGGACTTTCCACTCTGTCTGGTGTAGTAGCTTCATATTATCAGGCATCGTCTGTACGATCCAGGGACTTTCTACTCTGTCTGGTGTAGTAGCTTCATATTATCAGGCATCGTCTGTACGATCCAGGGACTTTCTACTCTCTCTGGTGTAGTAGCTTCATATTATCAGGCATCGTCTGTACGATCCAGGGACTTTCTACTCTGTCTGGTGTAGTAGCTTCATATTATCAGGCATCTTCTTATAGGATCCAGGGACTTTCCACTCTGTCTGGTGTAGTAGCTTCATATTATCAGGCATCTTCTTATAGGATCCAGGGACTTTCCACTCTGTCTGGTGTAGTAGCTTCATATTATCAGGCATCTTCCTATAGGATCCAGGGACTTTCTACTCTGTCTGGTGTAGTAGCTTCATATTATCAGGCATCTTCTTATAGGATCCAGGGACTTTCCACTCTGTCTGGTGTAGTAGCTTCATATTATCTGGCATCCTCTGTACGATCCAGGGATAGCACTTTCTACTTGGGTGTAGTAGCCTCATAAAACGCTATGTGGAAATATCACGAACTGACTCTTTAAATAAATCATCGCAATTCACTGCAAATAAAACACTAACCTTTTAGTCCCACACACTGGGTCAGTTACGATATAAATAAAGTGTTATTCGCGATTTCAGCAACACATTTAACGACACCCTTAATAGATCAGAAACCTTCTGACTGATTATATTATGAAAATATCTCTTAATTGTATTTTCCCAGACTTAGATCACTTTTTGTTCATCTCTTTGATCTTCAGAATAATTCAGACAGAGTTACGTGCATAATTAGACTTGATTTCGTTTAAAATGTGGACCTGTTATTTTCAGTAATTACATCCATATATATCACGGAATTACTGTAATAAAACAATTTCCATAATGCCGATTTATCTCTCAGATCAGTTACCTCTATTAAAGAAACTACACACTACAATTTAAGGTATACGAATATATCAAAATTTCTGTATTTTGCTTTTAAACTAAGAGATGAGATGTTAGAAAGTATCAATCTCAACACCTAAATAAGTGTATTTTATAATATTGTTTATGGCGCACTGTGTATCTCACTCTGTTTACTTTGATATAATTAATCTGACACCATACTCTTGCGCATAAAGTCCAACAATGGATTTAACAGAGTGATGCGCACCGAGTTCGACAACTGATATAAGGAAATTATATAGTTCCTAAATGGAACTAATCAGAACATGTAACTTCAACGAATGATCAAGCAAGAATAACCGTATTGAATTTACAAACAAATATGATTGATATATGGATCTATCACCGTGAATGATCAATGTATAGAATTTATACACAAATATGAAAAATATTTGATTCTATCACCAAGGGTGATCAAAGCATATGATGTATACTCAATTAAAAACAATGTATGATATATGTATTATGGATTTTCGCTCATTTAGCAATATTGCATTATTGACTTACGCTCATATAGCGATATTGAATAATATGAATACAAAAATCTAACATATGTATCTCGTGGCGTCCAGTTGACGATCACGATGTATTTCCGGTTCCACAACTCTCGTCGAATAGTCAATGAGTCACCACGAATGGCCCGCCCCTCCCAGTCTGCAGAATGGTCTATCAAGAGCCTCCTTATTGCATACAGATCCGCTGGTCACGAAGCTTTGGTTCCTTGCTGCGAGTCAACCAATACCGTCTTCCGAGCCAATGTCACCATCGATCTCAGCATATGGGTTACACGAAACCCCTCAGAGTTATACGACTCCCATCACAATCATAAAAATATAATGACTGAGCCGTGTAGTACAGGAGACATGGTTAAGTACGAATGCAATGATATACGTTACGCATGCGCGCACATGAATTGGCTTCGTTACACATTAAATCATTTCATCACAACTACTGTACGAGATTATTACTATATTAACTACGTTCGTACATGAATCCGTGAACGACAAGAATAATCTCACTGGATCATAAGAGCTCAAACATTACTCATCATTGAATGCATGCAGTGTATAACTGAATTCAATCAGTCTGTTCAGTTATAAAAATGGCTAACTTGAAACAAGCTATAGTCTATCTGATAGCATGACGTTATATGGCATAGATCTGACTCTGTACAAAATTTAGAATACATTCTGAAATATCCAATATGTAAAACAATTCTATCACATAAAACTGATAGCATGAAAGAATACAATTTTATATTTTACATACCTCTACAGCTGAAGATTGCTCCCGTAAAGTGGACAGCTCCCTGACAAGATTGGTTGTATTGGGAATATACATCGAGAATTCATGCTATAAGTACTCTGGTTGTGGTGAAAATGCGCAGCCAGGGAACTCGAGGTAATCGGGTAATCGGTTTTCTTACTCCAAGCAGTTTGCTCGTGCAGCACAGAATGAACCGAATTAAATATGTTGAAATAACTAAAGCCGAAAAATAAATAAACCGCAAGTAACAATGTACGCGGAAACGAAACCAGAGTACATTTTCGTTCATATATAATGTATTGACATTAAGTACACACAATTCCGTGACAATACCTCGCCCCTTGAAAAAAAGTGGAAACACTTAGAAAATCACTGAATGTGAGCAAAAATACAAACTGAAACGTATTATTTACAATACCAGAATACCATGGTGTAAAGATCTGCAAATCACACTCTGCTCACGTATTACACCCCTACATTTTCAGACCCTCTAATTGCCTCGATCTGTAAACGATATGGCTGTAAAGTCAATGCCCAACGCATCAATCTTGCGTTGGCGACTTTCGCTTTGTTCAAATATATGAGAGGCTGGTGGTCCGTTTCAAGGACAAATTCCCTTCCGAAAAGGTACTTGTGAAATTTCCCAATTCCCCACACTAATGCCGAACACTTCTTTTCGATCACAGAGTAGTTTTGCTCACGAGGCAGCAATTTCCTACTACCATAAGCTATGGGTAACTTTACACCCTATTGCTCCTAATCCCGTGTCGGACGCATCTGTTCTCAAAACGAACGATTTATTCAACTCTGGCGACTTTAGGATTGGTACACTGATCAATTTTCCCTTAAAAGCATTGAAAGCTCTTTTCTGGCATAAACCCCAAGAAACTTTATTGGGTTGCACCTTCCGAGTTAGATTCGTCAACGGACTCGCTATAGCGGCGAAGTTAGGAATGAATTTCCTGTACAACCCTATTAACCCAAGGAACGGACGAATCTGTTTCTGGTCTAGAAGCGCCTCTGGTCGCATCAATCTTGTCAGGGTGGGGTTTTAACTGCCCTGAACCGCTTAATAGATGGCCTAAGCATTCCAGGTTAAAATATGCTATACTACACTTGGTGGGTCTCGCTGTGAGATTGGCCTTGCGGAGTCTGTCAAATAGGTTGACTAATACCCTAATATGCTCTTCCCAGGTATGCGTGTATACAAGAATATCGTCAACGAAACTGTCTACGGTCTCCATGTCTTTCAACAACTTTCGCTTAAGACGCACCCACGACGTGCCGGAGTTGACCAAACCGAAAATATATTGGTGCCCTGCCAATTTTAAAAACATGCCCTCCATATCTGGCATCGGTTCCGCATCAAATACGGAAACTTTATTCAATTGACGAAAGTCTATACAAGACCGGTTTGTTCCATCTTTCTTCCACGGGGGACGAATAATGGGAGTTTGAGGGTTCAATCACTCCCAGGTCTAACATTTAACATTTAACCTATTTCCTCATCGATCGTCTCCCGTGCATTAAAGGGTATTGAATATCCCTTAATTCTGATTGGCTCTGAGGTGCTTATGTTTATTTCATGCTTTATTAATCCAGTACGACCTGGTCTGTCTGTAAATACATCTGGACACTTACTCAAAATCTCCCTGATTTCCAGACACTAACCTTCAGGTAATTCTGGATAAACGCTGATCATTTCTATTTCCTCTTTTCCCACCCCCATGGGGCACTCAGGGGTAGTTTCTGTACTGGGGTCTAATTGCGGTTCGTCACTGGACACGTCCTCTATGACAGCAGTACACAACGACGTTTAAAATACATTTTACTACTGTTTTATGGCAAAGATATATCGCTATTTATCGGCTAACACTTTGTCAGTCGTCTTTTTCCTAGTCAAGTCACCTACTCTTCTGGATTCGTGCGCCACTCTAAGTACACTGGCCTAAATTTTTTGGGGGACAACAAGTAAAAATAACGTTCTCCCCTTCAACGAGGTAAATTGCCTGTACATTAACTCTTCCCTGCGTACAAATTTTAAACTTACAATGTTTGAAGGTACCGGACACGATTTTTTCCGCGGTCGCGCTCAAGGACGCGTCATGCCCTTACTCACGCATAAATTCATCGCGCGAGATATCAGTCACGACCTCCAGAACTTTCAACGTACGCAACGGTTGTGTCCCCGTCTGCTCGTGCGACCTAGTTTCGACCGCTTGTACAATAGGAAACCGAAAATCAGATATAGCTGGGAGTCTGGAGCCCTCGACATTTCTAATCGTTAGGTCATATATGGGATTGTCCATGCACAGTGCTTCGACGATTCCGGTCCAGAAAGCCGTCTCAATTTCTATTCTCTCGACGGGAACTCGATCAATCGTTTGATCTAATAACATACACGGGGATTTCCAACCAAGCATTTGGTCATCCCGAACGAGACACCGTTTTACCACGATGCCCGTACACCCGGTGTCGCGAAAGACCGTAACTTCTTGACCGTTGGCGGTATCACTAGCTGTCTGTACCCTCGCCTCGGGAAAAAGACTGACCGATCGACTGAATAACATCCCAACCGATCTGCGCACGCGCCGTGGACTCGTATACTGTACTCACGTTATTAGTTCCCGAATTATCATACGGAAAATCGTCCCGCTTGCCCCTCCCGACCACCCCGTGTTTTCAATAGCAACCGCGACTCTCTGGACAAAACCCTTTCGTTTCGGTCAATCGGGCGAGATGTGACCCCACTCCTTACATGTGTAACATTGTCTATCCTTACGATTTGCACCCTTTCCACATTGAAAATTAACACCTTTGCTTGCACCAGCTTTCTCGGGTTCTCGGGTCTCTGGTCTTTAGATTGATTACCCACCTTGTCGTCTCTTGAGACCACATTCTGGGTACCTCCCCGAGCTTCGGCGAAATAGTCTGCCTGTGTAGCCATGTCAAAAATATTAGTGAAGGACTTTTTCCTCAGAAATAGATCCAACTCCTTACCACAAGTGGTTAACAGCTGGTCCCTAAGTAAAACGTATGTAAGACCCTGGAACATTTTCTCTATCTTACCGCATTCAACCCACCGCTGTAAATAATTTCACGTCCTACTGATGAACTCGGTGAATGTTTCGCCTTTCTCGGGTTTACTATATTTAAACTGTTTGTGGAACTTTTGCTCGGTTAGCTCGTATCTCTTAAGAAGTGGCTCTCTTAATGCGTCATAATTTAGCGCGTCGTTCACGGGTAGACGCGAATACACATCCAGTGCTTTACCTTTAAGTAACGCGCTGAGATGAAGCGACCAATCATCCTTTCTCCACTTCTGGACAGTAGCATATCGTTCAAACATGTGTTAATCTATAATGTATTGATATTAAATACACACAATTCCGTGACAATTGTTATGTCTGAAACGTACCTAAGTACTGGTGAGTATTGTCATGAGCGAAACATACCTAAGTACAGGTAAGAGTTGTCATGTCTGAAACGTGCCTAAGTACAGGTAAGTATTGTCATTTGTAAAACTTACCTATGTATAGTATGTTTGGAAGAATATAAATGAAAAAATAATCTGGGTATCATCTGTCATTCCCTTGCCATCACCATCTTTCCTTAAAGATCTGTGAAAATGTTCCATTTTATATATATACAGTTGTAGTTTAAAGTAGTCGTCAGTATTTTTTGTAGCAGACGGATTTTATGTTATTGTGATCGGGGATAGCGGTAGATTTATCAACCTTGACGATTACCGTTTCTAATGGCATGCTTCCCGACCGTAAGTGGTCTGCAAATCAGAGTGATATTTAACCCTTTTCGTAATACACTGTTTCACTTGTGTCAGTGATTTACATCTTACCTACTGACTGCAGTTAGCAGCTACCTGGGGCAGATCCAGAAACAGAAACAACGTTTAGAGTCGTTTGGGGAGGGGGTACGCGTAAACAAGTAGACGAGGGATCTGTGGGACGGAATCCCGGGTAAAGCCTCAGGTAGATAAGTCTCCTGAAGCTCCTATATTGTAAGCGTTTCCGGGGCATAATTGTAACCATCTAACTGTAAAGAAATCTTACTCTAGGAAACGTTCCTATTGAGTTGCGCTCAAGCGCTCAAGAGGGGGGGGGGGGGAGCGGCGTCGGTTCTGCACCAGACCCATCCCACCCCCTGGATCCGCCCCTGGCTACAGGTTTTCATTGTGTTTTATGCATTGTCTTCTTATATTCCTTGCAAGTTCCACATGTATGGTAGATTTACATGGTATAACCATATGTATGGTAGATTTACATGGTATAAACATATGTATGGTAGATTTACATGGTATAACCATATGTATGGTAGATTTACATGGTATAACCATATGTATGGTAGATTTACATGGTATAACCATATGTATGGTAGATTTACATGGTATAACCATATGTATGGTAGATTTACATGGTATAACCATATGTATGGTAGATTTACATGGTATAACCACATGTATGGTAGATTTACATGGTATAACCATATGTATGGTAGATTTACATGGTATAACCATATGTATGGTAGATTTACATGGTATAACCACATGTATGGTAGATTTACATGGTATAACCACATGTATGGTAGATTTACATGGTATAACCACATGTATGGTAGATTTACATGGTATAACCATATGTATGGTAGATTTACATGGTATAACCATATGTATGGTAGATTTACATGGTATAACCACATGTATGGTAGATTTACATGGTATAACCATATGTATGGTAGATTTACATGGTATAACCATATGTATGGTAGATTTACATGGTATAACCACATGTATGGTAGATTTACATGGTATAACCATATGTATGGTAGATTTACATGGTATAACCACATGTATGGTAGATTTACATGGTATAACCACATGTATGGTAGATTTACATGGTATAACCACATGTATGGTAGATTTACATGGTATAACCATATGTATGGTAGATTTACATGGTATAACCACATGTATGGTAGATTTACATGGTATAACCACATGTATGGTAGATTTACATGGTATAACCACATGTATGGTAGATTTACATGGTATAACCACATGTATGGTAGATTTACATGGTATAACCCAGTTGTCTACTCTAACATTTACTGCAAAAATAGAAAGTCCCTATGTTTTACAAAACTTATAGTTTCTAAACTTTCTTACACTTTTGAAATTTATCCTTTATATTGAAATATGTGAGTACATTTGTTTTATCTGTTTTTCTTCTGACGTTAGAACTAGTGGAATATGTAGCAAGGTAAACAGGCACAGTTACTTGCTCTGTAACTGTGGTAGGCTTTTCTGTCTACAAGTCCCTTTTATTTTTGTAATACCTTATACTAATTTGTAATGCTCTCAATTTATAGTCGTTTACTTTCTAAATTAATAACTTTAAAGGGACTAATAGGATTATTCCTGTATATCTGGTTAGTTTAGTTTAAACATATTTTATTGCCTCAAGAATATAATATAAACCTCAATTGGTTTGAAAACAAATTTTAATAACCTGTGAGTTCCTCTCCATTACTTATAATAGTACTCATGATAACAAGAGTGTGACAATAAATTAATCAAGAATGAAAAGTACATAATCAGATGATAACAGTGGAGTGTGGGGTGGAGAGGGGACGTGGGGGAGCTGCTCATCAGTGTAAGACCAGGGCGTGAAGCGACTAATATTTGTTATATATTTTGTGTTTCGAGTAGGATAGATTTGTTTTCTTGAAATATTAATGTTTCACATCTGCAAAGCAGAATATGATATGTTATCGTTACTAGCCATTTAAACCTTTGAGTCTGCCATGTTATCGTTGCTAGCCATATAAGCCTTTGAATGTGCCATGTTATCGTTACTAGCCATGCAAGCCTTTGAATTTGACACGTTATCGTTACTAGCCATGTAAGCCTTTGAATCTTACACGTCATCGTTACTAGCCATGTAAGCCTTTGAATTTGATACGTTATCGTTACTAGCCATGTAAGCCTTTGAATTTGACACGTTATCGTTACTAGCCATGTAAGCCTTTGAATTTGACACGTTATCGTTACTAGCCATGTAAGCCTTTGAATGTGCCACGTTATCGTTACTAGCCATGTAAGCCTTTGAATCTTACACGTCATCGTTACTAGCCATGTAAGCCTTTGAATCTTAAACGTTATCGTTACTAGCCTTGTCAGCCTTTGAATCTTACACGTCATCGTTACTAGCCATGTAAGCCTTTGAAATTGCCATGTTATCGTTACTAGATATGTAAGCCATTAAAGTCTTTGATTGCGGTAAAATGGGCATTAAAAGAAGACATGGAGACCATTTTCAATGTCAGAATCGCCAAAACACAATATAAATCATAATTTAAAGCAATACATTTGTGTCAAAGGTGTGTAATACATTTGTGTCGAAGGGCGTGTAAGTAAAACTGAGCATTTCCTATCGCCGTCAGAGATGTAGAGAGCTGCTGAATTAGATGTATCTTTCGTGAGTCTTCTAAAGTTAATTTATTTCTCATTACTTGTGTAAGGTTGTTCCAATGTTTCGGTGTAGATGGCATGTAGGAATGTTTAAATATGTAAAACATTTACGTACATGATACTGAACCAAGTTGTAAGCACTTTTTCAAATTATAGTTACTGACGTCATTTCTAAAATTATAATTACTGACATTTTTAACATAGGGTAGTAGTAGTTCAAATAAATAATCAGGAGTTTGAAAATGTTGGATTCTACAAAATATTTATATATTTTGTACTGTTTGTCTAGCTGACAGAGAATTCCATCCAGTTTCACAATAGAAAGATCCTGTACTAGCATACACACACAAACGGTTACTTTTAAAATCTCCAATTAACTTTTTTCGTCTAGTTATCGATCCAGACGAGTACACTTTTGGTCAGACTTTAAGTTATATTTTAGTACAGCTTATGTGAAGATGTACCATGTTTTGTCATATTATCTGTCATTAGATGATTATCTCGGAACTTCAGTGAGCTAGTACCCGTATCGCTTTGACTTTTCTTTTTATAAAAAAAAAAATCTTTATCGATGTGTACTCCTTTGTATCTATGGCATGCTAACATATGCACTAACCGTTTCTATCCAAATATGCTATTGGCATTGTATTGTCATTTCCTTGAATTCGGATCTTCCGTCTTTTTTAAAGTATAATATTGTTTACTATGATCCGGTGTTAGAATACTTTTCTTCACACCCATTGATGCTATGTGGCAAATAATTGTCCGTTCTTGAGATCGCCGAGCTTCGGGACGTTTTAGATATCGAGGACCGTACTCAGATTCTTTGTCGCCCTTTCGGGGTGCTGCCATCCGGAATAGGTTGGGCTTAAGTTTTATTCCTGTCTTTTTCAAGCTACATCCAAGTTTATGGCAATTTTCTCTTTCTATTCCCGGCACGATTTTTACCCAAGATTCAATTCTCACTTTCAACACTCAGAATCAACTTCAAATACTGATGGACGATTGCCTGCTGACGTCTGACTGGCTATTGTCAAATCACGGACCAATCTGACGTCATAATTTTCAGTCCAATTCAAGTTGGACTGTGAGAATTGTTTCAAATCTCAGAATCAGGTCAGATCTCTCTTCTATTTTCGGAATAAGTAAGATTACGGACGATGTCCTTAATAATTTTCTCTGACTCTTTAAGTTGTACGCTATAGAGTACCTTGCTCTTTAAGTTGTACGCTATAGAGTACCTTGCTCTTTAAGTTGTACGCTATAGAGTACCTTGCTCTTTAAGTTCTACGCTATAGAGTACCTTGCTCTTTAAGTTCTACGCTATAGAGTACCTTGCTCTTTAAGTTCTACGCTATAGAGTACCTTGCTCTTTAAGTTCTACGCTATAGAGTACCTTGCTCTTTAAGTTCTACGCTATAGAGTACCTTGCTCTTTAAGTTGCACGCTATAGAGTACCTTGCTCTTTAAGTTGTACGCTATAGAGTACCTTGCTCTTTAAGTTGTACGCTATAGAGTACCTTGCTCTTTAAGTTGTACGCTATAGAGTACCTTACTCTTTAAGTTGCACGCTATAGAGTACCTTGCTCTTTAAGTTGCACGCTATAGAGTACCTTGCTCTTTAAGTTGTACGCTATAGAGTACCTTACTCTTTAAGTTCTACGCTATAGAGTACCTTGCTGTTGTTAATATAAATATGATAAGGAGAATAAACACTCAGACTGAACTGTGTCATCTACTTCATGTTCATCTCTTTGTCAGTATCTGGCCTCCTGTATTGTATACTGTGGTTGGTCTAAAAATTACATCTCCCTGTGTTTATTTTTTGCCGTTTTCTCTACGTCTTGCTCTGGTATATGATGGTTTCGTGTGGTTGCTTAATGAATCCCTTCTTTAAACTATAACTGTGATCTTTATCTGGTCGTACTTTTCATGGTCAATTGTGTTCTGTTCCATTCTTTTTGAAGTCTTTTAGTTCAACTTACCCTAAAGCCAAGAGAGCATATGATGCTACTCTGCTTCCGGCATGTATTGTCCGTGCACATTTTTTATTGTTCACTGCTGTTAAAAATTGATCGGCCAGTTTCAACCAAATATTATAGGAAACATCCGGGCATTACGGTCTTTCAAATTTATGCAGTTTATGCAAATCTGAAATATAGCCGCTCTACTAAACAAATGAGCACAAAATTAACAAATTTGAACGACTTCTCAAAAACCGCTCAACAGAATTAGACCAAACTCCACAGAAAGCATTCTGGCATGAACAACTTTTACATTTGCACCAATAATGACGATACACTATCAAATATGGCCGCCGTTCTAATAAAATAGGAAAGCCTTAAAATGATTTTTCAACAAAAATCGCTCAACAAAATAAAACAGAAATTATCCTTCCAAAATGGTCTTTCAAAATTAAAAATGATGGCGATCCGCCATCAAATATGGCCGTCGTTACTACAAGATAGGAAAACATTTAAAAGACTTTTCAAAAACCGTCTATAAGAATTAGACCTAAATTTCAAGTAAGTATTCTGGCATGAAAGGCTTTTAAATGCTTTCAAATGTGTGCAAATGATGCCTATCTCCTCCGTTACTAAAAATAAAAAACTACTTTAAACAACTTCTTCTCAAGAAAAGCTTAACAGAATTTAAACAAAATTTAAAAAGAAAACATTATGGCATTAAGGCCCTTCAAGTTTGTATAAATACTGTCTCCGTTACTAAAAGTAACGGCATAAAAATGTTGAAATAACTTCTTTGCAAAATCCCTCAACATAATAGAACCAAATTTGACAGAAAGCAATCTGACTTGAAAGCGTTACGAATCTGTACAGTTAATCCCAATCTGCCTTCAAATATGGATGTTGTTACTAAAATAGAAGGGAGAAAAAGAAAACACTTTAAATTACATCTTCCCAAAATGCGTTCAAAATAATTTTACTAAATTTGACAGAAAACATTCTGGAACAGAGACTTTTTAAGTTTATACAAATTACGTCTATCCGTCATCAAATATGGCCATCGATGCTAGCAATAGAAAACTTAAAATAACTTTTCAAACACCACTCAGGAATGAGAGAAGGTATTCTGACATACTGCTTAACAGAATTCGACGAAATCCGACAGATAGCAACCTGGCCGAAAGGCCTTTCAGTTTTATGCAAATGATGCTGATCTGTTGTCAAATATGAATAAAGCTACAAAATTCTTCAAACAATTCTTTTTATATTCGATCACCAGAGTTTGAAGAATATTTTTACTGTAGGGGTCCTACTTACCCAGATTTCTTGACCAACTGCTGTAGCATTTGAGATTTAGGCAGATGTCAGATAAGTGGGCTATCTAAGATCCAGTTAGGCCTCTTGTTGGCTTTGACAATCAACAGATTGTTACATATTACATTACTGTTTTCTTTTTACAAGGTCCCTCCCCGCAAGTGGAGTGTAAAGAATCAAATTAAGATTTAGTGTTGTTTCCAAGACATAACCTCACTTGTGTAAACTACATACATCTTATCATTTGCACGTCAGTAAGGCAAAGTCGTGTATTGTCCCAAATCTTCTATGGATGAATATAGTTTTTAAACTTTAGCATAACTTGTGACTCTGCTTCCCCATTATAGATCTGTAAAATAAAAAATGTAAGTACAAGCTTCATTCGCTTGGTAAAATGACTTGTTGATGATGTCATTGAATTATTAACTGCGTTAAATACGTTCATGAATGGCGTCTTGTAAGCAATACGACATAGGAAAAGACAACTGGTATATAACGCCCTCTAAGGCAAGGTTTGAGACTCCCCACCCCAACATTCTCTCTCTCTCTCTCTCTCTCTTTCTCTCTTTCTCAGCGAAAAAATGATGAACAGGCTAACCGATGAAAACACAAATGAACACCGCAGACCTGAGCAAGTATGCTTTACATTGTGCTACAGTTGGTACAAGTCTGTGTCATAACCTATTCTGCTCCCTTTTTACATATCTTACATGGTTCATCTGGTGTTCGATACATGTGTTGAATCCGTATCTCCGTATCTCACACACAGACTAGAACTAGTGAGATGTTTTCATTGACGTTCAAGCTTCGACGTTTTTCGATACACTAAATCGAACTTTAATAAATTCCATTTTCCTTTGAATTTTATTGACACTATATAGCTAAAGATATCTTGATAGCGTTAAAAACACGTGTGTAGTTTTGTGCGTCTGTATATATATATATATATATATATATATATATATATATATATATATATATATATATATATATAGATAGATAGATAGATAGATAGATAGATAGATAGATAGATAGATATGAGAAAAACGTATGTAGTACTTTTTCTCAATGACCTCAATATAATGCGTACACTGCACGCCATTTTATCGTTTCCTAAATATGTAATGAGTTAGATTTATTTGATGCAGTGCGATCACCATTCCTCACAGCCAATTCACTTATTTTCATAAAAGATGCTTTTAAGTGCTGCCAGGAGACTATTTTCACCAAACCATTCAATAGTTTTTATAAAGCATGGCTAAACTACTTAAAACATTAGTGAGTCTGGTGTCAATCTTCTCCTGACCCCGATCTGTTTATCTTAAATGTCACACGGCTCTCCGTGTTGCGGCTTTCTCAAAGTAACATGACCTATTCGACATAGCAAACACATCAGTCTAATGCAATGAAAAGAATGAAAGATAAAGAGAGTGAAGAAGGAGGTATGATTATGGACAAAAACATACTGTATAACATATGATTGAGACAAACGCTTTTAACCACAGTCTGCTTTCCAGCTTTTCACAAAACCCCTACGTATGGCTATATGTGAAAGTGGCTGTATGACGCGAGGATGAAATATTATGGAAATCCGTTATGGATAATTTGTTGGCGATAAGTGAAGGGGTGGTAAGAGACACGTTTCATAAATAAACAAAGGACTAAAAGCTGAAATGTACAATAAAAATTTCAAACATAAAATCTGAAAGTATACTAAATATTGCAACTCTAACCGCTAGACAATGAAAACCCTGAGAAAAAAATATATACCCATAGGAATCGCTTTTGATCTGTCTAAAATGAGCCTTCCTTTGAATAACCATTTTTCCTTGCACCCTGAGTACCTACTTTTGATTCAGATTTGCAGGTATATATAGTATTATCAATTGGGCCAGCATTTTTATAACACTTTCTTCTACTCCAGTATTTTTAAGAGATTCTAGAAATTCACATATTCGCACCATTTTCTGAAGTGTTTTTGAGATTACACTGTTACTATTTTGTAAACCTGAATATATATCATACCTCACCAAACCGCTAATACATGATCGTAATTTTCATTCCTTTTCAAAAGATAAATATTTTGATTCCACGATCACGCTCTTTCTATTCCAATAAATCTTCGGCTGTATTGTGATAGTCAATTATTGACGTATAATAAGGGAAAATTTGATGAAGTCATGAATTTGAGTGAAACTCTTGCATACCCCAGGCATCCTGAGTCGAGGAGGGAAACTATTGCACACCCCAGGCATACTGAGTCAAAGTAACTGTAAAACCCACAGAATGTTTATCACATGTAATTGACTTTTGGAAGACCAGGCTGACTGTAGTGTTTTGAAGGTTGCAACGTTTTCACAAATTATATAGCTTAAAGCCAAAAATAGGCAAAATCATTGACTTACGTTTATCTACGTCTTTCGAGCGTATCCCGCGCGTAATTTGAGCGTATTATGCTCGTGGTCATTTCATCCGCAACGCCTACGTTATCCCTGGTGCATATGGAATATTAGATTTTAATGCTAACTATGTTATCCTCTTAAAATATTAAACATTATTATTATTATAAGTATTATTATTATTATCATTATTATTATTATTATTTGTTATTGTTCTTGTTCTTGTACAAGTCTTAAATATACGCAGGTCATTACAACTTATATCATTAAGTACTTTTGAAAATACTAGTGATCAAGTGATGTTATCTCTGATATGCACCACCAACACTACCACCACTGCAATTATCACCATGGATAAATACCCACCGCAATCATCACCATGGATAAATACAAATACGAAATGTACTAGCGATATCTTTAGGAGCAGAATATATTGCCTAGGTCTTTTCAAAACTGAGAAAGGCGAAATTTAATTTTCTTAAATTTTGCATTTGTATCTCATACACAGATTATTTAACATTATTCAGAATAAAAATAGTGTGTTCCAATGAGTCATTCCGGTGAGAGAGAATGACGACCGTGTCAGATAAATAAAATTAATGTGTTCCAATGAGGCATTCTGGGGAGGGAGAATGACGATTGTGTCAGGTAAATAAAATTAGTATGTTCCAATGAGGCATTCCGGGGATGGAGAATGACGATTGTGTTAGTTAAATAAAATGAGTGTGTTCCAATGAGGCATTCTGGGGATGGAGATTGACGATTGTGTTAGTTAGATAAAAAAAGAACAGAACAGAATCATTATTTCCGACTTAAATACAAGGTCTCTCGTCAAACACATACCATATGACTTTACATCTGACTTAGTATTAACTGATATATGCATTATGCTAGAAATAAGTAATTATCTGATTAATTAAATGATGGATACATCAATAAATCTCACTTTACAAGCTGCCAATAGATTTTGGCCTAGATTTAAAACTACGTTTTCATCAGTATTCTCCAAAAGTTGTAACAATTTGAACATGATTGGTCTGACCCATAATTATCTGATATGCATTGTGGACATTGTATAATAAAGTTATATTCATTTTCATTATCTGAAATATGCATATTTACAGAGCAATAATCATAGAACCTCTTTTCTCTTGGTATTTGAACATGTATACCTTTTCCTATCTTTAGCGCATGAGCAGAAATTCTAAACATTGTTAAAATTTATTTTATTCTTTCATTTCTATTGTATTACAATTATTCTCCAACTGAACGATTTTTTTTTCTCTTTGTACAAAAATTATTTATAACGTGACATAACGGATTTTCCCAAACATAACCAAAACCTGTAGTTTATAAGGACTTCCTGATTATATAGTCATTACATATGAAATACGCTTGTAATAACAAAATATATGTACACGTGTATGACGTGAGACAACGTCCTGGGCGCTATTATATGTACAGACAATGTAATTGCCTTCCATTAAAATATTCACATAGGACGAAAAACATCATGGCAGAAACTAGCGTTAAGATCACATGTTGTTGATTGGCGAAAATATCAGGCTGATCGAAGCAAAGAATATGCACAAGGTGAGACCACAAACCGGTTCGTTTCTGGTGCTTCTCACGTACGATGCCTGGAAAATAAATTCCTTAGTCATGGTAAACTAGACGCTCGTCACGTCACAACAATCTCGTGAGTCAGCCAGGTTAGAAAGTGAGCTTCCAGCCTCAAAAAGTTAGACTATGTTGTATTTTCTAGCATACATAACAATCTGTACAACGTTTTAGACGATTAAATAAATAAATACATGCAATCAACCACATATAGAATGAAAAAAAAAAAAATAGCTGATTGTCGCGTGACAAGTGTTATCTACTAAAACTTTATTTTAAGTCCTGTGAAGAGTCGATGAAGGCAGACGACCCGTCGTCTTTATAATGACGTCCTGTCCTCTCGAAAAGGTCTTATCGTATTTGTAACATTCTCGAAAAGCGCTCTTCAGTCAAAAGCAATGAATTTATTTATTAAGACTTCAACAAATCAATACTAATATATTTTCCTAAATTCTGTCTTTTCTCAATCTTTCTCTCTCTCTCTCTCTCTCTCTCTCTCTCTCTCTCTCTCTCTCTCTCTCTCTATATATATATATATATATATATATATATATATATATATATATATATATATATCAGAATACACCAAAAACTGTATCAAATTTATGAACGATTTTAAGCATGTTATAGTGTGATGGTGGACTTATCGGATGGCAGGATTACCATAATTTGAACAAATTTTAAAATCCTTTGTGGTAGTATTTGAGGTTACTTTAAGTTAGTGGACTAATATAATGTATTTAGTACCTCCATGCCTTTAGTATACTAATATAACTTATTTAGTCATTCCAGACCTTTAGTGTACTAATATAATTTATTTAGTCACTCCAGACCTTTAGTACACTAATATAATGTATTCAGTCCCTCCAGGCCTTTAGTACACTAATATAATTTATTTAGTCACTCCAGACCTTTAGTATACTAATATAATTTATTTTGTCACTCCAGGCCTTTTGTACACTACTGTATAATATATGTAGTCCTTCCAGGCCTTTAGTACACTAATATAATTTATTTAGTCACTACAGGCCTTTAGTACACTAATATAATTTATTTAGTCACTCCAGACCTGTATTTTTATGAACAGAGCTGGAGTCTGGACTAGTATGAAATCTAGCAATATGATAAGCCGACACATTTTTGGAAGATATTCTTCGAAAACCAACGTTACTAATTATATCTATCTCTCTAGCTATGTATCCAGAATTTATTTTGGAACAAATTTCAGATTTTTCTTAAACTTCTACGGTCACTTGGCGCTTAAGGATCTCTATAAAGAATCATCACGGTCCAAAGCACGTCATAAATTAGGCACTGAGTTCCACCATCTCGACGCTTAAAGATCAACTGATTATCATCTTTAAAGAATCTCGACTAATTAAACTATAAGCAAAGTGTTATTCCCAATTTTGGCAACACAATTACTAATGTGGAGACGATAGACCTTTCAAAAGAAGTTGTCCCACGAAAATATGGTTAAGTGGTTTTTTTTCCCTATAGTTAATCGCTCCTTGTTTCTTCATTAAATTGTAGCAAACGTTTTCTTCCTGCAAGTCCTCTGTTTTCTTCCTGCAAGTCCTCTGTTTTCTTCCTGCAAGTACTCTGTTTTCTTCCTGCAAGTCCTCTGTTTTCTTCCTGCAAGTACTCTGTTTTCTTCCTGCAAGTCCTCTGTTTTCTTCCTGCAAGTCGTCTGTTCTTCAGAATAACTCAGACAGAAGCACTTGCTCAATTAGGCTGAATTATTTTGTAAATGTAGGCCTAATGTTTTTAGTATTTATGAGAAAAATAAGAACAGTTTCTAGAATACAAAATTATAATTTAAAAAAAAAAAAAAATTTACTGTGTACATTTATTTTAAGCAATATGTATTTTCTAGTATTCAACAATAAATATTGTTCTATGCAAAGAAAAGCATTTGGAAAAATAAGTGTTGACACACTTTTGTAAATTCATCTCCTATCGTGAGTAACAATATCATGTTAATATAATGCCATACAAAGCTGTAAAAATAGATTTAGATTAGGTGAATAAATATACATATAATTGTATGTGTATATAAATGATATACGGTCTATATAAATAGATTTATAGTAGGTGAATATATATAGTACATACTATTATATGCGCATACATTGATATACGGTCAATATAAATAATTTAGAGTAGGTGAATACATGTACATACAATTGTATGCGTATACAAATGATATACGGTCAATAAAAATAGATTTAGAGTAGGTGATTACATGTACATAAAATTGTATGCGTATACAAATGATATACGATCTATATACATAGAATGTCTTTGAAAACACATTATTGACATACACGCAAATCTGTTCAAATAATACTTAACAGAAAGTAGATTGTATATGTATATATTGTATATACACACAAATTTACGCAATGGAAACTAGGTTATACATGTATATATTATATAGCATATCAACATCAGCAAATTGTTTAGCTTAATCTGTAGAAAGTGTTGGAGAACTGTGTGGTATTAGGGAAAGCAGTTTTCTACTTTTATTAAATGGCAGGTACATAATATCATGCACCGTATATACTCGCTTAAAAGTCGAGTCCAACTGCAAACAACATAGACACTGATTTGCCGTTGCATAATGTGCCAGCAGATTAGGGTCTATGTTATTTGCTCTACTGATTACTCCTAACAAACTGCATAAACCCAGATTTGCTAGCACATTATGCGACGGCAGATCTGGGCCTGTGCACTTTACAGTTGGATTCACTTATAAAAGTGTACAGACGGTAAAAACAATTTCCAGGCTTCTAAAATACCGCATAATTTAAAAATGCATGAAACCTAATGAGAGAGTATATGTTAATGCAGCTTAACTGCAAATATATTGAAGACCTAAATTATTAAATATTAAATCGTTTACTCTCTACCAAGAACTTACGGACTTTCAAAAAGATGGCCACATTGTCCCAATTTGTAAGCTAAAAGTTTCCAGACAGTAGAGTGTGCAATTCATATTGTGAATAAAACAGAAAAATAGTATTTTCTTTGATTTCAACCTATTTGTGACAACGGAGAAACGTTAGTACTCTATGTTTCTCATAGGAGTACAGAGGGGAGTATATTATAGTTATGATGAAATTTCTCCACAGGAGTACAGATTGGAGTATATTATAGTTATGATGAAATTTCTCCACAGGAGTACAGATTGGAGTATATTATAGTTATGATGAAATTTCTCCACAGGAGTACAGATTGGAGTATATTATAGTTATGATGAAATTTCTCCACAGGAGTACAGATTGGAGTATATTATAGTTATGATGAAATTTCTCCACAGGAGTACAGATTGGAGTATATTATAGTTATGATGAAATTTCTCCACAGGAGTACAGAGGGAAGTATATTATAGTTATGATGAAAAATACGTTCTTTCAATTTACTGCATGGTTGCCTTAATCACGCGTTAAATATTTGACCTTTTCTCTTTCCAGTCAAAAAATACTTAGGAACAGATGCCAGAGTCCTGTTTAGGTTTATTTTGCAATTGATATAGAAGGATCATTCTTAGTTGCTTTCGGGATACCATTCCTTTCTCTTATTGTTGCTGGAAGAAATTATGAACTATATAGTTGTGTTCTACACATTATAGATTGTATATTGCATTATTGCGGAGGATATACCCAGAATGGTTGTCGCGCTGATTTGGCATGATATTTTGCAAGTATTTAGGACATCTTCGATGGAACATTTTGAAGCAATGTGCTAGTATATGTTTTCTACGTCTATTTTCAGGTCTGTCCTTGTCTAATTCAGGTACAAGACGCCATTGTTAGCTAACATAGTTGATTGTGTCACAAGTATTACGTTAATTTGTGTGAATTTCTTGTGATTCATAAAATGCAATTATCTCATACTCAAGAATAGGACGAATAAAATAAAATCAAACGTCTTTAATATTAAACGATCAAGGAAAAATAAAAGAATTATGCAGTAGTTTCTGACTGAAACGAGGCTTAGGAAATAATATTAAATATGTGTGTATGCCATGTAGGGAGAAATTATCCTATGGTGACAATGACTGTCAGCCTAATTGATCAATATATCATTATGGTACAAGGCAGGATGGAAGGGTTTATATAGTTTTCTTTTAGAAATAACCATTGATTTGGTTTTGGTAGGATTAAATTTAACAATACATTTATCTGACAATTTGTTAACTTTCTCAAGATCAAAATTCAGTATATGAGCTGATGATGCAGGCTCATCCACAATTTATAATGATATCGTCAGCACAATGACGTATATTTGATTGAATATCGACTTTATAGAGGTTAAAATTAAAAGGGGTCATAATATTGATCCTTGAGGAACATATGCCTGGATAAGTCTCCAGTCAGTCTGTCCGTCACGAAAAAAAATCTATTTTCAAGATAATTTTAAAACCACTCTAAAAGACGACCTGACACTCCACCCTATGAAGCTTGTGTAGAAGAACAAGATGCCGAACTCTATCAAACGCCGTACTAATGTCTCAAAATACAACTCTCACTTCTTTACCACCATCCAAAGCTTTACAGAAAGTATTGTAGATATGTAAAAACGGATTCACAATAGAATCTTCTGGCAGTACACACGATATGAAAGGTGTTATAATGTGTTAGCTGATACGGAAGTCTAATAAATTTGAATGTACAATTCTTTCGAAAACATTAGCAATACAACTTATCAAGGATATAGGTCGATAATTGTTTGTGTCACTGTTCTTTCTTCCTATGAACTGGTGTTACATTGGCCTCTTTCCATTTAGACAGCTGTATCTAATAATGACAGCGATGGTGAAGGTCACAAACACCACAAACATAATGTAAATGAAAGTACCTTTCAGGAATATAAAGCTTCCAAGAAGCTTTAACAAACACATAAACTAATATTTATTAATCAGCAGATCTACGAGGAAGAAACAAATAATGGCTATTTTTTTCGAGACATATTAGCTATCGTGCGTTTTAGGTTTTGGAAGCGAACTGACAATTTTGTTAGCTGACTTTTACTCGCTATTATAAATGTCAGTTGAACCTTAAGTCGTAACAAATCCAAAGCTGAACCTCTAAGGGCCTCGTGAATCCAAAGCAGATCCAGCTAACGAATGACTTGACTATAGCAAGCGAAATTCACAAAAAATTCTGGAGGTATATAGTTACCTCAGATAACTTTAGATAAATTAGGTTTCGGAAGGTAATACTATTTTAAAACGCAAGCGAAATTCACACAAATTCGGGTAATATATAGTTACCTCAGAATTATCATTACCTAGGTAATGCAATTACCTCATCTAAATAATCCAAACAGATCTGATCTTAACAACGAGAGCTCGATTCCGGCAAATTTAAACGGCAATTGGAGTCCTTTATATTAGAACTAAACATTAATACTTAACAACAGGTGCATTTTGCAACAACTGAAAGTGCTTGACGGTGTTGGGAATGATTCAAGTTCTAAAGCTAAAGAAATTAACCAATGAAATTGCAGCTTACAAATGATTACTATTTTAATACAATTGGCTGTCATTCATTTATTCGTTCCTTATTTCCTAGATAAGGAGGATTTAATATATACACATGACAAACAAGAGAAACAAACAGAACAATAACACGTAAACAATGTACAAATAATATACAAATGTTAGCTTGTAACAATATTGTATACAATAAAATACAACCTAAGGGGAATAAATAATCGTATCTAGGCGACAGTTAGAGAATGATGACGTTGAAAAAGATGTCTCCAAACTCAAAATGCTTTTGTTCGTAAATATGTATATGAAAAAATATTAAACACATTCATATATAATATAAGTATTTCCTATAATAACAGGTCTAAAGTATTGCTTGTAGACTGTGAATGCGGCTCATATCTCTAAGTGCTTGGTGTTGCATGCACAGATCACCAGCACATGACCTATATTAGAAAATGACCTGTATGATGAAATTATTAGATTAGTGTTACAATTAACGTAAGGAGCAAAATATGCTCTCGATAAACCGATCTGAAATCGTATAAAACTAAGTTTCATCCAGGGGAGTGTCATCGGTAAGACCAAGTAGTTCCAGTAGCTGGAACTCATCACTACTTTGGCTAAGCTCCATGTGCATGGCTAAGCAACACTGAGTTTATATCAGCGAAAATCATTGGCCATTTGCCTCGCATAAAAATAAAATGTCACAACATGTTGAAGAAGATTGGTATACTGGTTACAACATTTTTTTACAAATAGAAACACAGAGACTTGGCTTTAATACCCAGATGTTATTGGATTTAGATTTGGAGTGCCAACTTCAGTATTATTAAGGCCAAAAAAGCTTGCCGTGATTCTTTGTACAGGCGTTACTGGTACGATTAATAGAGCATTGAGACCTATCTTGTAAATATTCTCGGAGTGCCCAATCACTTTTCTGAATAATTGTATCCCCATATTTTAATTATCTCAAACATCTTTGTCAGATTATCAGTGAGTTCTAAATACATCTAAGGTTGTCTGCAAGTACAGCACTGTCAACTATTTTGGAATCTAAGAACAAAATATCTATTAACATCTGCTCTTGGATGCATGTATTACACCATGGATGGACATAGGCTGTTTCTCCTTCTGTTTAAATGCTTTTTAATCCATTTCACAATGACAGCATTGTATTTGATAATGGAGACTGTCCAGATGCTGATTTCCGTAAAGTTCTATAATGATGCCATTCACTTTTGAGCCTACTGCTTCTTCCAATAAACCTTTTTTTTTTTTTTTTGATTGTGTCGTTCATTGTATCAAGCGCTTGGAATTTTCTCATATGTATTATTTATTCCTTTTCCACAACAACTTGGCCTTAATCTATTACAACAGCTACTACTACTACTAGCGGTAGTGATAGTGGTGGTGGTTTAATGGTTGTTTTTACCACTACCATCAATATTTTTCGCCTTTATTGTCACCCTACTTCTTTTTGCTGTCGTCTTTATGTTTATGTTTTTATGACCACAAGACGAACAAATGACATATGAGATATCAGTCTTCAAAGAACAAACTTGTCGCCCATGGAGTACGGAAATTCTTTATAATCAGTATGTTTGATTGATTTGAATAGTTTAAAGAAAAGAATAGCTAGAAATAGCTCTTAATGTCGGAAAGCTGCCATTTCTCTCGGTCTGTGTTATTTGAAGCAATAAAATTCTTTTGTATCAAATTGAAATACAAGTTATGAAAGTATTTCTCTCTGGTGCACAATAATACGTAGAACAGAATCACTTATATTTAAACATTAAAACTCAAGAGTACGTTTTGCTTTGAAACCTAATATTTTGTGAAACCGTTAATTGGTCCATTTCTATACAACCAAGAGCTATCTCGACCTTACACTGCGACCGTCTTACCACAGTTTGTTTATCTGTCCCACTGGGAGCCGCGGTGGTTCAGTTTGTAAGGCGTCGGACTCGTAATCCTTAGATACCCGCTCAAGCCAGCCCATGTCGGCTTCCTCTGTGTGTCTTTCGAAAAGACACTTGGCTCCCGTTTCCTCGGCATGATATAGCCAATAATGTGTTCAAATGCCGTTAAAACCAACAACAACAACAACAATAAAAATAACAAAAGTGTCTGTCCCACGAGATCCCTTTGCGATTCCAGAGAAATCCGCGTTGTTCATTGCTTTATTGCCCATACGAGATACACGTCGCAACCAAGAATTGAGAAGTCGTTCGAAGGAAATCCGTGACGTTTCATTGCAAACCCCCTACGACAATCAACGTCCGTACGATGCCATGTTTTATTTGCAATATATCTTTATTGCGATAACCCTAATGGGGCTCGCTCTACTATTACAGTTTGTTTTTGAAATCGTCCATGGGTTACAGCGAAGCTACATTGGCATGGCTGGTAACTACCGTATATACTCGCGTATAGATCGAGTCCAAATGCAAACAACATAGACCTTGATCTGCCGTCGCATAATGCACCGGAAGATCAGTGTCTATGTTATTTGTTCTACTGATTAATCCTTACAAACTGCATAGACCCAGATCTGCGGGCGCATTATTCGACGGCAGATCTGGGTCTATGCAGTTTACAGTTGGCAGCGCATTATACGCGAGTATAGACGGTACTACTTTACTGCAGTTTGAAGATTTATTACATTTAATTGAGACACATGAAAAAATGGAGACGAAATAACTTTATTTTAGAAATTGTAAGCTCACTTGCATGTTAGTCTTTTCCTCTCTTAATGTACTCCTGCGAAGATAATATTAGGTCGGGGTGGGGGGAAGGACCCCTTAAGGGTACACGTGCTTAATGACCGAAAACAAAATTTACTAGACAATAAAATAAGATTCTTATGTAACGAAGCGGTGAGTGTTTATGGACGTGGGGGTGGTGGGGATTACATTGTAAATGATTTTACATATCAAATCGACCGCCTCCCGGATGCCTCCGTTCCATTATAGTTGCATGCCCGCAGATGTCCAAAACGGGTCAAAGGTACAAATCCATTGCTTATTCGCTTTAAATATAATTTCGTGATTGTAAATATAACCGAAGGTGTCAAAGAAAGAGAGAAGAAAAAATATGAGATGTTGTATGGTACGTTTTCAACACCCTTGTTTAAAATACACTTGGCATTTAACTATTAGTAATTTTCAAAATTTTAAATTATCTTTTAATTAGTAATACTAATTATTCTTTTCCAGAGTATTTTTAGTTCATTTTCATTCTTTTCTTCGTGTTGTTCAATTACGTTCATTTTTTTTATTATTCGTTACTTTTCATGTATTTTTTCTCATTTACTTTCATTTTCGGAATTTAGGAATCACGTCTAAAGTATGGTATCGTTACTAGTTCTTTATTATTATACTAGCTATTTAATAGTGATACCTATAACTAAAGTTAACTAAGTAACAATATGTATTACCTATAAGAAGATAATTTTATGTATTTTACTCACCAAGGAGTGGAGGAACTGACAGGAAATGCTAAAATATTTTTAATTAAATGCTAATCTTTAACAATCTCAGCGGATTGAATTTCGTTAATTTCAGAAATGGCACCCGTAATGATGCCGTATAACAGTATAATTTGGTTGCTCATCTTCTTGTGTGAAAAGTCAATCTATCGTCGTTATAACATATTATAACTATCTCGCGCTAAACGAAGTTTTCGTGTAACCGACACAACTGTCCTTGCTGAATGATATAATTATGTCAAGGCTTAAGGACACCTGAGGAAAAGACACGAATTTCTCGCAGGGACGGACATCTTATTTAAAAAAAGAAGATTTAAAAAATAATAAACTGGTAAGTATGGAAGTATTAAGATCGAAATGACTAGATATTTCTATTGCATAGAATTGCCTTGTATGTCAACAAAATGAGTTACCGTTTGCAATTTGCTGACATGATTATGTAGACATAACGAAGAACAAAAACACTAGCTGTTGCCATGACACTTACTTGATTAAGTGTATTACCTGTCTCTCCTTTTTACATATTAGATTGGCAATCTCAATGATATATGTCGCAAATACAAATCAAGTCTGAGAACATGTGAATTCTTTTCACGTGGAGAAATGGAAGAGTGAATGTTGAAAAAAGTATTAAAAGTAGGTCAAACAGAGATACATACAAATACTGTTTTAACAACAGTACTTTGATATAGGTAGACAGAAGATTTCATTTTGTATGATGTGTATTTGATATAGGTAGAGAGAAGATTTCATCTTGTGGGATGTGTATTGAGGTACATAATAGAGTTTTATATTCCAAAGTTGGGATGATGTATTATTCATGTATAATGTGTATTGAGGTACATAACAGAGTTTTGTATTCCAAAGTTGGGGGGGGGGGCATTATTCATGAATCATCAGTATAAGAATCGTCTCAGAGAGAGAGAGAGAGAGGGGGGGGGGTCTAAACTTAAAGAGATATATTTTAAGAGCAGTGGTTCTAAATATTAGGACCCTAGAATCATAACTTGCGAAAGATCACAAACATCAGAGAGAGAGAGAGAGAGAGAGAGAGGGGGGAGGAGATCTAAACCTAAAGAGTTAGCATTTAATGGCAGTAGTTATACTAATATTAGGAGCCCAGAATCATAACTACCGGTAGCTAAACATCGCACATATGAGAGAGAGAGAGAGAGAGAGAGAGAGAGAGAGAGAGAGAGAGAGAGAGAGAGAGAGAGAGAGAGAGAGATCTTATGGGTGGATTTGCCTCTATGATTACTATAACGATTTATATCGCAGATACATGTTTAACGACTCTAAATAGCCAGCAAAGAGAATCTCTCTCTCTCTCTCTCTCTCTCTCTCTCTCTCTCTCTCTCTCTCTCTCTCTCTCTCTCTCTCGCAATTATCTAAACCTGGAGTTATAAGTACATTACCCCATGATGTATCTGATTCTGGACGCAGCAGTCCATTGTCATCGGTAGGTAAGATTAACCAAGGGCAATTCACTGGGGTGGGGTGGGGGGAAGAAAAGGGGGCGGAGCCGGCGCCTCACCACACACAAGCACAAAAATGAGCGCGAAACAGGAACGGTTTATATATATATATATATATATATATATATATATATATATATATATATATATATATATATATATATATCTTTTTTTTTTTTTCTCCATTTATTATGCCCTCTAAACGTTTAAAATTCAGGCGCTTTAGGGTACTTCTCCTCCTGAGCCTACACAAGGGGTTCCATCCTACACAAACCCCTTGCCTACTATATATATATATATATATATATATATATATATATATATATATATATATATATATATATAACTTAACATTTAATCGGGGGCAGGTAGTGGAAGGGGAGCCGCGGTAGCTCAGTTGGTAGACCATCTGATTCGTAACCCAAGGGTCGCGGGTTCAATACCCGCCAAGGCCATCCCGGGTCTGCTGTCTCCGTATATCCTTGAGAAAGGCACTAAGCTCCCATTTCTATGGCATGATATAACCAATAATGTGTTAAAAGTACCTTTAAAACCAAGAAATAAGTCCTTTAGAAGAGGGGGGCTTGGGATTTTTTTAAAATAAAATTCTCGACGTAAATGAACAGGTTTTCCTGGTTCGAAAATAAAATACCAGTACTCACCCTTTTTCGTACTCTGGCCCTTTGGGCCATCATCGTCGCCCCGTGCGCCATTTATCCTTTGTACGCACTGCAAGGGTAACATCTGTGTAGTAATTCTCCAATGTGCTTGTTTGTCATCATTTTAAGTATATAGTAGACACATTTTAGCAACACCTTAAAAAGTTATTTTAAAAAAAATTATATTGTTGTGTATCTAAGAATACTTTTTTTTTAAAAATGCGGCTCAGAAATGTCTGGACATTTGAAATTAGCAGCAAATTTAATTTTGTGGCCCGTCAAGGGAACGGTAATAGTATTGGCTTTCAGCGGCCTGTCAGCATAAATGATAAATATGTTTTAGCTGCTGATGAAGCATATTATTGATCATGCTGACGACTAGACAACATCATCAGTGCGCTTTGTCAGTATGAATAGATCTTTTATATACGACCGATTTAAATATAGGATATAACACAGTTTGGGTGGGGTTTTTTCGTGGTTTTTTTTTTTTCATTTCTTCAAAAAACATCCCGAACTGTGTTTCTTATATGGTATTTATCACACATAAAGGCTTCCTTACTGATAACACGTGACCTTTAGAGTAATGATGGTTTATAGCATGAGAAGAGTGTTGACTGTCAGATTTATCAGAAAGTTAACAACCTCATGTCCAGGCTCTCTGTCATTCTAAAATTTAGAACCAAGATGGAAAGAATCTCTAAGTTATTCTGTGCATTTTCAGAATATTTATTAATTTTTTTTATTTTTTATTTTTTTATTTTTTGTTTTGATAGATATTAACTAGATATTAACATGAGAGTTATCTATATATATATATATATTCTGTTAAGATCAGCACACATGGATCTAGTTGTGCATTTGACCTCTCGTGATTCATATAGTACTGATATAAAAGAGTTTCGTATAAAGATGGAAAGTAGACTGTGATAAAAGACTTGATTTATCTTTGGATAATAATGCATAAATAAAGCATATCTTATTTTACTATGACTTTTGTATACTTTGCCCTTTACTGCTGAAAACCGTATAATTGTATGATAGATATATGTAGTGAAACCATCGCCCAATGAGCACATTATACTGCCGTACATGCTCATTCGAAAGTCAAGGTCCAACCAATAGTATTTCAGCCCGGTATATTTTATCGGCATCTACGATTAACAAAAGCTCATGATATCCCTGACCTCTGTGGTGCCCAGAAACTGATATATCAGTCAAAAGGACATATAAAGCACACAGTTTAAAGTATAATTATAAATCATTGCAGAAGTATGTCTCGACGCCATACCACTTTTGATCCGGCGACAATTTCCTTTTCTAATTTATTACGCTAATAAGTGATCCCAGTAGGAGATTGCAATACATATAATATTGCTTTCACTCCACTAATGGAAAGTCTTGACTGTGCGGACTTGACGCTAACTGTTTCTCATATCGAAATATCTACTTAACAATCTGACGTATATATATTCTTAATGGGATTTGAACTCATGACTTATATTCGGGCGCGTTTAACAACTGTGCCATAACATTATTTTTACAAATATGTTCATGCCACAATCTTGTCTTTGCCGATAGTCCAGTATCGTCGAATAGATATAAAACAAAACAGAATACTAAGTGCAGTCCTCACGTACACTTCACGTAGGCCTAATTGTATCAGCTAAGAAGAGCAACAACGAAAGCACGGAAAAACGTTAAGACTGTTCACCAAAAAATGTGACCTAGGTGCGACAGAATGGGCAAAACGGATCTGGAAAATGAGTCGAAAATTGGTTGAAAACACACAGTAAGGCTTCAAAGGGCGCAATATTATTTTAAGAACTTTTCATTTAAAAAAACACACTCATCTGCAAAAACTGGTTACGACTGACTATGCGGTTATGATGAGGAAAAAGAGATAACAGCTGTTCAGATTTGAATGCTTGTTGCAAGGGCAACTGAAAGGTTGCTGTGAATACCAAAGGAAACTGAAAGGCAGCTGTGAATGCCAAGGGCAACTGAAAGGTAGCTCTGAATGCCAAGAGAAGCTGAAAGGTAGCTGTGAATGCCAAGGTAACTGAAAGGTAAATGTGAATGCCAGGGGCAACTGAAAGGTAGCTATGAATGCCAACTAGGATTAGGTTTGGTTTTCGGCACCATTTGAATGCTGGTTATAATTAGGAAGGTTGGTATGGTGGTCCAAGAATGAACGTCCGAAAATATTTGTGACACTTTCCATAGTGCAGTCAATAATGACCATCATTGCCACTCAGAACAAAATCATTATCTAATCCTTCTGTAGCTAGATGTGGAGAAGATTTAAAAGTGCAATACATGCTGACAAAATTATTGCGAACCAGGGACTTTTTAGTAAAATTCACACTTTTACCACAGCTTGGGGATCAAAACAGATTCAGGTAGAGTCTTTGGGACTAGAGGACGATAACAACAGTGATAACCGACACTTCCCCAAGTTCATATCACACGCTTTTATTGCAACATAATTTTTCCAACAACATTATAAAACCAAAAATCACATGCTCACCTTCATGATTTGCTTTCAGTAAATATGACCCATATTTAGTGAATAACAACATTCTCCAAAACATCCAAAAACATACAGAAAGAGTCCAAAAATTATGGTTAGTTTCCATCCACCCGTTCATTGGGAAAGAAGAAATGAGCATCTAGACTCTCAATTTCCTCGAAATATTAGTCATCTACCAGCAAATGCAAGGCTTTCACGCTTCATGACCCTTCCCTCGCTCTTTCTTTTCACGGAATTAACTCTAGTGCCCTTTTGTTTCTGCTGTTTAATCCTGAGAAGTTTTCCCGATAACTGTTACCTCTATTACATTCCTTGTAGCTTTTACTTCTTTTACATTCCTTGCAGCTTTTACATTCCTTGTAACGTTTACTTCTTTTACATTCCTTGTAGTTTTTACTTCTTCTACATTCCTTGTAGCTTCTACATTCCTTGTAGCTTCTACATCCCTTGTAGCTTCTACATTCCTTGTAGATTTACTTCTTTTTACATTCCTTGTAGCTTTTACTTCTTCTACATTATTTGTAGCTTCTACATTCCTTGTAGCTTCTACATTCCTTGTACATTTTACTTCTTTTTACATTCCTCGTAGCTTTTACTTCTTTTACGTTCCTTGTAGCTTCTACTTCTTTTACATTCCTTGTAGCTTCTACATTCCTTGTAGCTTCTACTTCTTTTACATTCCTTTTGTAGCTTTTACTTCTTTTACATTCCTTGTAGCTTCTACATTCCTTGTAACTTTTACATTCCTTGTAGTTTTTACTTCTACATTCCTTGTAGCTTCTACATTCCTTGTAGATTTTACTTCTTTTACATTCCTTGCAGCTTTTACTTCTTTTGCATTCCTTGTAGCTTTTGATTCTTTTACATTCTTTATAGCTTTTACATTCTTTGTAGTTTTTACTTGTTTTACATTCCTTGTAGTTTTTAATTCTTTTACATTCCTTGTAGTTTTACTTTCCTTGTAGCTTCTACATTTCCTTGTAGCGTTTACTTCTTTCACATTCCTTGTAGCTTTTACATTCCTTGTAGCGTCTACATTCATTGCACCTTTTACTTCTTTTACATTCCTTGTAGCTTTTAATTCGTTTACATTCCTTGCAGATTTTACATTCCTTGTAGTTTTTACTTCTTTTACATTCCTTGTACCTTTTGCTTCTTGTACATCCATTGTACCTTTTACTTCTTCTACATTCCTTGTAGTTTTTACTTCTTTTACATTCTTGTAGCTTTTGCATTCCTTGTAGCTTCAACATTCCTTGTAGCTTTACTTTCCTTGTAGCTTTTACATTCATTGTAGCTTCTACAATCCTTGTACCTTTTGCTTCTTTTACATTCCTTGTAGTTTTTACTTCTTTTACATTCTGTGTAGCTTCTATATTCCTTGCAGTTTTACATTCTTTGTAGCTTTTACATTCCTTGTAGCTTTTACATTCCTTTTAGCTTTTACATTCCTTGTAGTTTTTACTTCTTTTACATTCTTTATAGTTTTTACTTCTTTTACATTCCTTGTAGCTTCTACATTCCTTGTAGCTTTTACATTCCTTGTAGCTTCTAAATTCCATGTAGCTTTTACATTCCTTCTAGCGTCTACATTCTTTGCAGTTTTTTACTTCTTTTACTTTCCTTGTATATTTTACTTCTTTTACATTCTGTGTAGCTTCTACATTCCTTGTAGCTTTACATTCCTTGTAGATTGTACTTCTTTTTACGTTCCTTGTAACTTTTACTTCTTTTACATTCCTTGTAGCTTGTACATTCTTTGTAGCTTCTAGATTCCTTGCAGCTTATACATTCCTTGTAGCTTGTACATTCCTTGTAGCTTGTGCATTCCATGTAACTTCTACATTCCTTGTAGATTTTACTTCTTTTACATTCGTTGTAGCTTTTACTTCTTTTACGTTCCTTGTAGCTTGTACATTCCTTCTAGCTTCTACTTCTTCTACATTCCTTGTAGCTTTTACTTCTTCTACATTCCTTGTAGCTTCTACTTCTTTTACATTCCTTGTAGCTTTTACTTCTTTTACGTTCCTTGTAGCTTGTACATTCCTTGTAGCTTCTACTTCTTCTACATTCCTTGTAGATTTTACTTCTTCTACATTCCTTGTAGCTTCTACATTCCATGTAGATTTTACTTCTTTTACATTCCTTGTAGCTTTTAATTCTTTTACATTCCTTGTAGCTTTTACATTCCTTGTAGCTTCTACATTCCTTGTATCTTCTACTTATTTTACAGTCCTTTTGTTGCTTTTACTTCTTTTACATTCCTTGTAGCTTTTACATTCCTTATAGTTTTTACATCCCTTGTAGCTTCTACATTCCTTGTAGATTTTACTTCTTTTACATTCCTTGTAGCTTTTAATTCTTTTACATTTCTTGTAGCTTTTACATTCTTTGTGGATTCTACATTCCTTGTAGCGTTTACACTTCTTTCGCATTTTTTGCAGCATTTACATTCCTTGTAACGTCTACATTCCTTGTACTTTTTACTTCTTTTACATTCCTTGTAGCTTTTATATTTGTTTTAGTTTTTACTTCTTTTACGTTCCTTGTACTTATTTGACATCCATTGTACCTTTTACTTCCTCTAAATTCCTTGTAGTTTACTTCTTTTAAGTCCTTGTAGCTTTTACATTCCTTGTAGCTTCTACATTCCTTGTGGTTTAACTTTCCTTGTAACTTCTACATTCCTTGTAGCTTTTACATTCCTTGTAGTTTTTACTTCTTTTACATTCTTTGTAGTTTTTACTTCTTTTACATTTTTTGTAGCTTCTACATTCCTTGGAGTTTTACATTCCTTGTAGCTTCTACATTCCTTGTAGCTTTTTCATTCTTTGTAGCTTTTACTTCTTTTACATTCCTAGTAGCTTTTACATTCCTTGTAGCTTTTACTTCTTTTACATTCCTTGTAGCTTTTACTTCTTCTACATTCCTTGCAGCTTTTACTTCTTTTGCATTCTTTGTAGTTTTTACTTCTCTTACATTCCTTTTAGTTTTTACTTCTTTTACATTCATTGTAATTTTTACTTCTTTTACATTCCTTATAGCTTCTACATTCCTTGTAGCTTTTACATTCCTTGTAGCGTTTACATTCCTTGTAGTTTTTACTTTTTCTACATTCTTTGTAGTTTTTACATTCCTTGTAGCTTTTACATTCCTTGTAGTTTTTATATTCCTTGTAGCTTTTTACAATCCTTGTAGTTTTTACATTCCTTGTAGCTTTTACATTCCTTGTAGCTTTTACATTCTTTGTAGTTTTTACATTCCTTGTAGCTTTTTACATTTCTTGTAGTTTTTACTTCTTCAACATTCCTTGTAGTTTTTACTTCTTTTACATTCCTTGTAGCTTTTACATTCCTTGTAGTTTTACTTTCCTTGTAGCTTTTAAATTCCTTGTAGTTTTTACTTGTTTTAAATTCCTTGTAGCTTTTAATTCTTTCACAACTCTTGTAACTTTTACTTCTTTTACGTTCATTGTAGGTTTTACTTCTTTTACATTCTTTGTAGCCTTCAATTCTTCTACATTCCTTGTAGCTTTTTCAGTATACATAGCATACATTAATGAATTACTGTATCTTTGTCTACGAAATAAATATTGTATGTATTTGTCTGACAACGCAAAGATGCATGCCACACGTTGTAGCTTTGTGTACTAAGAGGTCCTTATTTTAATTGATATCTGATATCTCCTCTCAGAACAAATGTGACGAATTTTCATGTTTTGAAAAAAAATCTTGCATTCTCTAGGTTTTCATTTGCAGCCTTTTCAGTCCCTTAGTCTATGTTCTTTTTTTGTATATCTCCACTAATTTAGTTATTTGTTTTCAAGATGTTGCAACTAGACCAGTCTGGAAATCATGTGTACTGGTCTGTAAGATGACAAAGGTCCACTGTTGTTAATTTCTCTTCATTTGAGTTCCTCTTGAAATCATGTGTACTGGTCTGTAAGATGACAAAGGTCCACTGTTGTTAATTTCTCTTCATCCCAGTTCCACTTGAATCATGTGTACTAGTCTGTAATCTGAAAAAGTCAACGGTTGTTAATTTTGCTCCATTCTAGTATACTTTTGATCATTCTGGTCTGTATCTCACGCCTTTATTGACTTGCAGTCGGAGTTACATTTTGACTCTTTGTAAGAGGCCCCTAACTCTCTGAGCTTTGATTTCAACAATATATCTTTGCTATATAAATAAAACTGTGACTCTTGACTAAAGATCAAAAACAGTTGAAGACATTATATAATGCATCATGAGTTTTGGATGGTATAGTTTTGCATCTTTCTACTTAAAGACTATGATTATATTTGTACCATTCTCTCTCTCTCTCTCTCTCTCTCTCTCTCTCTCTATATATATATATATATATATATATATATATATATATATATATATATATATATATATAATTGTACGTTGGCTGCTGGATAAGTTTAATCATGTGGGTGCAACTTAAATATAATGTGCTTATTTTAAAGGAAACTTCTTAATCTTACTTCTATCTTCTGCGATTCTTGCCTTTTTCTTCAGAAAATAAATCTTTAAAAATCTTGATCATGATATGTGATGCTTGAGAGTGATGATATTTTTCTAAACCTTACAAGGTTCTATCTTTTCGCCATCAATCCAATAGTAGTCTTGGATATGTAAACACATTTTAATGTTGATGTTTATGATAAGAGGCGTCGGTAAATATGAAAATCACGCACTAAATTCACAGTTACAATGATTTATACGCCTTTATCGATTTTTTAATTTCCACGCTTTGGCGTTATCTCAAGGAATTGCTTAGTTTGCAAAATGTGACAGTTATCCCTGGAAAATACTTCTAAAGTCTACTAGTGTTGAATCGATATGTAAATAAATTTTTATTTGTCACAATCACCGGCAATCCAGATTTGTTGGTATTAATGTGACTTTTTAAAAAAATCTTTCCGCACAGCCTATCTTTTCTCTTGAATTTTTTAAAAAATATATCAACGTAAAAACATTTGGTTCAGTGACGTAAAATACTGTCATCTATCTATCTATCTATCTATCTATCTATCTATCTATCTATCTATTCATGTGTGTGTGTCATCTTTCAGTGCTCAACAGAGGATCTGTTGTATGCCTTTATGGTATGCGTACCTAATACGTAGTGATGGTATTCAAAAGTCTCTGCCTTGTTGATGAATTTTAAAAATAAAAATAAAAATATTTTGTATGTAATACTGCAGATTATTTTGACTTACTTTATGATTGGTTGTATCTCTGGTATTTTATCGGTAGCCGTATGTTATTCAGTTTTCTATATCTATTTCTCATTTACGTGTTGGCTGCCTTTTCTTACTGTAGTACGGGACGGTGGAAACCATCCGTGGCTGTGTTATGCTACACAGAGATTTCACGACCACCATCGCCAGAAACTGCCATTTAATTGTATGTGGTGTAATTTAACATGATGTTCTGAGTTATTGTATGTGACAAATTGAATTAAATGCTGTGACGTGAGCAGTAATAAAAAAGGATGGGCTATTACTTAATCAAAATATAATTACAAGAAGCACTGTCCCTGCCAGCTATAAATAGAATGGTGCTGCGTTCCAAAATTAAAGATATACGTGAGTGTTCCTTGTCAGCAAGAAAAATGGATCAATGCAGAAATCTATATCCCCGGGGCGAGCATTTAAGGAGAGAACTACCAATAAATACGTCACACTATTCTTTGAAGACACGTGACTCTTCAGTATTTAAGAAGGTGAGAGTTATGATACACTATATATTGCTTTTTCGCCACAAATGTTAAAACAAAATACACACATTACCAATTGTACTTTGCAGAGTTATTCCTCTCTTTCACAAAATGTATTTCAAATTTATTTCAAACTGAAACTCCAGTCTGAAAGAAATTCTCACCTTCATAACTATATCAACGACAAAAAGTCCTTAATTATGATCATGACATGTACGATCTATAATGCTCTGTAGAAAGACGGGGGAAAAAAGAAAAATTATATATATATATTTAGATGGCTCTTTTGAGTGAACTATCGCATGTAATAACTCAATTGTCTGTTTAGCAATGTTGTTGTCAAATGACTTAATTATTTCCATTTGTTGCCTGCTGAACTCTAATTCATCTTCAAGATTTTCCTCTTCCTTCATTAGCAGATCTTAATCCAAAACATTACATTCGTCACTGTAGATGGGATGTTGTCTTTTTTCCTGAAATTCTCCATTTGTTTACCGACCACACTGTTACTTTGATGAGGTCCTTCTCAAAATCGCAAGTGGCTTTATGTCTTGTATATTAAACTGTTGAATATGAGCCACAGTCGAAAAGAACAACTCCCTGTAGTTTTTCATTTTCAATCCTAATATAATGCACACCTTTAAATTTCTGTAGTGAATCATGTAATTTGTTTTTTCATACAACGTATACAATTATTTTTGTTTCAGTTGGTTTCTTGCCTTTTCCATCTTCAATTAATTGCTTTTAAGATTATGACGTTTCTTCGAGGGGTGTTAGCATCTTTTCCGGTGAGAAAGAGAGAGAGAGAGAGAGAGAGAGAGGAATTGTGTTGAGCAGAATTTTTCCATTGGAGAAACAGATGTTTCATGAAACTTTTCAAAGCCATCCATTTATTCGTATGGGTGAATATCTTTTGTCAATATTTAGGTTGCAGATTCGCAGCGTCCGTGATTCGGATGTCAAACACTGAAACCATCTAATTGTATCTAGGAACGTTTCGTCCTTTATATTCTTTGCCAACTGTTACAAAAGATTGCCTTGTGAATCTAAAGCTATCAAAAACCCTGATTTTAAACAGATATTTCATTTTCATTTTTTACGAACCTATCGCCCATTAAATCTTTACTGAACGAAATAAATTTCTCATCGTTGTTATGCATGATTTGTACCTTTTGATCTGGATCCTGTCTAACTTACCTCTTATGAATAAATAACAGTCATAACCTGACAAGTTATGAATGAAAAGTGGTATCAACTTTGAAAATTTAAAATTAAGTTTTATTCACTATAAGCTTGACCTCACCTTATAGTTCCCGATTTTTTTTTCACAGATACGACACATTTGGTTGAAGTAAAATATATTTCGTCTTTCTCTGCATATACCACAGGTTTTGCACTTTTTAGTTTTCATTTAAGATACAATAGTTTTGATATTGTACATAACGGATCGTAAAACACCTGAATGCAATCACTGCCTCTATAGACAAAATGGCTTATAATTCATGGATACAGATTTTATGCATAAACAGAATCCAGATGGCGTATGCTGGAATGTTTTCTGGGTGTTTTGAATCCTTAGTATTTTTGGCCAACACGCATTCAAAATCGCAGCAAATGCTGATGTGGATAGTTTTTTAATTTAAAGATAGATCACTTCTCAGGTATTACGTCTATCGGGTTACCTACATTGTGACATAATCTTACTTGCAGACGCAATGTTTCCGATGTGTTAAAGAAATTAAGACTCTTCTTGCAAGTTAACTTTTTCTATCATTACGTCTGTTTATTTGACTCCATACGAATCTCGTGAAATCTTGTAGTACAATGTAATGTTGTTTTGTTTTGTTTTTTTGTATTACCAAAAATATTAACATGTCAACATGCATTTCTTTCATAATTTGGATTCCTCTAACAGGACTAATGTATTTATATTCCACTTACTCATACCCATTCACATATTCGTCTTAAATTTTGTCTATTTAGTCTAATTTTACTAGACATCTATTGAACAAATGACTATATCTGTCTAAATTGTATTGTTTGGAAGATTTAAATCCACCTTATTTAAAATCGATTCAAAAGCATAAAGAAGTACTTGTTATCAGCATTTCTTCCAATGATACAAGCCTTCTTGTTTTTAACCCAGTCGCATAAATCTATGTATAACGTTCCCTTGAGAGGTTCGTTTTAATGGATGCTCATAATTAGTTATTTGATCCTGTCAAATATTCATCTTGTGTTGTCAATGATATTTTGGTCAAATTTCGCATGGATTTAATCCGATAAAGTGTCGATGCCAAAATTAATCTATTTTGGTGTGAAATGAGTACTACAGTAAAATATCTTTCTTTCTTTTCGTTGGATGATTGTTTCAGTCAAACCGCCAGTACCAGGTGAGCGAATACAGAGTCAAATTTCTTGAATTTCTTGTTAATAATTGTCTGGACATGTGGTTCAACTTGACCAAAACCTTTCCGCAGGAAATGTGTATTCATCGATCCCAGTACTAAATGATACTTTCCTTTAAAAAGTAATCTGATCTGGTCCTTTTTTTCTTGTTTAATTCGTTGTCCACGTCGTTGCCAACGACTTTTTTCTATTGTACTTTCTCCAGTCTATTATGTTCTAGTATTCGGCGTTAAAATTCCTCTTGCCTTCCTTGTCTGTGTTGCGATATCCCGATTTGTGGCCTTCAATTTTTTTTTCTCACTTTTTTATATCTGTATAATTCACTTATCGTTCTAAAACCACCATAAGTAATGATAATGGTGTTGTCCTTTTCTACATAAATTGAAGGTAGAAGATCAACTGATATACGATGAATAAATTCATCAACTGTTAATCTGCCTTGCCCATATTATGTGTCCATTTAGACAGGAGCTACAGGTGTGCCAACAGGATATGAAGTCGTCTGTTAGAGAGAGTCATTGATTTATATGGTGGCAACTTCTTCAAAATAGGTGCGTAAGAATTTTACAAACTTTCAACCGGATCCATAGCTGTTAAACCTCCTGATGTATAAAGTGGAATTTGTTGCACTATTTGCGCGTAAGACTTCATGAACAAATCAAATATGAATTCCAAGCGTTTGAACGTGAAATATAAGAAAGTTTCCATATAGGTAACTGATTTAATCTGACATTTATCCATTGTGTATCTTTGACTATAAAAATGATGTCACTAAATGTTTACATTTCTTCCACATTTATACTGTTTTCATCCTACTTTTCATATGGTATTCAGCTTTGTGTTTATTCATCATCCATCCGACTGTTTTCTCAACTTTTTGTGTGGAAGTTTATGTTCAATGCACTTTCCACAAGCTAATTTCATCATTTTAGAAAAAGGTTCTTAATCACTATCAGAAATAATTATATTTGTATCAACAGCCATTTTGACTTATTTGCCAAACATTTATTCAATATATAACCAACTAGTGACCAAAATGGCTACCTAAAATGAATGGAAGTGAGTAGCTAAAGTGCCAAATAGTGACATTCAGTGCATACCTAAGTTCATTTCAGTGCATACCTAAGTTCATTCCAGTGCATACCTAAGTTCATTCCAGTGCATACCTAAGTGGCTAATTTTTGCCATACTTGAATAGCTAGGGATGCTTAAATGGTGCCCTTGTTACGATTACTCATCAAAAGACACGTGGAATCTGTCACAACGTATTAAAATTAAATATCTTAATGATATAAGTGAATTAAACTCACAAAAATCAAAAGTCTGCAACAGAGGAAAGACAAACATTAAACGGCTACAATTGAAAATAATATTGTATATGAAAGTCTTGCCAAAGTTGACACAAATTACAATTGAAGAAGCGCTCAATCGATTGACTAACGAATCAAAGATCCAAAAAGAAAAATTAGACATATTGTTTCTCAAGCTAGAGAAGACAGATGAACATTATTGATGTGGGGAAATATGTAAATTCCTAAAAAGTTTTGTGCAATAAAAAAAAATTAAATTAAAACAGATTGATTGTGTTTGAAGAGGTACACCAAAATATATTAGAAGAATAAATGGAACAAATAAGGGAAGACAACAAAGAAATCGAAAACGAAGTGCTTAGCTTCTCAAAAGAAGAGAAGATAGAAGACAAAAAACGAAAATGTATCTTTTTAGCTCATCGACATTATCAAATTTTATATTGCTAATCTACATTGGCTACAGCATTTATAATCTTAAGACATGGCCTAAGCCTGTACAAAATCAACTTTCTCAAAGTACAACGTCTAAGTCTTTGCCTTCAACCGTTGTAGTTTACAGTACAACGTGGAAGCCTACGCCACAAGAAGCTTACAGAACAACGTATATTGCTGTGTCAAATGCACACGAAGTATACGGCAGAACGGCGGAACCCACAAGATGAAATAGTTACATCCCTAAATTGTTGTAGGTGTGCGTAAACACACCAATGACACTTTAAACCAGCCGTATACTCTCAGCATATATATATATATCCACATTTGTGTCAATTTAAATTGACAGCAAAATGTCAGAGTGAAACAATATCCTCAACATGATTTACCGGATATTATTAGAGAAAGGGTTCATTGTTAGCTGTAGCATGATACTTGAAAAACTATTAAATTACAAGATAGATCCGTCATCAAAAATGTCTGTTAAGGAGATTTTAAAATTGCTTATACCAGTATCTCTATCAGATATAACAATAACGTATTTGTATTATACACGGTCTATTACATGGTAGAATAGTTTCATTCACAAATACTCTCTGGCTTTTTTAACTTTTTGTTCCTGTAGGCTTTGTCACAATGTCTTTAAAGTTTTATTCCTTGGAAAGAGTCCATAATGTATTGAATTTCATTATGCAATCTGTCTATATATGAATTTAATTGTCTCACAGTCTTGATAGTGTCTGATGTTTATATAATATTATAAATATTTCAGGAAATTATAAATGTTTCTTGTCTTTAATATTTGCTCAAACCTTAATGTTATGTATCAGGTTTATATATTTAGCTATTGTCCTTGAATTAGGTTGTTTACTAAGTATTTGAGTTCAAGTACGGTTTTGGTAAACAAGTTGTTGATTTAATTTGAGGTCAGTGTTGATTTTGTTTACAGATAAAACTAGGATTTCCTTTAGAATAATGTGTTAAAAGTCACATACACCATATATTTTCTAGAACATTCTGTCATGTGACCTATCTTTATATATACCATGTTTCGTGGACAGTTTTTAGTTTCGACCTTAACATCAGTCTTTAAAGAGTCATTACAGTTGTGAAAAAATCATTCCAAATTCAGAGAGAGGAATTATTTAAAATATTCATTGGATTATAAAAGTGCTCATAGACTTTTGGATTCTGGATTTTTAATTGATGATATTGGGATTTATGTGAACTTATTCTGGAGTACTTCATTTTTGGCACATCAGCACATTATAGACTACCGGCACATCATGACATTAAAGAAATTTGCACATCAGCACATTCAAGGATATTGAAATTCATTCGCAACATTCTATATTTAGGACTTGTGATTAGGACACTTAGGATTATTGGATTATTTGGATTTTAATTTACTTGATTTGTTGGTTTCACTTTCTGTCTGTTACATTTTTCTTAGACCATAGAGTCGTAACAATGCGGAAGACATAATTCCGCATGAAACAATTTCAATGTTATCCACATTACTGTTGACGATATCTTTATGAAGGCTATCTGTTAGTGTCATTCATTATTTATTTAGTAGTAGTTTTGTACACTTTTGAAACTATTGTATTACAGTATTGTACGTGTCATTTTCAATAAATATTAGGTAAATCTAGAAGACAATAGGATTAAATCAGATCGTTCAAAAGGCAAATGAGTCATTTAGCACAATAGCACAGTCAAAAGAGACAACTAATAAGGGAAGGTACAAAATGTTGATTGGATACGTGAGAGAGTACAGAGACTAAAACAGATTAGTATTAAATACATTAAAAAATGTGTATATCTTTATCATTTCGTCTTTCTCTCTAAAAAAATTCGGAAGATCGTGTATTTCGTGATCATTTAATCCAGGACCGCTTGCTCTTTATGTAGTTAAGAAGGTGCGAGTTTCTGGCTCACGAGAGTTTCAATTTGAAAATAAATTTTAAAAGTAGGAACAAGTTGGCGAACAAGCAGAGTTGTTAATATGTGTAATTTTGATAACTTGAAGAAAGAAAAAAACAACAAAAGAAAACACAGTTTGCCAGAATTCTCACATTCTTAACTACACTCGTCAACCCCCACAAACATAACTCGAGCGAAATTAAAGATTTGGTACTACTACCGTTGGCCACGCCTTGACACAGACTATATCTCCAGCTACGCTCAAGATTCTCATGGTATGGTACAAGAGGTTTTCGAGGCGCAACAGGTGCTAATATTTACGTCTCATAAAAACAGTAAGAGAAAACTTTCCAGATCGTAAATGTTATATATTTTGACTGAAAATCACTACAAACACGGATGGCATACAAATGCCCATTTAAAAGCATATGAACATGTCTCGCGTTTGGAAAATATATAATATTTATTTACGCTTTTAAGTAACAGTAAAGTGAACATTTATCTATTAAAGATCATTTTAACTATATTAGAGTTCAGTTTTATAGTAAAACTGAGGAAGTCGAGTTTAAAAGTTCCACACTCTTAAAATACTCTGCAGCGTAGTGTTATATTTATTCCGCATATGTATGTAACTTTATCATCCTATTAACGCGAGGCTTATGTTAGCTGTATTCAATATTTTTATTCAGAAATCTTAAAAAATAACTTCAAAAGAAGAGTTCGTGATAAGCGTACATATTGAATTCAGCCATGATAATAGTAGACTGCATGCATTGCATTTAGAGTAGCGAAAAGGAATATTCCTAGATTTGCAAAATGGATGCCCTACTTGAAGAAGCATTCAGTATTTCCACTCACTTTTTTATTATTCTATACATAACGAAGTCTCTTCGAGTCCTGAAAAAAAGGTGTTTGTTTTAAAGTTCCCGATTTTTTTAGCATAACAAAATTACTTGCAATGAAATGAAAGAAAAAAGATTTTTTTCATTGTCCAGGAGGAAAGATATTTTTCAAACTGAAAGGGATAGTGATTGCTTTGAAACCCACAGGGATAGTAATTGCTTTGAAACCCACAGGGATAGTGATTGCTTTGAAATCCACAGGGACAGTGATTGCTTTTAATTTGATTGTGATAAGATTTATTGTAATCTGTCTGCTCTATGCTGATATTTTTTTTTCCGATTACCTAAGTTCCAGACTAGGATATGAAGTATATGGTCTATTTTGTATTATGTCTAGGCATCATATTAAAATGCACAGATTGAGCTATAATCTCCTAGCCATATATTAGTGTTTACAGACATCAGATATGGCGATAAAATTCCTCACTACCGTCATTAGGATATTTATACACAGCTCAAAAAAATTGATCAGTGTCTTGCTTACAGATGCCTTCCGTGACTATGACACTGGGATCGATATAAATCGGAAGAAAATACGGTCGAAGACGAAGTTGCAGGAAGTGACTGTTTATGATCTCTTATTTGCTGACGATTGTTCACTGAATGCTAAATCCTAGTCTGACATGCAACAGGGTAGGGACCATTTCTCTCCAGCTTGTGACAATTTTGTTTTCACAATTAGTGTCAAGAAGACAAAGGTGATGCACCAAAATGCAACAGGAAAGCCTTACACAGAGCCTGCCATCACAGTGAATGGCCTAACCCTTCAGGCAGTGGACAAGTTCGCCTATCTCGGCAGTACACTGTCACTTGCAGTCCAGATTGATAATGAAACCAACGCCAGAATTGCCAAAGCAACTGTGGCTTTCGGCAGACTACGCGCAAATGTGTGGGTGCGCACAGGCATCAGTCTGCAAACACAACTGAAGGTCTACAAAGCCAATAGGTTGCCGACCATGCTGTATGCATGCAAAACCTGGACAATATACAGACGCCATGCCAAGAAGCTGGACCATTTTCATATGGGCTGCCCGAAGAAACAGAACAGGATAAGATGTCAGGACAAAGTCCAAGACTCTGAGGTTCTTACATGGGGAGGCATTCCAAGCATCCACATTCTGCTGATGAAATCAAGGCTGAGATGGGCAGGCCACGTCACCAGGATATCAGACGAGCCAATACCAAAGAAGATCTTTTACAGCGAACGGAAGGAGAGAAAGTGATATCAGGGAGGTCAGAAGAAAAAATGTAAAGACCCCATCAAGTCATTCTTGGAACACGTCAACACTGACCCGGAGTCTTGGGAAGATCTCGCACAAGATCGTTCCACCTGGTGCAGTCTCTTCCATACTGGAGCTACAGATTATGAGCTGAGGAGAATTGCAGAGGCAGTGCAGAAGCGCGAGGAGCGTAAATCTCGGAAATGCAGTACTCCCTCTGTTGATCAAACAACCCCAAGCGGTATATCCTGTCCAGTCTGCCACAGACAGTTCAAATAGGCCTGATCAGAAACCAAACCAGTTAGTGATATCATGGTCATCTTCGAACTCGAAGGACGAACAACAACAACAACAACAACAACAACATATTTATACACAATAGAGAAAGAGGGCTCCTTTGGTGGATAGATGGTCCCATTTGACAAATTCTGTCTTTTTTATCTTTATCAAGACACCACTTTACAAAGGGTGAAATCGGGTCTAATGATTAAATTTTTAAAAAATGCATTGGTCAACATGACCTCAATGTAATGTCATGTTACGTGAATCAAGGTTTTCAGTGCCGTCATCCAATTTTAATAAGGTATGGATATCAAGTGTATTAATATTTATCGACAACTTCGCTGAAAGTAATATAATACAAATACATTTACATAAAGTTTGTTTCAGCATTTTATATCGTAATTTGTCCCTCATTCATAAAAAATGCTCTCATAAAGTTTGTTTTAGCGTTAAAATTATTAACTACCATGAAGCAAATACAACTTTTTTTTCTACTACTAGGAGCATTGACAAAACGTTCTTTTTATAAGATTTTTCTCAACGAGTCTATTTCCTGCTGATCACTTGATTTCTGAGTAAACTGCCGATACAGTCTAAATTATATCTTCAATCGCGTTTTGTCTCTCTGCATCATATTAAATGTGAAATTACATAATTAGAATGCTAGAAGGATTTTGTTTTTGGTAGACGACACAGGCCATGGACACAGCCTTTGGGGATGAAATTACATAATTAGAAAGCAAGATTGATTTTTTTTGGCAGACGACACAGGTGGTGGACACAGCCTTTAAAGGTGGAATTACTTACTTAGACTGCCTGCAAGATGGATCTTTTTGCAGACGACACAGGCTTTGGACACATCATTTAAAGTCGAAATTACATAATTAGAATGCTAGATGGATTTTTTTCTTCTCAGTATTCCATTATGGCAAGATTTATCAATACCGGTCCTTTCCGCGCAGATCTTTTGATTTTCAATAGTTTGATTCTTAACTATGGTCACAAACTTGAACTCTTTGATAACTTACCTGTTAGTATACAAAATATATTACTCGGACTTTAGTAATACCTTATATCTGAATTGTCCAGATTTTTATCATCTCTTATAGAGATAATTAGATAGAGATGCCATAGTGTTACCTGCTTAACGGCTGTACAAAGGTATCTGTGTCGAAAACATTTCAGTAAACCAATAAAGATGCTGCCTCAGTTTCCATATCACATTTGCATTCGCAAGGAAATAAAGTTTTTGGAAGGCAAAAATGGTTAGAATATAATCGTTTGTTGCAAGAAAAATGTGTCAGAGAAGTGTCTTTTAGGAATCAACTTTGACCAGTGGATCCAACCCCTACAAAGAATGAAATAGGATTATGGGTATTGAGTTCCAGTGTGCATTGGTCTGCAAGAACTCAGGGTTGTATTGGCCTAAGAAATGGGGGATGATAAGAGTCAAAATCTAAATATCGAAAGGTGAAGCTTTATCAGTATCCGTAAACATTTATCAACAATATTTTGACAAAATGCGAAAACGAATGTCATTTATCCTTTTAAGTTTTACTAGTACTGAGTAATGGCTCCTAAACGTGTTAGAACATTCGAGAAACTATATCCCTTCAACAGGAATCCGAGAATATTGACGTATCTATTTATCCATCAAAAATATCATCTTTGACTGGTTCATGAGTTCTCATCCGCATATCTTCATCCAACAATTCCGTTACAACCCGACACAACAGATTTAACACTCTTCAATTGTCAACGAGGGCCTCAAATGAATATTACATTTCCCCACTTTTGTGAAGGTTATAGGACTCACGATGCTAATTCAGCTCCCATGGTAAACATATGGAAACATCATGATATTAAAAATTCAATGACTTTACATTTCTGAATGCTCATGATCAAACCTATATTTATCAGTATAGACATATCCTTGATGCAAGCTTGTCTGCAGAGAAAACCATATGAACCGCTGCATTTTCTGGATCTACATGTGTTTGAAACATATGTTTTCAATTCCGCAACAAAGAGGTAGGTGCTAATTTCAGTAATGAGTTTTTCAAACTCAAGTCTGTAAAAAAGACTGAAATTCCATCAATAAAACATTGTCTCTACTTTTTTTCAGTTACAACAAAGATAAACTCTCAAAAGATTCTTTTCACTAACATTTTACTTTCATTATCAACCAATCCTGGCCAGCCAAACCCATATATATACTCTATTTTATGTTCACCCATTTCTAGACTGGTTCCCATTCTTCCATATTATTAGTACTGTGAGTCCTATAGTGGACTTATTTGTCCCAGTTAAACACCTGAATTGACACCGTAATTAGCGCACGTTGTTCAAAAGACAGCGCTTTTCTGCTTAACAAGTTGTTTTATGGTTGTGGTCTTCTCTTTGTGCGTTTTTTGGAAACTGAACAATACAGGTCAGAACCTCGCCGCTGACGTATGCAGTTTGGTAGAGTGTGGTCCTTTGTTACAATTTCGATTCGGAACTTGCCAAGTTTTTAGGTAGAGTAGTACAGATTGCCAACAATTCGATAAATGTTATCGATAAACTGGGAAACTTCCCGATAAGATTTACAACCGCAATATGTTAGTTTACTCAACAAATAAGTTAGGTTAAATTATAATAAGAGATATTTAGAACTTTTACACTGCGCAGTAACTTTCTTTTTATATCTCAGCTAACGCTGGATTACTTGAGATAATGATGTGGCAAATTTCTCTAAATCGTTGAGGGATTGTTCGGGTTTTGCGTACCGTGGAATGAAATTGTGAAGAAATACAAATTGTCCTGATTTGTGGACCTTGTTGTGTAACTTACGCAATGGAAAGTACAAACTGTCATAGAAATGGATGTCGGGAAAACGGGCTCTCCGTTTTAGGCCAGAACATGAAGGGTATTGATGCTTTGATTCTCAAGCCTCCTGCAGAGGGAGATTCATCGAGTAACAAAAATGGCAAGAAAATTCATCGAGTTGTTTTTAATGTAAACGGTCGGAAATTGCGTCCCGGTGAAGAAGACGAGGGAATGCCGGAGCCAGTTTGTCGGTCAAATGACAGAACTTGTAGGGATATGAACAATAATGAAAGCAAGGCATATGATTCTTTAACATTGGAGGATATTTTCGTTACGATAAATAAAATGAGTTTGTCAAATGACTTTCCTCAGTCTGGCTCGACAGATTCTGCTATTGTTCATGGCACCACACGTGCCCATCCAGTATTTGCACCAAAACGGTATAGTTTGAAACTGGAAAGGAGTGGATTATCTGAGCTATTTCGACCAATATGTCCTCGATCCGGATTTCTTGCTAGGACCACTCAGAATGGATCCAAAACTCAAGGAAAGCTAAACGAATTACAGAAGAGTGCGTACTCGTGTATTGGTGTTTCCTCTGAAACAAGAGAAGAAAACGAGGAGACATGGTTTCAAAAGAGTGAAGTTAATGACAATGCTCAGGTCATTTCGACAGAAAAGATAAGAAATTCAACAGAAAAGATTGAAGAAAGCGTGGAAACGATACCTAGTGCAGAAAATAGATTGGATTCAAATATTAAACTAGAAAATGGTAATGAAAGATCGGTCGAGGAAACAAACAGCGAGCTGAAATGTGCCTCTGATCCTAAACATCGACGGGAGGAGTCTCGTGGAAATAATTCTAATGAAGCATACGACATAATTCACAACAGCAATGATGAGGAATCTGACACCTCGCATGAATCAAATATCAGATTTGGGCGTTCAAAACTTTGCAAACAGCTTTTGAAATCTAAAATTCCAAAGTCTACAAAGCAAAGTATTCTTATTGGTGACGTTGTCAATGAGGTGAATACATTTGGAAGGAAAGGTGTAGATGTTAACATAGCAGGGAGAAAAGGTATGAAAACACCGGTGACGATTGGCAAAATAAAGACCATGAGAGGTGGACTAGGGGTTGGTATTCGTTAGTAAGAGCCCCATAAAGGTTACATTTTAACTTGTGATAAGATTGATATTCAAAGACTTTTCAGTCTGAACAATATATAATACACGGCAAGATAATTCTGACCGTTTTTATTTGTGGTAAAGAAATTTTTATATCGCTTACAGCCGTCGCAATTCTAGTACAAAAGTACTTTAACGCTGAATGGGTGATTTTTAGTGTTTCAGATTGAAACTGTGTTATGTTCTTCAAAAGTAGATTGGTAGCAAAACAACACAAACTCGCTTCAGTTACGCACTCAAATATATCTAACAAGCCTTTCAGGAATATATATATATATATATATATATATATATATATATATATATATATATATATATATATATATATATATATATATAGATATATATAGTGTTCCCTTCCTTCAAGTTTATCACCAACACTTTCACCAAATTGTTTATTTCTTCGCCATTTTGGATATATTTTCACCATCACCGCCTTTCACTCCCTTTGAAATGTTTACTTATATTTCAACTTTATTTGCAAATCCATCATATGTGTTTGTAAAATGAATGGGTCCAAAAACATGCATAGGTGGTAATATCTTGTCTTTTAATGACACAATGTGTATATTATTTCAAAAGAATATGTAATCAATGAAAAAGAAAGACTACATAAATTACTTTTTGAAAGAATGATGTCCCTTTTTATATGCTGAGCTGACATTTATAACGAGGGACTGCCTCATCGCACACTGTGGTAATATATTTTTCGTTTGGTTCGGTTTTGTTTGGAGTTTTACGACACGGCAACACGTGTAGATCATTGAGTGCCTTGCAAAGGGACACTCCAATGTAGTCGATCTGGGAAGATTCGATGGTATGATTCGAACCCGCACCCTTCTGGCCTGTAAATCACAAAACTCTTGAGCTTGAATTTGAGCTGCATATTTTGTCTCAACCAATCGCAAATGATGTTAAGTTTGAAAGGTCGTTTTTGATTGGCTGATAGTGGAAACCCGCTTTTATGTAATCTTGTATGTACTAGTATATTTATGTAATCATTTAGTAGTTAGTCATTGCATGTAACGTGCTTTTATATGTTTTCCCTTGTCTTTTGTTTATATGTAGAACTCTGCAACTTAATTGGAAATAAAGCATAGATAAGAATATTGTCTTATCTTATCTTATCTTATCTTATCTTATCTTACCTTATCTTACCTTATCTTACCTTATCTTATCTTATCTTATCTCGCCGAAATCACATTTGAACAGAGCCATACTTAAATATTGAATAAAGCGAAAAGATTAGGGATACTATGAGCAACAAGTTACGTCCGAGTGATGTTTTACTTAATAGATATTGATCAATACAGTTGCTTACAAGCTTTGCCGAACACATTATTTGTTGCAATAATTATATCTTTGTTGTTTGATTGTTTGCTTTTATTTGTTAAGGGTTTCGACGCATATTCGGCTAGTTTTCCACATAGCTGTCAGACTTTCGACAAGTGAACATGGGGGGGGGGGGGGGGGGGGCCTTCAACAAGATGACGCATTGGCGAGTTTGTCGATCGGCTGGATGTTGCATGAGTGAGTTTGTCGTCCAGCGAGATGTCGCATTAGTGAGTTGTCTTAAACCAACGTTATGATTATTGCATTCATTCATGAGAGCATTGTTGGCACCATGACTACGAGTGGAAAGTTATGCAGCAGATACATTGTGAGTGCTTTCTTTAAATATGTTTTCGCCAAATTCATATAAATTTTTTAATCAAAGGTAATAATTCGTAGTTATAGCCTATGTTTGTACCGAAAGTGGGGACAATCACACATAAATATCAATATATACGACGAAGACTTTTTACTGCAGCCATAAATCATTCCGGAAAAAGACATAACAGTTATACAATCGGGTGACTGAGTGTACTTAATATTTGGTATTGAAATTTGAGCTTTCTTAAAGGGATTAATCTTGATTTACGACTCTGACAAACAAAACAATCAAACAAGGAGTGTTAGCAAAGCATAAATCTACCTGGTTGTCTTTTTTTGTTTTAAGCTACAAGCTGAGCTCAATGTGCCAAATTCCTTTTTGTATTATCCATATAATAATCTGGCACGGCACCAAGAACCGCTATAATTAACGAGCTTAATGCTCCTTTTATGTTTATAATATTGGACTACATTCAAATTTCCATTGCAAGTAATGTTAAAATTGTTAACTGTAACTTGCAGTTTTCTTTTATACAATATTTATAAACGAAAGTGTGCGTGAGATTTGAGAATCAAGGTAAATAGTGACATTAACTTATTTATATATATATATATATATATATATATATATATATATATATATATATATATATATATATATATATATGTATATATATATATATATATATATATATATATACATATTTATCTTACTCAAAAGATCATATCTGCGAAGCACTGATCTGCTGACACCAATTTTGTCTCATTGAAAACATGTTTGAGGACACATATGTATGTATATGGGTTTAACGATGAGTCAGGACAATACTGTTTATATAGTGCCCACTAAAAGCTAAGTTATATAAAGTTTGAGTGTTTGTGTGTGCGTGTGTGTGTGAGAGAGACAGAGAGACAGACATACAGTATTAAACATTTGCGTATCGAGAATGAGCACCATGTAGATCTTAAATCTATGAAGAATTATTAGGACATGAAGGTTGTGGAATGGATAACATCTTCAAAGGATTCCTGGTAAATTGCATCACACGGTTCAGTTAAATTTGAAATAGAAACTTATTAAACATACACTATAAAATTACAATTATGAAACATATTCATATATATAATAAGGTAGACACTGGAGTATTTTTTATGGGAGATGTTGGATACACGAGGTTCGACCAATGAAATATAAATTTGGAAAAGATAGAAAACTGAAAAATAAATATCCTCGATGCCATTTCCCTCCTATAGATAACCGGAGAGGAAGTGTTGGCATGCACACAGAGTAATCAACACAGAGGTTGACTCAGGATTTACTTTGCGCTCCAAACCTAAGATTTATCGCATTTTAATGTTCAAAGTCGATTTAAAATTTGGAAAGAGTAAGAACCCTAATATATCGGTCTTGTCGGAGTAAACAGGTTAATTGATTATATTTTGCCAACATAATCATTAGGCTGTTTACGAAACTTGAGATTAAACTTGTGTCAGGTGAGTTTTGCAATCAAAACAGTCTATTGCGGTAAAAGGCCAGTGATGGGGTGGGGTGGTAAGGATCGTGTGCCAATTTGATAAAATTCGAAGATTGATGCGCAGCTTTGGAATTAAATTATAAACACCACAGGAAAAGCACAGGTACTTCTTAAACGGCACAAGGTACTAAGTTAATTCCTATAAAACAAACATATGAAAACACCGTAATATTGAAAATTTAATATCTTTAATTTTCAATATCTCTGGATTATACCTATATTTCGCAGCATAGGAGGTCACAGGCAACTCATTATTTTATGAGCTGCGGAACCCCCCTATGTGTGGTAGTATATTAAATAATGTACTCAAAAGAATAAAGGTTGCTGATTGGTTGAAAATAATTGCTGGGAAAAAAATAACGTAATGTTTCAGAAGAAGCATGTGTGTGGGTAAATTGTACGCATTAGTATGGTTGTACCTAAAACCATTTTTATTTTATCGCTGTCGCCGCACATGTATTACTGGATGTAAACAGGGAGATTTCACCGGACTGGATTTCTATAGTGGGCATCCATTAGCGAATTTTTATCAAAAACGAGACGCGCATCATATAATTTTCATCGTTTTAGACGTTTCCTCTTCTATAGATCATTCATGAGATGTAGGCGTGATTTGCCGATCTCACCATTCAAGTCATATAGTAAGTTAGCCAAATATCAACGTTACAGTCTATGGGAATTGAATTAGTTTTTCTGTGCCCAGAACCATCCTTGATGTTTCTGTGTTGAGAAGATATAACGCGGCATTTTTAAGACTTCATGTGTTTAAATTTGAATCACCCATTTCGCACCTAAGGAATAAACCCATACTTTTATAACTGAGGATCCATAACCATGGTATTGAACCAAAAAAAATGACCGTGCCTCAGCGGGACCTTTTCCAACATCTCATTTCATTTAATGATAGAATCAGCTTTGTAACGATGATTTGACCTAATTTTTACTTCTCATTACCAACCAATCATGGCCTCCCATACCCGTATATCCTCTATTGTATGTAGGCTGGTCTTTATTTTCTCGTATAATTAGGGAATTAGTACCTACGGTCTTGATTTAACTTGCCTTACAGTAAAAGCAAATTCTTTGTAACGTATGGTAAGTACATTGCAGCAATTTTTATTTTTGTATGTATGTCAAGTTTTGCTCATCTTTACCCGTTTTATGTTTAGTTAAAGTACGTTCTTTAACTACAATTTCTTATCAAGTAGATGTAATGGGAATCCAGTCTCCGAAAGCAAAGTTTCTCCTTCTCTATGCAATTTTATGCTGTAAAACCCACAAACGTTTAGTTGCCACTGATTTTAATTTAGAAAAAAGAAACAACTAACAATCGATGAACTTGACAAATAAACCCTCATATTCGTACAGTCGTCAACAAAATGCCCGACCCAACTATAAACCTCTATTGCACCTCCACCCCACCCCACCCGCACACACCCTTCCCCTCGCTGCTGCAAGCATTCATTCATTAATGAGTTTTGATCACGATATTCTAATTTTGAACTGGGTTTGGTTTTTTTTGTCCAGCCCAGTAATGATGAACACGTTATGCTCTACTCATAAGCTTACAATAGCGAAGGAGCGTAATTTAAGATAGAATGTATGCCGATTATTGCAGAGTCAATGAGACGTTGGACTGACAAAAAGAGTGCGGGTTCGACTCCCACCATTGGATCAGCCGGAATCACCTACCGTGGTGTGTCATTGGGCAAGGCATTATACTTGCCTCGGCACAATATAATGCTCAAAGTATTGTTATACCGTAGAACACCAAATATACACAAGCATTGGGAATCTAGTCTCCGCTATATTCGCTACGCTCTGATCTAAATGCAAATGCGCACTGCGCGTTAGTGGATCTGAGATTTGACATATGCATTATGATGGTATTCCTACCGAAAGGTACATACAGTTTTGTCAAAACGAAGATACGAAAAGGACAATAACGTACTATTTCCCTTTGAAACTGAACTGAACGAGAAGCAATCAAAGTGTTAATAAATGTAGAAGTCATTCCATTAGACTATTTTATTAAACATAGTTGTAATAAAGAACTCTCGATACGAAATGTTTTGATATTGAAGTTATTATGTAGACCTTTATGAAGGTGTCATATATGAAGGAAAGTTATTTGCACAAGACACATGTGATCCACGCATTGTTTTATCACTGATAGACCTCTCTGTGAATAACACCGTAAGTATATCTATCTATCTATATATATATATATATATATATATATATATATATATATATATATATATATAGAGAGAGAGAGAGAGAGAGAGAGAGAGAGAGAGAGAGAGAGAGATAGAAAGTATAATGTGCATGTAAGTTTCAGGTGATATAAAAGAAAAGACGCACGCAAATGTCATCATCATCGCTTCTTCATTTTGTGCCTTCATCATAATAGTTGTTGTCGCAATTGTCATCATTATGATTGTAAACATGGAACCTCATCAGCACACATTGGTTCATTACCGGAAACAGTACTTGACAATTTCCTGTCGGCATTATTATCATTATCGTAGCTTTCGTTGTCTTCGTTGCTATTTCAATTATCGACCTGTATCGTTGTTCTTATCACCATTGATGATTTTGTTTTTCTTTTTCACCTTTTTTATCCGACATTTATGTGCTTTTATTTTGTGGTCCGATGTATTTTCGGTAATTTTGAAATTAAAAACACGAAATCTTCTGTTTTTATTAAACCGCTAGTGTCACAACGAACAAAAATGGTTGCATTTGTATCCACTTGTGTCAGCGAACACTATCGATCTCCAGTAACCACTATCTGTTGGTGTCACAAACACTAATGGTTGCATTTGTATCCGCTTGTGTCAGCGAAAACTAACGGTTGACTTTATCGATCCCCAGTAACTACTATCTCCAGACCGATTGCCCTGTTATTCATCCAACTGTTGGTGTCACAACGAACAATAATGGTTGCATTTGGACCTGTTAGGGTCCTCGAACCCTAATGGTTGGTTCTATCGATCATAAGACAAAATGCTTGAGTAGGTGTTCATGGTGACATGTAGGGTGTCAAATTTAAGATCGAAATGTTTCATTTTTATATGCATCAATATCTGTGTTTTAAAGAAATTTCTTATATCTGTAGTTTCTGAATATTCTAATAAAGAATTTTATATTTTGTGTTATGTCTCTGCGTGATATTGAACGGTATATGCATTGTACATTGGAAGAGACACTATTAATAGACTAGAAGAAAGATACAAGCCTGTGTTATCTTCCAGTATTTGTTTGCATATCAATCTGCGACACTATATGTCAAGTATGTTACCAAACTTTCTCGTACTACCATAATAAAAAACAATGCATGATATGTGCATCTAAAATACGAGGATTTATTTCTCGTTTTATACCCGATGCAGTAAGAAAATGGCCCCCTAGAGACAGCTCCTACCGTTTATGGTATAAATGGAACAAAATGAAGCAAGGAAATCTTGTTATTGTTATGCAAGAATATGTTTTCAGACTCATTCTACAAAATTGTGCTGAAAATATATGCAAAAAGAAAATGATAACCACGATTAGAAGAGAAAATTGAAATTTCTTATTTTATACTTCTTGATACAAACTCCCTGTATGTTATCGATATATACCATTGTAATATTAGTTTTGTCAGTTTCTTCATGGACTCAACATAATAGAAAATAATATTCCAAAGATTATGTTCACTCTATAAAAATGAATAAAAATGGTCACATATGCAACATTTATCAGCCTGTAGTGTTTACATATCGAGACTAACAATTGCAATTGAAATGAAATGTTAACCTCGAAAAGGTGACCACTAACGCTTGCAGTTACAGCCGTTTTTTTATTATTTATTTGTGAACACAAACAGCTGCGCATACATGATACAAACCGTCTGGTGTACACTATAAATACAGATAAATATATCACGGTTCCTATAAATACAGATAACAATATCAACAACTGGACAAACACTATGAATGAACAAATTTAGTTTTGCGTCAATAGGCATGTTCCGGGCATGGACTTTTTTGTCAAACACTTTACAAAACTACATTGTGTGTGGTAAACCGCAGAAGGCAACACACAATTGACGAATCGGGTGATAAATAGAGATAATGTAGTGATGAAAACAGCAATAATTTATAGCCCACATACGTCATTTCCAAATGTCATTCTAATGCTTGTTGTAAACGTATTTTGACAGTATTGGCCTAACCTCTGACACAGATTTTTCGGGTCATGCATCCATTCCACAACTTTGAAAATTTGGTGTTCATTATGAGAGATTAAGTTCAAAAACCTAAACTCCAGTTAAAATAGTGACTAGTTTAAAATTAATGTTGTACAAACCATACACTTTGCATCTCTCTCTATAATGGAAGCACGGGGGTTTTTTTCCAAATTTAAAAAAGATATATTGATAATTTAATGGAATTTATCAGCTTTGAAGCCCATAGCTGATGGGAGTACAACGAAAAAAATTTAATTTTTCATCGATTCCACGAAGGAATCTTGGCACATATGTGCATCACTTCACATTGGATCTGTATTAGTCTGGATGTAACTACACCGCCAATAAACTCGATACAAGATCTTTCATTTGCTCTTTCTGAATAAAGTAAGTTATCCTACACTCCTTTCCGTTCATCCGTTCATGGGTGCGCACGTAATGCCTTCCAACTCTTCCTGGACCGTCGGATATAGGAACTTAATTCTTTGACATATGAGTGAGTGTCAGGGTGGACGTGCGCGACGATTTTGAAAGTGTAACAAGTGCCTTGGTGGCGGGATATGGAGATTGCAGATGGGAAAGCGTTTTTAATGTCTGAGTAAAGCAAGTTAAAACGTCACACCGATTAATGTTTCTTGTGTAACTTTGCTGATAAAAGACGTATACCTATAAGTATTTGCACCGTCTGTTCGAAAGATAAATGTAAACAATTGCAGTCTTTAAGTAGTCTATACGTTTCACCACTTCTAACAAACGTTCTTCCATAAAAGCATTTAAATCTCAAGGATGAGCTCTTAAATGAGATAAGAAGTATGTATTTTGGACAAACGTGCTGGCCACCTGTTGGATTGCAGGCTCGGTGTCGAGTGAGTATGCAAACAGATAAAACGGAGCGTAATGCCTAACCTCCCTATCGTGATGGCCTCAGAATGGTTACAGGGGGTTAAAGGTCGAGTTAACCCGTTGTCAGGCTAGCGTCACTAGTGACTGGGTGCGAATAGTAAAATTATCCGGACACTAGGCTTGGGATTTTAAAAACATTATGCCAAATTATATATATATATATATATATATATATATATATATATATATATATATATATATATATATATATATATATATATATATATATATATATATATATATAACAACTATTGTAACAATTGTGGTTAAAGGCACAAGGCTTCAACAACAAATCAACCAATACACATTGATATATGAAGCATTTGTCTGTGTTTTCCTATACTTTGCTCTCTATTGCCTTTAGGAAATCGATATGTTTGCAGTTATTAAATAAGCACTCAAAGCAGACAGAAGTAATCCCAATTTGAACGACAGAAATTCAGTGAAGTGTATAATTCCAGTCATGTAATCATCATTCAGTTCATGTTTAAACTAAGCTGACGTTTGGAGTAAACCTGCTATACAATGATGTCAAATTGTAAATCACAACATCTGACAATGATTTGGAAAATGTTGACATTGCCAAAGACTGCATGTCTTCTTGATTTGTTTCTCGTCCATTTTTCCAAATCTTTTTTCAATTAAGGTTTTACGATTTGCCTATTTGCAAGTCCTATTAACAATAGATTTGTTCAATTCCTGTTTGTACTCGTCCAATTCTGTATATATTGAGGTTTTTTTTCTTCTACTTTTGTCTTCTATAAATCCTAAATTCATTCTCCATTTATGATTTGTCCAATCACTATTTTAATAACTGAAAAATGACTAATGGTGGACAAGGTTTGAAATTGAAAGAAATTAAAAATATTTTTTATGAAGATGAATATGTAGATACACAAATTGTAATAGAAGCTGAATATACGGTTAGTCTTGCTAATTATTTTGATGATCCAGGTTCTTCAAGATTTGATTATCAAGGTCTAATACGTTTTGGTACAATTCATAAAGCTATAGAACAAAAATGAAATTAAGTTGTCAAACTGCTGATGTAAAATTTAACCAGAAATGGTAGTTCAGAACTTTTACCACCTCGTACACCAAATAAACAGACCGGGGATCTAGCGTTATAAAAGAATTAAATACTGGGAATTTAGCAAGTGGCCAAACTGTTCCTATTACTATAACAGTTTAATTTAAAGAACGATTCAGTAGACTTAGAGATACAGGTGACAGTCAGGCATGGAGAAAGTCTAACCGCAGAGGCACAACCGAAATATCACCTGGAACCAACTGTTGAATCAAGGCAACAATGAAAGTACACGACGAAATAGAGACGTGAACAATATATACAAATAAAACGTTTGATGAAGAAGTAGGAGAAGCTGCGACCTTAAATGATGAATATTATTAAAGAATTCAAAGTGGAGACCTTTCACTAACTGTTAAAAGACTATTTACTACACAAGAAGAAGGAAACTTGTTGTGTCATGTAACTGCTGTAGAAGTTGTAAACTTGATAGTACAACATATGCACACTGATTTTGAAATGTATAAAAAAAAACACATTGAAGAGATGAATAAAGACATAAGCAACGACACAGACCCAAACAAAAAAGCTATATTACGAAACATTTATACAGAGTGTTGATTTTTTTTAAACAAAGTGCAATTAGTTGAACATCTGACAGCCAGTTTTCAAAGAAAACATTGAAGAAAAAAAATCAAAAGTTAAAAACAAATTGTCATTAGGTGAAAGGTTGAAACAACTGTTTAAAGAAAAGGGCTTTACAAATGCTGCTATAGTAAGTGCAAGACGTACGACAACATTAACTGTTGCTCTGTATATAACAAATTTAGCAAAATGTTTAGTAGGTGTGGTGGAAAAAGTGGCGGTAGTACCCCATAAGAAGGCAAAGATGGTTCATTCACTGATAATTTTTTAAAAGACTTAATACATACCGTGAATTATATGCTTGGGTTAGCCAAAAGAAAAGCATCAGCAGCATTGCCCTGACATGCTGAAAGTGTAATAACATTGCTTTTGAAAACAGCTGAATATGTTTTTTCTTTCCTATCTGAACAAGTGGTTTTACTTACCTTTGTATTAGTGCGATTGTTATTTGCATTTGTATACTTTGGCATTAGTGGGGTTGTTATTTGCATTTGTATACTTTGGCATTAGTGGGGTTGTTTATTTGCATTATTATACTTTGGCATTAGTGGGGTTGTTATTTGCATTTGTATACTTTGGCATTAGTGGGGTTGTTATTTGCATTATTATACTTTGGCATTAGTGGGGTTGTTATTTGCATTTGCATACTTTGGCATTAGGGGGGTTGTTATTTGCATTATTATACTTTGGCATTAGTGGGGTTGTTATTTGCATTTGTATACTTTGGCATTAGTGGGGTTGTTATTTGCATTATTATTCTTTGGCATTAGTGGGTTGTTATTTGCATTTGCATACTTTGGCATTAGTGGGTTTGTTATTTGCATTTGTATACTTTGGCATTAGAGGGGTTGTTATTTGCATTTGTATACTTTAGCAATAGTGGCGTTGTTATTTTGCATTTTTATACTTTGGCATAGTGGGGTTGTTATTTGCATTTTTAATCAAAGGTGTAAAGAAAACATTTGGTAAAGTTAGAGGTTCATAAAGAATTTTAAAAGTAAACTAATGGAGCCCTTGCAACCATTGATATCAATATAAATAATTGTTTGTTTATTTCATTATAAATTTTGTTTCTTGACGTTTCTAAATTGACACGTGCCGTTTGGGCGTGGGATAGTGTCAGAGATGATGTGTGCTGCAGCGCAATCGCATGGGCACATATGACAGTAGGACTATATTGATCACAATCCTTCTTCTATCACATAAGTGTTACTTTGTACTTTGTTGTTGTTTTTTTTTTTTTTTTTTTTTTTTTTGTTTGTTTGTTTGTTTTTGTCCTATACAATTTCTAGTCTTAATGTCATTTTAAAAAAATTCAGGCTACTGTATATCGTTCTTTTCTATATAAGTACTAACAGTAGGGTTTAGACCACACCTGATTTCTGTGAATTGTTTTTGTATTCCACGATACCACCCATTTTCATAACCATGTTACTCTGTACTATATTTTTTTTTAAAAAAGAACATACCTCTTCACCACCAATCTGAATCTGTTGTACATTGCTGAACTTGTACCATGTTTTTATCTGTGTCATATTCTTACTGGTCTAAAAATAATATCTTCATTACTATTTTAACAGTGTTTGATACTGTTGAAGAAAACTGTGGAATAGATTTCAGCTTTTGAACCTGTGCACCTAGTATGCATATTACATAAGAACTTATACTTTGATTCAATGTTGCTATTCCTTCATTTGTTAATCCGTTCATTTATTGCAGAAATAAGTATCTACAATCTATTTACACGTCTTGTCTTGTTTTACTATTAATTTTTGTATGTGACATCTTAACCTTAAAGAAAAGAAAGTAACCAACAGATTGGTCACTGGTTAAATTATTTGTTTCGTCATCTGATAAGTCAAGCCACGATTTTTAATAAAAGAGATGACTGTATGTCACTAACTAACTGTTGTCTTTATCATATCTCCAAATATGATGACGAGAAAGGAAAAATTCCACAATTGTTGCAAAGTATGTTATAATATATTAAATCAATATCATTGTTGTTGGGGTTAAAAACATTTTCATCAGGCAATGAAATAGAACATTCGGATTAAAGCGGTCTTATTTGGAAGTAAATATAAAATATATCAACAGATTTAATAAGTCCAGGAATATTTTTATTTGTCAAATGCCAATATGATATAACACAATAGCTGTTGCCAATTACACTGCCCAGTTGAACTGATTCTTGCAAAATTTCATATTGCATGATGTTCCGTATTTATTCACTGAATCGTCCTTATTATATTTAAAATGCAATTATCAAACATTTTTAATGGTTTCTATGTGATGAACTGAGTTTTAGTATAGTAACTTTTGAATTCGTTTGTAATATCAGTATTATCAATAGAGATTTTACGAACAATGATAAAACGCTGTACTTGTGTTTTTCAAATCTGAAGTTCATTGCCTTGGTACAGTTAAAAGAATAATATGAAATTTTGCTTTTCTTGTGCAAACATATTTACTTCTATTTACTGTTTTCCCACATTCACATACAATTCTTTGCTGATTTTGCTTTCTAATCTTTTCATTTCCTCTACACTAATATCAGTTTAATCCAGTTTCTTTTACACACTTTTTACATCCCTGATATTTTCTATTTCATGTGTCCATTTCCTCTCTCAGTTTTTCTCTGTTGCATTTGTACCATTTTATAACTGGTTGTTTCTCCGATACACGTTGCGTTGGGCCCGATTCGACCTCGTCCACAACGTATAATGTTCATTGTACTATTTATTTCATTAGTTTTATTTCATTTACTGCTAAATATCAAATTAAAGTTCTGAAATAATTGCATCCTCCAAAATCTATATATCTACACACCATTAAAGGTGGATTTGATTCTGCTTCTTCCATGTGGTGTAAAAACTCTTCCTTCATCAAATGACTTCTGTTAATATTGTGGTAATTCTTGGTGATTTAAGGTTTTATAGATGTGTTAAAATTGTATATGGCAATCATTTTGGCCATTAAACAAAATATGTAGTTCATATAGTAGTTGGTACGATACCGTCTTTGATTAAAATACAAAAGAAATTTAAATGTCTTCATCGTTACCCCTATTCGTGTTCAGAATCATGTAGCCTAGTTTGTAGTATTTTATACTGCATCTGTTTTTCTGCTTTTTTTTTATCTACTTTGAATAAATATCAACCATGTTTTTAATTCCTTCATTTTCTATTACGTCATTTTGTCCACATCTGACACGTTCTATAAACTCATTATCTTTCAAAAACTCAAAGTTGTCATGCTCCTTGATATTGCTATTTGTGTATTATGCTTCCTCCATTTAAATGAATGGCACAATGTTTCCAGCTGGTTCGCAATTGCTAAATGATTTATTATAACCCATCCATTTTACCAGTACTTACCTTTTACCGTTGATTCGTTTGGTCTTCCCGATCTTTTCAAATATCAAATTAGTGCCATGCTTTGCACCGGCTGATCTCTGCGTCTGCGCTAAGTTGCTGTGCTGTTCATTAATTGTCTTCATGGCCTACGTGGGCTAGTAATTCTAATGATTTTTAAGTACCCCAAGTAGAGCTGGTCCAATGATTTTAAATTTTGATCTTAAATATGTTTGTATCCCAATACGAGATTTTGAAACGTAAAGAAAAAATGAGTGTCCGAGGTCTCATGTATTTTTATTTGTAAAAAAAAAGTACAATGGTTTTCCTGGTCTGGGAAGGTTTTAATTTTGTTTTTTAACGCTCTCTGATCACTACACGAGAATATTAAAACGCAAATATGTGTTTCTCTGTCTCTCAATATACATAATACTAAAATAACTTTGTCCTTTTGTGGTGAGTCAGAACGTTCAAGACTGAAGTTTAAGCGAAAAGCACTTGAAAGGAAGCTGTTTCATTTTGCTGCCATTATTTCTTGGCATAATATCTAGTCAAAACTCAAGATCGATAATTAAAAGATAAAAGTGCAAAGCCGTTCCTCTTTTTTGCGCATGTACATCTATTACAACTTCGTAAAATAATAAATGGACAGATAAACGATGTATGACTTTATTTAAGACAACTAAAATTTAACAGTAGTACGTGACATAGAAAGAGTTTGTATCTTTTAAGTCATCAATAGAAAGCTCTTCGCAGCATACGGCAAGCAATTTGTATACATGTGCTTATTTACCACCTTATTGATAACAAAGGGGGTCAGGATGAGGGTTAAATGCTAACATTACAAGCACCCTGTACCTTTTATAAATTCTTTGAAAGCCTCCCAAAACTTCCAGATTTGGTAACTTCGACTAAGTTGCTGCGTAAATATGATTAAGTATACTTTCTGTACGTTACTTTCTAAAACCGCTTTCTAGCACCAATGGAACACACTGCAAATGTTTCGTCTTTCATGCATCTTTCTGTAAACCCTATAGCAGGGGTCCCCAACCTTTTTGTGCCTACAGGCACATTTGTGAGCTTATGAGAGAGTGGCGGGCACCAACCAATTAACTTGACCCATTGTTTTAAAAATTATTATTATTCATTATGACCTTTTTCGCGGGCACACAAACAAACCTTGGCGGGCGCCATGGCGCCCGCGGGCACCGCGTTGGGGACCACTGCCCTATAGGTCCATGCTGTAAATAGCTACTGTGAGCTCGCTTTCTGTAAGGGACCAACCATTCAATTAATTTAATTCTCGAGGGGGGGGGGGAGCGGCTTAGGATTTTCTTTGGAGCCGGGATTTTTTTTTTTCTTTTACCTCATGATACTTTTTATTTTCAAACTAATAAAATGGCTATAATAGATTCTTTTTTCAGTATATCTCAGCAAGAATATTTTTCAAGCTATTAAAGGACTTTTTTTTTTTCTTTTTTTTTTTTTTTAATCTTTGCCACCCCGCCCCCTTTGTACCTTTATGTAAAGGATAAAGGGCACCGACCCATCAAAGACAACATAGCTGAATCCCCTCTAAAATTATTGTAAATAGCTGCTTCGAGCTCGCTTGATCAATTCTCAGTTCCTGTGTTCTAGGCTTGTTGGCAGGGCTCCATAACTTATAGCTGGACGGACAGGCAATCAGTAGTATTGGGTGGATTGTGGACAAATCAACAGACCCATACAGTGAAGGATTGACGCACATTCAGATCAACAGACCCATACCATGAAGGATTGACGCACATTCAGGTTACAGGTAGATGGATAAAACAATATATTCACGGACACGTAGAAAGACAGGAATATAGATATGTAGGCAGACACAAAAGGTAAAGAGATGTAATTAGACGCACAGATGTAGAGACAGACATGTAGAAATATATAGATAGACTGAAACACATACAGAGAGAGAGAGAGAGAGAGAGAGAGAGAGAGAGAGAGAGAGAGAGAGAGAGAGAGAGAGAGAGAGAGAAAAAAATATGTAGGTAGGTATATCATCCGTATGTACATGCATCCATCTTGTGCAATTCTTAATTTTTATATTTTTAGAACTTTACTTTTAATTTGACGCCATATATACATAGGTATGTATGTAGATGGCCAATAGATAGATTAATAAACGAATAGATGGATGGATGGATGACAGACAGACCATTATAGATCACCTGAAACAATTATTCACAAGAATTTAGCACTTTATAAAACCTCTGTTATAAGATGTGCCGATTTTTCTTTCGGAATGAAAAAATAATATTTTAATGGAGTTTCGTACCCGTTGCAGGATAAGGGATATAGAATGGGCCATTTTCGTACCCAATGCTCATGGATGTAGATGTTTTGTACCCGCTGTTGGCCTGTGGATGTGAAAGTTAGTGTCACACCTTCTGCGGGCTGAATGATATAGAATAGGCCAGTTTCAAACTTATGCGGGCTTGGGGCTGCGGGCTGAATGATATAGAATAGGCCAGTTTCGGACTTATGCGGGCTTGGGGCATACTACTCACAATGGATTACCTACATTTGGATTGGATTGGTTTGGTTTGGTTTTGTGCTTTACTGCACAGAAACACAAGTAGGTTATTTAGGGCCGAGGCAAAATTAGAGTAAAGTGCCTTGCACATCACAGTAGCTGATCAAGGCTTGTACGATGGTCGGATTCGAACACGCACCCTTTCGGTCGTGAGTCCGGCACGCTAACCACTGAGCCCCCGCAGCTCCCACCTGCATTTGGAAGCACCACTGCCACATTGCTGTAACTTTGGTGGTAAAATGCCACCTGGAGAAAAACGCACTTTTAGATAACTGTATGCCACTTAATTTATATTCCATTTTCTGCAATATTTTCTCTACAATGACTTTAGTGTAGAATGTAAAGATTTTACCTAACACGTAGGATGAAAAAGTCAGGATCGCTTTATTTGCAGAGATGGGGCACAGGGCTTACAACGTTTCGAGCCGCCATACATAGTCTGGTTTGTTATCCCTCTATTTTGATTGGATTTCAGGAACCAGTCAATGGGTTTCTGTACTAATGAGCGGAGATGATGGACATAGGTTTAGATGACCCAGGGGTCAAACCAACCTTTTGGCAGCGATATATCTGAAATATGAGCTGTGAGGAGCGTGGATTCGGGGATGTAAAATAGGCTAATTTCGTATTCCCTGCGGGCTCAGCTATTGATGCACCCTCGTCTGTAAGAGGCGACTAATGGAGGATACATGTTTGCCATGGGATACATCCTGTGATGCTGTTCCACCTGAGAGGGACTTGGACTTTAAAAAGAGTGTGGTTTATACTTAACTATTTTGATCTTGTATTTTATGGATTTTACCCCCCCCCCCTCCAACCTCTATATCAGTATTACCGATTTTGTATTAAAATGTACAAGAAATAATCAATGTACCTTTGAAAATTATACACTACCATGTCAAGTTACAAACTAAGTAACTAACTAAATAAATTTAAAATGACAATCACTGCGTAGGTGAAAATGGAGGCAAAAAAATCTGGGCCAATCGAGAAGAAGGAAAAATGTTTTTAGACATGACACGCAACACTTATTCAAGAATGCTAAATAGCAACCAGTCAACTAAGAATGGCATCAAGGACATGAAAGTTGTTAATGTGGACCTTACAATTTTACTATAGCTTTTGGTCGGCTGGGACTTATAGACTTAACTTACACCCTAAAGCTATACTTTATAAATGCAAATGTACAAACTTACACAACATAGCGTCTTTATGATTGAAGCGACTACGCAGCTTTCAACAAGGAACATTCTAAAACTTCATTACGTTCTGCCATACCTGCAGTAGCTATCAAGATTTATTTATGATTGCTCCTTACTTCTCGTCTGAATATGCCAAAGATGTCCAATATTTTGTGAAATGGGGAAATTGCAAGAAGAACATCCAAAAGATCTCAAAAAGTACCAACATTAAGTCCCAAGATGTTGCACAGTTGCATTTCGCATTGTTCATTATAAATACCCCCACCCCAGCCCGCCAACAGGTCAGCAGGTATGCAATGCAATAATAGGAGAAAACTAATTTAGTCCAACAATTTCATACTTTTGGACACTGTAAAGACTTTGGGGTAGAAAAATTATATATATATATATATATATATATATATATATATATATATATATATATATATATATATATATATATATATATATAAATATATATATATATATATATATATATATATATATATATATATATATATATATATATATATACACACACACTCTTGATGTGCTGTCGAAAGCAAAGCTCGCTTCCTGTGTTTACTATATAATAAAACATGTTTGTTTTACATTCCACGGCAAAATATTGTAATCTGGTTATTTGTTTAAAATTCGTTGTATAAACTACTGCCTTATAGTTAATATTGGTATGCCTCATGAAAGTAACAGCGTCAATGATTGGCGCGCAGAATGTCACATGTCGGGGAACAAAACATCGTGTCTCCCTCACGTGATCATACCTCGCGCGATTGTGTCTCACTCACGCGATCTGTCTTGTTTGATACATGTTCATATCTTCTCTTACCAATGTTTATAAATGTATAACATTCATACAAATGAAAGTGTAATCAATATAACAATCCTGACTTTGCCCCCCTCCCCCAAACGGTCTGTCGATTATTCCATTCTCATATAGTGGTACATAATAACTTTTGGTTCGAGGGGTTTTGTCTTCCTAGGGATTCTTGTCACTTTTGCTACCCGGCCTTTTCCTCGTCACTATGTAACCAGGATGGTGTTGATATGTCTTTAAACCCAATACATACATGTATACAGATACACATGCATACTTCATGTCCATAATGAAACATCCTTGCAATATCGATGTCGAACCTAGCAGGTGAATAACAATATTTTTCTAGACTCGAGCATCTGTGGAAAAGTCATGTGACTGTCACCTAGGAAGCAAGCATAACAGGTACGAATATTTCAAATAACCCGTTATAGTAGATTTGTCGTTCACTTCATTTACGCGTGATTAGACAAAAATAGAAAAATGGCGGATAATATTTGTCGACATGACCAAAGCAACCGAAACTTTAAATGAACGAATGAGCGAAAGTCGCCTCTGATTGTCTGCTGGATCTGAAGGAACAGCCGGATGTAGCCATGAAATTCGAAATGGTCACAGGGAGTAGGGTTGTATTATTCCACGTGGATTTACAAGTTGTCAAACATAGGATTTGATCCGGAAATAATCTATACATATCGCCGAAAGGTTCCTTCAATCGATCGTAACTCAAAAGCCGCGAGAAATACCGGTAAGTGTCGAAAATGTACACTGATGTGTTATGGACGCATCTGTCTGTGTGAATTGCGTGATTTTAGGAAGAAATGAGACCATACCTCAAACCGCCCATCAGTATCAGATCAGGTTTAAGAGCTGATTTATCGTCGGAGGAATGTGGCTAGTAAACAGATAAAACTGGAGAGATGGTATAGCGAGATGGGAGAGGGCGAGAAAGAGGCAGAAGAGAGGAGGCTGGAGTAGACGAGTGTACGAGCTGCAGTAATCAAGAGAGAGTGGGAGAGGATGACCCAAAGTAATCGATAATTATCTGGCTAGGATAGGTTTTTTTTAGTATTTTTTTTATATCACAAAAATATAAATCAGACTTAAACATCTTTCTATAATATATTCTTGTTTGCACTTAAAACTAAAATTTTTAACCTGGCGTGCCCAGTAGACAAGAGAGGAATTTCCAACAGCAATAACAAGACCAAGAACAGTGCAGCAATTCAGATATCTGAGTTCGAAATCATGAAAGCAGTCAATATGGCTAAACAAGGTTCTTTTGGTTACTATGAATGAAATCTCCTTTTCACTTTTTATGCATGTTAATTTAAAATGAAATCAGTAATATGTTCATACTTTATTCCTTCAAGCGCTTTCGCATCATCGTCATGGATGCTCAGAAGAATTTTAATTACCAAATTCTCTCTCTCTCTCTCTCTCTCTCTCTCTCTCTCTCTCTCTCTCAGTTTCTGAATTATGGCCTCTGGGCAAGTCGGGGGTTGGGTATAATTAGAGACTTTTCTTTCAGGAGTTAAATTCGGTTGAAAGAGTATAGTGGCTGACATATAATTCACTTTTATGATTGCGCGGGGTAAATGGTTTTTCTTAAAGTATGCAAATGCGCGCACGTGTGTGTGTGTGTGTGTGTGTGTTCCATATAAACTTACATAGCTGGTCACGAGATTAGAAAGAATTATCGCATGCAAACTCAAACTAAACTAAAAGTCCTGACGTCCTATTGGCTAACGTCAAATCGCTGACCAATATCATACTGTTACGACTCTAGGTCTTAAAATAATCGAACAGAAAGAAAGTGAAACCAACAATGTAAGTAAAATCAACAAGCAATTTATTTCTAGACAATTAAAGTGAAAATTCAAAAGACGCTTACAGTAACATGAATTAAAATCCGAATAATCCAGTGTCCTAATAACAAGTCCTAAATATAGAATGTTCCGAATGAATTACAGTAGCCTTGAATGTCCTAATGCGTTAGTAGTCTTAAATGTTCTGATATGACTGAATGATGTAATCCATAATATCTTTGAATAAATTCACATAAATCCCAAAGTCAAGTATTACTCCAGTATGAAAATGAGCACTTTGGTAATTCCAATGAATATTTCAAATAAATAATTCCTCTCTCTGAATTTGCTCTGAATGTTCACAACACAACTATAAACATCTGATTAGTAAAATGATTCTTCATAGACTGACCACTTGAACAAGAATGAAATATTGTCCACTAATATATATATATATATATATATATATATATATATATATATATATATATATATATATATATATATATATATATAATATATATATAATATATATAATATATATATATAAACCTAAGTCACGTGACAGAATGTTCTGGAATATGAGTAACTCTAATGGAACATTTCCTCTGCGTACGTGACTTTTCTCACATAAGCCATGGAATATTCCAATCTAAGTATTAAATGATATGTAAACAAGTCTGACCTTGAACTCAAATGCAGTAAATATGTTGCTTACAAAATGAATAAAGTACAGCTTACCTCATGGACACATATTATAAATTCAATAGACATAACAATACGTTAGCATTTTTAATTGATGTTGAGTGTGACAATTCTTTGCAATATTGGGGTTTGATGTAATATACTTGGAGGAATTAATGATAACAAAACTTTTCATCATTTGATACAATATCGTTTGTCTTCTCTTCTGTAATGTCTCTATCATAGTTACTTTATCAACTTACATACATACTATTTTATGGGATTATACAGAAAAGTATAGAGAATAGAGACGTTCAATAAAACTGTTATTCTCTTGTTGTAATCAAGATATAGGAAGATTAGGCTGCACGAATCAACCTTTTCTGCACAGCAATAGATCTAAATTGTACGCAGCATTTGTACGGGTGTTAGAAGTCAAACCCGTCTGGGGACGAAAGCTTATAAGGTTTCTGAATACCGGAATACTTTAGATGGTATATAGATTAGGTGTAAGCAAAGTGGACCAACTACAGATACATTATTTCAGAATTTGTCTGTTTCCTGTTGTTTATTTTCATTCTTCATTTACTCTTTCAATCTGTTTCCTGTACAAAAGCGTACTGAGTGACGAATGTACTATCGATGTAACACATAAATGTATATCTTTGTATGCGAAAGTTTAAAATCTCAAGGATTTGAAGGCAAATAACTAGGTTTATAATTACTTTCGTTATTTTACAATGGGTGTTTAAAAGCAATAAATTTCCTTTTTGTATTTGACCCTGAACTACGCCCATCGTCTTATCGCCGTCACAGTGGTAAACAGTATAAAAGTTCGGATACACGTGTGTTGTATATTTTAAAGTACATTCTAATCATTCTCCCGGTTTTCCATTCTGTGTCTATTAAAGTATGTAGGAAGAGATACATTACATTACAAACGAACGCACTGACACACGCACGAACGGGCAGAATCACTTGGGACTGTGCCTTCTTTTTTTTTTTTCGCAAAGCGCAATGTCGGTGATGTTTAGTCGCTCGCATATTTTCCTATTAGACAAATCGCACAGATCTAAAATCCTTTTCCTCCATTAAAATTTGTACCGTCACTATGATAAACGAAGAATGGTTGGCCGATTTTCTTCTAGGAGCCGGAAGTGCGTTTGGTGGAAAGTTACATATAGGTACATTCTTTAAAAATAACCAAGTCAAGTGATACTAACTAGTATTAAGTACAGTTTAGATTTAACGATTGAAACAGTAATCGCCTGTCCGGCAACTATAAGTATTTGTTAGTGAATAATACAAGTTAAGAATTGTTTCAGATAAAAAAAAAAAGATATTTCCTTATTAACCTCTCGATAAACACTGACCTGTATAATGTGACATGGATGAAATAATCTCCCCTCCCGTATGTCCGTCTCTCTGTCTGTAAACAGTTTCGTTTTTGGAGCATTATTCTCAAACCATTCAATGTATTTCTATAAAACTTAGTACACGTATTGGACTCGTAGTTCAGTTGCAATAATTTTTAAAAAAAATTTTGTATGCATATAATAATGTACGATATTATATGTATGCTTATAAAAATGTACGATATTATATGAATGCTCATAACAATGTACGATATTATATGTATGCTTGTAAAAATGTACGATATTATATGTACGCTTTTTAACAATGTACGATATTACATGTATGGTTATAACAATTTACGATACTATATGTACGCTTATAACAATGTACGATATTATATGTACGCTTGTAAAAATGTACGATATTATATGTATGCTTATAACAATGTGCGATATTATATGTATGCTTATAACAATGTACGATATTATATGTACGCTTATAACAATGTACGATATTATATGTACGCTTATAACAATGTACGATATTATATGTACGCTTATAACAATGTACGATATTATATGCACGCTTATAACAATGTACGATATTATATGTACGCTTATAACCATGTACGATATTATATGTATGCTTATAACAATAAACGGAGATCTTATGCCAGTCAATCGTCCGTGATATTTTTCGGTTTTATGCAACAGTGTTTTGAGTAAATTTTTAAAAATACAATGATATGTTGTATAATTGTGTTACGTGCTAACATTTACGTCAAATCACTCTTCAATTGACTTGATTGTGTTAAAAGGATATTTACGGACAAATTGTTGCGATATTTGACATATGGCCAGAGCAAATATGAATGTAATTATTTCGGAATGTCTGCAATTGACCACCGATGACGTCAAGCACAATGTCTTGTGTATGCAATTTGACCGCGAAGGAACCAGTGTATGCAAGCAAAATTTGTTCCATGGCTTCTGATCAAACACACTTATCCGGTAAGGTTCCAAACATAGAATGGCATTTCCAAATGAACTCAGGAGACGTGATTTCATTGAATTCAGTTTCATAATAAATAACCAGTTAGGGTGAGGCTATAGGTTGCAACGGCTAGGCTAATATAATTAGGGATATGTAATATGTGGTTGTTGTCAAAGACAAACAACATCTGTAAGTACCGGTCAATTTGATCGATTTGAGGGTCCTTATGATGATATTCAATAGCTATGACTGCTCTTGGAAATTGTATGATATTTAAACCTACCAAAATGGTCACTAATGTAGATGGATGCGATTGTGATTTATGGCGTCTTGCCTGTCACGCAATTTCATGATTTTAGATCACTGTACGAACCCATTTCAATCATTAAATCAGGATACATGTCAAAATTGTGTCACAGCATAATAATAATAATAATAATAATAATAATAATAATAATAATAATAATAATAATAATAATAAAGGACATCATAGACACGGCATTACAATGGGATTCGCACATCGTACATGATGAAAGTAGAAAAGCATAGTGACTTGGCCAGAGGGTTTGGTTGGGTGTTTTACGGCACAGCAACACAAGTAGGTTATTTAGTGCTTTGGCAATTGGAGTAAAGTGCCTTGCCCAAAGACACACCACGGTAGCCGATTTGGGCTGATCTGATGGTAGGATTCGAACGCGCACACCTTTGGTCGCTAGTCCGGCAAGCTATCCACGGAACCACCGCCGATCCTTGGCCAGAGGGCTTAGAAAGGTTGAAAAACTCATACGGAAATTGTACATGATATGTGGCAGCACTAGGAGCAGTCGGAGCTCGTTGATAGCCTGAAGTCCATAGCAATTGCACTAAAGCTTGGCCTTCTTTGATCATGTTCAGCCATATTCTCGCGTGACTCTGAGAGATCTACTCCGACTGAGTGGTAAAGGTCGGTACAATTGATTGTTACCAATGGGGGTCACTCATGTTTTTCCTTTCTTTATTTCTGACCAAAAAGTACAACATCTATACTGTTTGCCTATAAGCGACAAATGTAAACATATTTATAATGTACCTTGAAGTAGTAGATATTGGCGTGAAAGCGGGCAATGCGTGCCCTTTTTATGTACTCAATGTCACAGTCTGACGATTTGCAAGATTTTCGTGTAGAAGCGAAAACATGTATAGCTTATACACATTTTATGTGGTCGAACCAACAAATAAACAAAAATATGAAAATTGTGAATTTTATGATCTGATTTTTTATTAAGAAATATAACTAACCTGTCAACCAATCAGAGATTTTTTGGTAAACCTGGTTTTGGGGGTTACAATCTTTGCATAGATAGTCTCGTTGTACCAGACCTCTCGCGTGGCTCAGTGAGATCTTCATCATACGAGTGTTTCACCGACAACTGCATCACACTTCCGATGCACGGTGTTTGTTAGACATCAAACAACTATGATCTTAAGTGAAAGTACAGAATTTCCCTACTTTTTTCTCCATGATGCACCGCGCTGATGTGAAACTACCGACCAATCACTGCAGTCCCGGGGGAAGTTTCCAAACTAGCTGTTGTGGGAATGACGTAACTGTTGTGCAAATGACATTATTGATTAACCCATCGGGAGACCTAGATGACTTAAATGCACAATTGTAATATTTGTATCTATGTTTTTGAACCGACACACAAAGATCTTGCAAATCGTCAGACAGTGACATTAACTCAATGAGTACACAAAATCCACACGCATTGTCTGCTTGGCACCAATACATTCAACCACCTCTAAAATACATTCGACCACCTCTAAAGTACATTGCAAAATATATTTACATTTATCGCTTATGTATAAAATAGTGCTGATGAACTTTACGTTTTCGCACAGAAGAAAAAAAAAATAAAGAAAAATTGAGCGACACCTATCAGGAACAATCAATTGTGCGAACATTTACCAAACTCTCGGTCGGTATAGATTTCTCGGAGTCACGCGAAAATCTGGTTGAACGAAACTATTGAAAGACCTTAACCACTCCTCGGAACAGCACATACACCTTCGGATAGTCTCGTTCAACCGGACTGTCGCGTGACTTTGAGAGATTTATCTTGTGTGGCGAAGATCTCACAGAGCCACGCGAGAGTTCTGGTTGAAGGAGATTAAACTGCGTCAAGTCCTTGAAATCTATGGCCACGGGAAGTGGTTAGATCACACCAGAAAAACCAGTTGGAAATGTCACCAAGGGGATTTGGAAGAGAGGAATAATAATAATAATAATAATAATAATAATAATAATAATAATAATAATAATAATAATAATAATAATAATAATAACAATAATATCTGCAGACCCCAGTGACTATTAGGAAAAACTAATTGTCAACCGTGAACAGAATGGTGACAGCAAGGAGAGACTGCTGACAATCGGGAAAGTCGGGTGAACAGGTGTATGATGGCCTAGCAAGCCAGAGTACAACTACTGTGAAGGAGAAACCTACAACTTCGCTATGGATTGATATGTTGTGATATACCCCCAAGGTTGTGCGAGAGCGGGCGAGGATGATTGACCAAACGGACAGACCACGGATACAAACACGCCTGATCAACGGACAACGAACCAGAACCAGTGTCCAGCACCTCCAAGTGCTTGAGGATGAAAACGAGTTCAGCAACAGAGTGGAGAGTATAGATGTTTCGGTGAATTTGAGCGGAGACAGGAGTTGGATATTCAGAGAAGGGCTACAACCGTAAACGATTGTTAGTCAACAGAAACTTAGAGTGAAATGGCCTGTGAGTTCCAACAAAACAGCATGGATACAGTTTGATAAGGACATAGACCAACTACTGGAAGTAACATGGGCAGGAAGTGTTGACAGAAAGGTAGAAGCCATGGCCACCATCATCTACAGTATGGGAAAAGATCGGTTTGGAATAGACGAAAAGAAGCAGAGAAATACATTGCCAAAAGAAAACCGTAGACTTCGGGAGATTGCAAACATAAGAGCAGTGCTGCGGAGGCTGACCAAAAGGTATCGCAATGCAGTGGATCAAGAGAAAAAGGGGTTGAGTGACCTCAGAGATAACCTAGTTAGAAAGGCTGAAAACACTGAAAAGAGCAGAGAACATCAGAAAGAACAGATGAGAGCGTATGCAGAAGAGAGCAAACTTCACTGCCAATCCGTTTGGATTCGTCAAAAAGCTGTTAAATGACAAAAGATCAGAGAGACTGGAATGTCCGAAGTAGGAGGTAAAAGAACACTTGAGAAAAAACCCCAGTGATCCAGAATAGAGAGTAAGACCTCGGAGATCAGCCCAAACTTATAAACCCAGAAGAACCAGCAGTTCCAATTGACAGTTCAGAACTAAGACTGCAAGAGGTGAAGGACAGTATAAACTATGCAAGGGCGGCATCAGCTCCTGGACCAAATTGTATTCATTACAAGGTCTACAAGTACTGTCCAAGACTAACCAGAAGACTATGGAAGCTAATAAGGGTCATATGGAGAAGAGGCAAGTTGACAGAGAGCTGGCTGCTTGCAGAGGGCTGCTTTATTCCGAAGAAAGAGAATTCGTCAGGAATCAAGCAATTCAGGACAAGATCCCTTCTAAATATGGAAGGGAAGATATGCCTAGCCGTCCTTGCCCGGGGTCTGACGAAATACCTGCTATAGAACAATTACATGGATGCTTCAGTTCAGAAAGACGGAGTTCCAGGAGTACCTGGTTGCCTTGAACAAACAAGTGTCTTAACTAAGATCATCCAGGATGCCAAGGAAAACAAAGGCGATCTGACAGTGTTGTGGTTAGACCTCCCCAACGCACAAGGCAGCATTCCACGCAAGTTGGTGAACCTGACTCTAGTGAAGTATCATGTACCAGAAAAGTTCAGGGACATGCTTCAACACTACCTCGATAACTTCAAAATGCGCTTCACTGTGTCAGACTACACAACAGCATGGCAGAGATTAGAAGTTGGCATCATAATTGGATGTACCATTTCGGTAGTACTATTTTCAGCTTCAATGAATCTCCTTTCGAACTCAGCAGAGAAGATGAGCCGAGGACCAATTATGTCATCTAGAGTTCGGCAGCCTCCTACAAGAGCCTTCATGGATGATATGACAATTACATCCAAGTCAATACCAGAAGGCAGGTGGATGTTAGAAGATCTTGGAGACCTGATGAGCTGAGCCAGGATGAAGTTTGAGTAATCTAAGTCAAGAAGTCTGGTCCTGAAAAAAGGGAAGGTGCAAGATAAATACAGGTTCAAAATAGGAGAGGATACCAACACTAAGTGACGCAACCAGTTAAGAGCCTCGGCAAGTGGTTTAACGACTCCATGAATGACAGTGAGAGTGTGGCAGACATGAAGCAACAAGCCAAAAACTTGGATGGAATCCATAGACAAGAGTGGGCTACCTGGAAAGTACAAGGCCTGGTTTTACCAGCATGGTATTCTACCAAGAATCCCTTGGCCACTTCTAGTACACCAAGTCCCATTGACAGCCGTAGAAGAAGTTGAGAGAATGTTCAATGCATATCTGCGACGATGGATGGGAGTGCCCGGAAGCTTCAGTAGTATCAGCTTGTACAGTCCTGGAAGCAAGATTCAGTTACTACTATCATCAGTGACAGAGGAGTTCAAGGTGACCAAGGTCAGGCAGGTGATGATGTTGAAAGACAGTGCAGATGAGAAGGTGAGAGAAGCAGCAGTGGAGGTACAGGCAGGTAGAAAGTAGGTAGCAGCAAAAGCAGTTGAAAAGGCAGAATCCAGACTGAGACACAGTGATATGGTAGGCACAGTAGCAACAGGAAGGTTGGGGCTGGGAAGTCTGAAAAGACCTACATGGCAAGCAGCAAGCACCAAAGAGAAGGGTCCCATGGTCCAGAAAGAAGTACGTAATGCAGAAGAGGAAGATAGGCAAGTTAAAGCTGTCGGCATGAGGAAGCAGGGAGATTGGCTACGCTGAGAAGCTGCGAGGTCCAGGAAACTGTCTTGGAACGACATCTGGAGAGTTGATGCCCAGAAAATCAGCTTCCTCATACGCTCATTGTATGATGTTCTCCCTACACCAACAAACCTCAAGACATGAAAACTAACTGATGACCCAAGCTGTAAACTTTGTGGGAGACTTACAAATTTAGAGCACGTGCTGTCATCCTGCAATGTAGCTCTGACAGATGGTCGTTATCGTTGGCGCCATGACCAAGTGCTTGCTGAGATTGCTGCCAATATGGACATAACCAGGAGAAAGAAACACCAAGTGAAAAGTGGTTCCAACTTCATCAACTTTGTGAGAAGCGGTGAGACACAAGGGCAAAAGACTAAAGCAAGAGGCCTCTTGACAACAGCGCAGGATTGGGAAATGCAGGCAGATGTAAAAGGACAGCTGAAGTTCACAAGAGACATATGTAACAACAACTTCAGACCCTATATTGTACTGTGGTCAGGAGGTACCAAGCAGGTGATTTTGTTGGAACTGACAGCTCCATGGGAAGCTAGAATGGAGGAGGCCCATGAGAGAAAATTGGCTACATATGAGCCACTCATCCATGAATGCCAGCAGAATTGATGGAAGGCCCTGAATCTACCGGTGAAAATAGGATGCCGTGGCTTTGCAGCACAGAGCTTTTGGCGTGCCTTGGTTAGTCATCGGGATTACAGGACCTAGCAGCAGGAATTTAGTAACCAAGGTTGGCAAACAGGAGGAGGAAGCCTCAAATTGGATTTGGCAGAAGAGAGAGGAGCGATGGAAAAGCTAATCGGTTCCGGGCTGAGTCTGATCAACTCAGTCGGCGCACCCCTGGAGAGTGTTATGGGTCAGCGCCGAAACACTCTAGGATAGGGGATCCCCACCTGATGATGGAACCGGTAGCAGTGCAGAACTGTATTCATATATATATATATATATATATATATATATATATATATATATATATATATATATATATATATATATATATATATATATATATATATAATCTTTTCATTATCTTACACTGCCCAGAGGTCATGTTTTTTGGAAATTCAATGCAAAACTTTTAAGACAAAAGGAATACACTAATTTAATTTAAAAATGTATTGTAAATACAGTCGAAGAGTACTATCTTGAGAGTGATAAAAACGATTTACTACAAGCACAACTAAAATGTAATGATCGGCTCTTTTTTAAAATTTTTACAGTGAAAATTAGAATTGAAACAATTGAATATTCATAGGCAAATGCAAAACAAGAAAATAAATGCCAAAAGAAAGCTGAAATTTTAATTTGAAATAAATCACTTGATCCAAGAAATTATACACGGATTACAGCACAAATCAATAATCAACAAACCGAACAAGAAGAAATAAGGAAAAAGACATGCAAAAGGAGTATTATTAAGATGGTATGAATTTGATGAAAAGAATTTAAAATACTTTCTTAACCTGGAAAAGAGGAATTACACTTACATAGTAATGAAGGAATGCATTCTGGATGATGGGGAAAAGGTTAACAGATCAAAATGAAATACTGAATCAACAAAAAGATTTTCATGAAAAATTTGATCAAGGCAAATTAATAGTAATCTACAAACAAACGAACACTTCTTTATGCATGCTAAAAAAAATTAAAAAAACAACTTCCAATTGCTGAGTGTGGTTTAGCATTAAAAAGCATGAAAAATGAAACCAGTCCTGATTCTGATGGATTCATTGTTGAATTTAAAAAGTTATTTTGGAAAGATTTTGGTGTACATTTTTATATAGATCTCTAAATTGTGAATGTCAAAAAAAACTCTCTCCGAATTTCAATCTCGGGGAATTATCACGCGTATTCCAGAAGAAGATAAAAATAGAAGATTTTTTTTTAAAATTGAAGACCAATTTCATTGCCTAATATGGACTATAAATACCACTAGCTTCAACAGCAAATAGTCTTAAGGACCAATTTCATTGCCTAATATGGACTATAAAATACCACTAGCTTCAACAGCAAATAGTCTTAAGGAGGTACTTCCTTATATAATAAGTGATGATCAGAAAAGATGTATGAAAGAGATAATTATTTGTGAAAACATTGTATATGATTTTATTAACTATCTCGATGAAACAGATGAGTCTGGCTTTCTTTTATTAATTGATTTTGAAAAAGCATTTGACACTGTCGAATGGAACTTTTTGGAAAATGCTCTGAACTCTTTTAATTGTTGTGATTTTATTTTCTTAGTGGTTCAGAGTATTTGCAACAAGCCCAAAAGCACTGTCATGAACAATGGTACCTTGTCTCAGTTCTTTCATTCAGAGAGAGGATGTCGTCAGGAAGATCCATTAGCTCCATACTTATTTATTATAGGAATAGAAGTTCTCTCCGTTGACCTCAAGAAGAACAGAAATATTAGCGGTATTTAAAGTACTCTTAACAAATAATAATTTAAGATCTGCATATAAAGGTTTGGTGAAGAAGAAAATAAATAAACCTTCTGGAAAATATGAAACATTGTCATGACAATTAAGGTGCAAGATAAATGATAAAAACTGGAAACAAATCTCCAATTTTAGCTCAGAAGTTCACCGAAGATAAAAATTTAATACCTTTCAGTTTAACTTCATGCAAACAAGTATTATAACAAAAACAATTTTAAAAAAAAATTAATTGATGATGATACATGTACTTTTTTGTAAACAAGAAGTGAAAAATATTGAATACTTATTATATGAGCGTCCATTTATTGACGTTTTGTAAAAATCCTTGATTGCATGGATTAGGAATTATATACCAAATAGTATGGTTTCAAAAAATGATGTTTTTCTTCGAAATGACAAGTTTGGTGATCTTAATATTTTTAAAAAAATTTTATTACAAAATATCTAAGTTATAGGTCACGTTCTATTGTACGCTGAAAAAAAACTGTACAATTTACAGAAGTAATGTTTTATACTAAAGAAAACGGGAAAAATATTAACAAAGCTGTATAATCAAATGTACACGTTTTTAACTTTAACAGTTTGTAGAACACTACAGCTAAACATGTATATATTGTTGAGTTTTGTTTCGTAAATTTCCCACTCTGAGTAACACCCTATTTATGTTTATACGTGTGTGTACACATGTATATTCTTCTTTATGTCTGACTCTGTGTGTGTGTGTGTGTGTGTGAGAGAGAGAGAGAGAGAGAGAGAGAGAGAGAGAGAGAGAGAGAGAGAGAGTGAGAGAGAGAGAGAGTAAGTGAGAGAGAGAGAGAAAATTTTATGAGATATATGTCCGCATTTATATTTATTAATATAGACTATGTAATGAAGGTGATTGAAAAATTACATAAATTTGAATTAAAAAAATCTTGTGTTCACAAGTAAAGACGATATCAGGCAGAATTAAAACTTATGTTTCACAAGTAAAGACGATATCAGGCAAAACTCGGTCAATCAAAAATAAACTGTTTATTTGGATAAAAAAATGGAAAAAAAGTCATGGAGAAATATAATGATAAACCTCGTTATAGATATGGCATCTGTTCTTAGCACGCTTTAGGAGCCTCAATCTTACGAGTCCCAGCTGCCCACCCACGCTCTGTGGTCTGGGTGATGTACAGCAGGCCCAGTGCGCCTTCCTGCATGTCTACAGAAACACTAATGGAGGCAAACAGTTTGCAGTGGAATGCATCCCGTTCCAACTGAGGTCTAGAACTGTTTTAAAAAGTGCGGTTTATATCGAAAACTTCTGACCTTGCATTTCAACGATTTTTTGTTGTTGTTGCCTTTATCTGATGATTTTGGCAAGGTTTTGCATTTACCATTTTTGCTACCTATGTTTTGGTCTGCACTATATATATATATATATATATATATATATATATATATATATATATAGAGAGAGAGAGAGAGAGAGAGAGAGAGAGAGAGAGAGAGAGAGAGAGAGAGATATATCCAGGACTGTACTGATGAGCCTTCAGACCTTATGCATACACACACATCGTATACTTGGATCAAAACTAGAACATGATTTCAAATTACATACATACATACATACATACATACATACATACATACATACATACATACATACATACATACATACTCTGATGAGTCACTTCCATACAGTGTTTTCAAGTGATTTTTCTTTCAGCTATTCATCTCGCATTCCAGTCTTTTGCAAATCCTAACATATATTGCCAGCAAAATTCATTTTCCACTCCTTTTTCAATTACTTGCAGATGCACTCCTTATTCTGGCACGTGCGCATCTTCCTAACATAACTAAACATTTGCTAAATTGGTTGCAACTGATAAATGTTAACCTGAGACTCGTGGGAAAAGTAGCACGTTCCTTCTGATAATTAAACTAAGCAATATTGCTATAAGTATATATGTATTCCGCTTCCTTCTTGAAATATATTTAAATGCCATATGTTTTTAATAATAATAATAATAATAATAATAATAATAATAATAATAATAATAACAACAAAAAGAAGAAGAAGAAGTAGAAGAAGAAGAAGAAGAAGAAGATGATGATGATGATGATAATGATGATGGTGGTGGTGATGGTGGTGATGATGATGATGATATGATTGTCGTCGGTCTTAAAATCACGTCTGTGTTACCACTGTTGTTTTATATGATTTATTCTCACAAGTAAATTTTGTTCTTTAACATTTAAAGCAAAATAAACAGTCTGGTAGAAGCAGCCGCGGTAGCTCAGAGCGTCGGACTCGTAATCCAAGGATCGCGGTTCGATGTTTATTTGGATAAAAAAAATGCGTGTGTCCTTGCCATGATGAAACCAATAAAGTGTTAAAAGTGCCATTAAAGTCAAACCAACCAACCATGGATTTTACAAGACCATACATGAAAGAAAATATTTTGAAGGAATGCTATGACTTTTATTGATTTCCTCTCCTAAAGAAGTCAAGCATTTTAACTCTATAGCTAATATACGTTCTGTTTACAAACTATCGTTGATCGTATATATGACGCTACATTGTAAGTTTTCATGAAGGATTTAATCTGGGTTTTTTTTGCACTTTTACTTTTTGTTACACGACTTTAAAGCATTGCTAGATTAAAATTTTAAACAGCAAACCCATTTCTTACAGTTTGAAACGTATGTTGCTTATTCACAATAACAGAGAGAGAGAGAGAGAGAGAGAGAGAGAGAGAGAGAGAGAGAGAGAGAGAGAGAGAGAGAGAGAGGGGGGGGGGGAGGGGGTTCCCACATAACTGTTGTGCATAAAAGTTCGTTGTATGAATCATACATACAAAGTATTGACCATTTCATAAAGGTTAGCATTCTTATTTTTAAAACGTTATTGAAAATAAATAAATAAATAAAATAAAATGGTTGCCTGTAGGGTGAGAGCTCGCCTACAGGTAAATCACTGTAAAACTACAAATATATCAAGTTTTGTTTGCATTCATGACTCATAGGCTTTCAAGAGAAAAACCATTTTACACTCATTTTCTGTTGAAACGTTATTTAATTATGAACCTTATAGGCAAGCAATTGTGTAGTACATTCATTTTATAAATTACAAAATGTAGCTATGTAAATGAGCCTTTCTATAAGTTACATCGATCCAAAGTAGTCGACGTGTGTATCGAAACATACTACATAAATAAATTCTAACTGCCTATGGAAGAAATATTTGTAACCTGAAAGATAATCACTGGCTCCCGTATCTCGCCTGATTTATGTTGCCTACAGTTACGGAATTGGACCCTAATGTATCTAACAGGCAAGGAATACGATGCATTCAAATGTAGATACCGATCTTTGTAGGTACTAAATACAGTAAAAGAGTACAAATGTAATAACCTATACTTCGACAAATGAGACAACTAATCATTGCTAATAGTATCTGAAATATGTATATATGTATGTTATTTAGGTTTATGTATCTATGTATGTATGTATGTATGTATGTATGTATGTATGTATGTATGTATGTATGTATGTATGTATGTATGTATGTATGTATGTATGTATGCATGCATGCATGCATGCATATATGTATGTATGTATGTATGTATGTATGTATGTATGTATGTATGTATGTATGTATGTATGTATGTATGTATGTATGTATGTATGTATGTATGTATGTATGTATGTGCGTGTGACTATCTGTCTCTTTATCTCAGTGTGCATATGTGTGTATTTAATAAATACCAGACAACACATATTAGTCAAGGATTATAATTCTATCAGTTAACTGAGATGCTTTCATATTACTGTTCTGTTTAGTATTCAATAAATAATATATTGTGATTAAAATGTTGTTTGATAAATGCTATGTTCGTTGGTACAACTCAAGAAAGTACGACATTTTCTGTGTTTTCGTATGAAATCGTTTTCTTTATTTATATTTATTTTTTTCTGAAGGCACCATGAGTTTGATTGAAACTAGACTAATCGACCCGGTTGTCTACGAACGAAAAAATAAAAGGAAAAGGTCTCACGTTAGGAATGCAATCTCAGAAATCTATCAAACAATCAAATTGATTTAATGAATGAAAACTGTGAATATCTATTCTATGAGCGTTTCAGAGAAAAGTTTAATATAAATGTAGACTTTCGAACCTATATTGGATTAACTTTGGCAGTTAAACAACTTTTTCGAACACGCCAGTTACATACGTATAGAGAAAAATTTGGATATTTCATATATTCCAACCACATTTAGATATCTTCTAAAGGACAATAAAGGATTATAAATATGTATTTATTGTTGATAGAAAATAACAGATTACCTCCACCACCACCACCCCAAAAACAATTTACAAAAAAAAAATAAAACAAATAAAAAAATAATAATTAAAAGAAAAACATTAAAAACATTGGAAAAGGAATTTGGATTTTTAGAAACTATATTTAGGCTGCCATTTCTGCTTGCCATGTCTACAAACTATCGATGGTTTCAAATTATATTTTTGCACCGAATCATGTCTACAAAAACTATTTGGACTAAAATTGGTATCTCAGAAAATAAAAAAATTTCTTTATGTGAAACAGATCCTGAAAACCTCACGCATCTATTTTGGTTTTGTCTAGTTGTGACTTCCTTTTGGAAAGATATTTTTCAGTGGATACAGATCAGGTGTACGCATATACATAAAGCTTGACCTGTGAAGAAATAATATTTGGAATATCAGATTAGAGAAAAGCAGACTGACTTTGAATTTTATTCTACCATGTGCAAAAAAATAAAACAATACATATTCAGATGTAAAATAAATAAACTCAGTTTATATATTCATCATTTTAAACTTTGGATATCTTCTATTTACAACTCCCACCCCTATCCCCACCCTCAACCCAAGCGCCCCCCCCCCAAAAAAAAAAAAAAAAAAATTTAATAAAATAAAATAATAATATTGCTCTTAACATTTGCATATGGGATAAATTCCATGAAAAATGGAGTTCGTACATACATTTAGTTTTGGATCCTAATCTTTGTAGCCAGGCTATGTTTTCAGTAAGTTGATACATTTCTTGTATACAGCATCTCTCTCTGTCTCTCTGTCTGTCTGTCTCTGTCTCTGTCTGTCTGTCTGTCTGTCGTTTATATTTTATGTTTACTATTTATATGAACGCGACAAATTATTTGTTTCATATCTTCTTACTTTTTTGTACGGCTGGCATAATATGGCTCTCCCACCCATGACCAACTTATGAGAGGGATAATTTTTAAAAAAAATGCATATTAATTTCAATATAAAAAATTTTTATTTATTTATTTATTGGATTTAGTTTTAATAGTTTATGCAGTATAAATAAAATAAGAATAAACAAAAGTGAGAGATATTGTTCGTCTTTATTACCATGCTGAATGCTGAATACTGCAATCTGTTATAGAATATGCTGTCTTTTCCATCTGGATTATGTGGTTGATTTTTCATCCAATAATTCATCTGACATTCAAGCGTATTTGTTCATGATAACATATCCCGCCTATAAAAATGTAAATTGTTCGTAACCTCTTAAAAGTACTTACAGATGTTCCACATACGTGCGACTTTTGCGAATGTTTCACAATGTACGCATCTTTATATCGAACCGAATTTTAGCAAAATTCTTTCAACTTTATACCCGTGGGAAAAGCATCCAGCATGTTACGTTGTTATCGCTACATGCATGAAGTCTATCTGTATTATGAACGATGACTTTATTCCATTATTTCCATTAAAAGAAAACCGTACTCTCAGTACAATATTGTTTCCCATTTTTGTATAGTATTTCAACATCTTCAAATTGGTTATATACACATACCAACTACGGTATGTACTCGCGTATAATATCTTACCAACTAATCCAATACCGTCTATACTCGTGTATAATCTGGGCACAACTGAAAACTGCATAGACCCAGATCTGCATAATGCGCCGGCAGATCTGGGTCTATGCAGTTTGTAAGGACTAATCATTAGAACAAACAACATAGGTCCTGATCTGCCGGCGCATTATGCGACGGCAGATCAGGTCTGTTGTTTGCATTTGGACCCGAATTATACACGAGTATATACGGTATTCCACAATCAGTTTTTCTTGCAATCAGTATTAAACAATCTCATAAGAATTTTATTTTCGATGGCAGAGTTTTAAGCATGATAATATAAAAGATATTGTTGGTAATGATAATCATGATGATGGTCTTGATGTTGTCGTAGTCGTTGTTGTTGTTGTTGTTGTCTTTGTTATGTATGTATGTATGTACGTGCTGCTACTGCTGTTTCATACGGTTTTTGTTCACATGTGCATTAATTCTTTGAACAATTCTAGTAGAATATGTTATAGACTATGTCACCTAACCGTGACTTTGACGAGTCTATCTAACCGTGACTTTGACGAGTCTATCTATGGAAGACAGAATACAAAGAACAGCAATTTCCTGCGAACAAGCAATATCTGATGCAATCATAATATCACCACACTGGCATCATTACCACGGTCTCTAAGGGACCGACCATTTCATTTGGGTAAACAAAATTTCCGGCTCACAAATAGCTCGAAAAAATAAACCTATTATATCAATTGTGTTACTTGAAAAAAATTATTTATCTTGATTGAGATAAAAGAAAAAATTAATAATATCCCGGCTAGAAATAAAATCACCAGGCCCCTCCCCCGCCACATCCCCCCCCCCCCCCGGCTGAAAATTAAATTGTCTGTCCCTGAACGTTATTGTCTGTTTGCAAAAGTACACGTGACTGACTCCTAATATGTGAAGCGACACTTTAAACTCGCATACTTACAAATTTAGAAAAATGGAAATGGTAGTACTGACAAAATAATCTTATTCTACTGAATGTAATCATTCAACATGAAACACATACATTAGAACGAGTCCTTTTAAAGACCGACAATCGCTTATCGTTACTATGTTAAATGGACCGATTGCATTTCTGTCAACGGTGACGCTATACTCTGATTGCATAACGTGTTGCACGTTTGCAGTTATGTAACAACGCGATTCAGTTCAGCTCATTTATTGTACAAAACGTCTATAACAGACAGTATACAATGTAACAATGCAATTCAGGTCAATTCATTTATTGTATATAACATCTATAACAGACAGGGTACAATGTAACAATGCAATTCAGGTCAATTCATTTATTCTACAAAATATCTATAACAGACAGTCTACAATGTAACAATGCAATTCAGGTAAATTCATTTATTCTACAAAATATCTATAACAGACAGTCGACAATGTAGCAAAAGTAGAATAAGCCAACAAATGAAATGATGGCGGTAATATATATAGTTATATAGCAACTACCAAGCTGCAGAGGGCAATCTGGTTAGGCGAATTTCGAAAGACTCGTATACAAATTTGGACATTTGCAAAACTTGTGTCAGGGTTCAAGACTATTCTTGACGTCACTGATCACTCCAATCAGAACGTCGTCGGTCTTTTCCACCTTATGCAAGAAAAACCTCATATGTAAGTAGTGGCCATTTTTAACTACTCTCAAGCCCGTGGTTGTTAATACGTCATAATAACTTCCATAACATCACATAGACTAGATGACTTGTCATCACTAGCTGCAACGTAATAAATAGTTTCAGGCTATTGAAATCGAAAGATTTCCTCAATTGTTTCGTTGCAAAGTTGCAGGAATAACATTAAAAATTAAAAATTGCAGGTATTTCATTGATTTTCTGAAAACGTCGTGGAGTGTTATTTTCGACACCTATCATTTTATAAGAATCTGTTCTTCACATATCTAGCCGGATGTTCGTCCGACAAAAACTTACTGGTTTGGGAAGTATCGCTACGATTACGTCCGAGTCTCTTTTAGAGAGTCGAATTTATTCCACTCGCATCGGAAACAGACGAAGATGTTCCGAATGCTTGTCGACTCTGGCGGAGACAAAGGCGGATTATCTGCCATTGCGAAGCTTACCTGTGTCAGTGTATCCTGTTTATATTGTTCCAGAGGTCTAAAGCAATGTCTCGGCAGTTTTAGTATTAGTTTTTTGTTGGTTTTTTTTCCCTAAAAAGCTTACTGTTTTGCAGCTACATCATATGGGTGCCAATACATATCAATCCATTAATATAATGGTTTATTATTGATTATTTTTTCTTCGCCTTTTCTTCAGTTAGGCAAAAAAGCACGTGTGGCAGGATGGCAGCACTAGAAATATTTACAAGCAAAGCCCAGAAAGCAACCCCAGCTTGATATTGTATACTTTTTCAATATCCCTGTGAGGAATAGCTGCACTCAGTCCGCTTCCGCACTCGTAGACCTTGAAAATAATAGTTTTGAAGTTTTTATAAATGTTCTTTTGTGCTAAATTAACGTCCGATAATGCATGCATGAGATACTGTATCATAGCTCTCCATCAAAAAGTCTTTTTATTAAACATAAATCATATTACGAAAGCTGCCATCCTGACAACGTGTTAAAAAAGTGCGGGGCATGATTTACCGTGAAGCTGTTGGCACAGTTGATTGTTCGCTGGTACTCGGCCTAAATTGGCAAGCCAACATCATAGGCCGGTAACTATTAAAATCTGTGCCTCCCGATTAGTTAGTGGTGTAGCGTAGTGCATTGCAGGGAGCATACAAAGCAAGGAACCAGAACAATGGATGCGGTGCATAATGGGGAAATAAATTACGGCGATTTCCTATTTTCAATAAGATGGAAGATGCTGGTTATATGTGGTCTCACGAGCACCGGAAGTGTGAGACCTACTACTTTACTGCCAGGCAGTTTTAGACACTCTTTGTTACATTTTTTGAGACACATTAAAATAAATCAGACCAACAAACTTTATCTCATAAATTTGTAGGTTAGTCGCATAGTTGTATTTCGCTCTCTTTGTGTACTTTCGATTATCTCGGCCAGATAATTAGGTCGGGGGGAGGGGGAGGGGCGCTTCTCAAGAGTATGGTTGAGTGAGGACATGCCTAATCACTGATAATCAAAGAAAATGAACGAAAATATGAAGAAAACCGTAAATCAATTTTAAAAAAGACCCCAAAAAATGAACGAATTGGAACAATAAATTAAGATAAATGAACCAAAAATGAATACACGAATAATTATAACAGAAAATAGGAATTTCCTTGTAAACTAACAGTATTTTGTGAATGGGGTTTTTTATTTTTATCATGTACCGTGTGAATTATTAAAGTTATGTAACGACGCAGTCAGAGGAGAGGTAAGGTTGCAGTGAAGTTGCAAATCATTTTGCATTTAAATCGACCGCTTTTCGAACGCCTCTGATCGATCACGATTACATAAACCCAGATGTCCAACAAGGGTCAAAGCTATACAACCATTGCTTAAGCCTTTTAAGCGTAATTTCATGATTGTAAATATAACACAGGAAGTCAAAGAAAGAAAGACAAATAATTATGAGAGGATGTGTGGTAAGTTTTTCAACTGCTTTATTTAAAATACACTTACTAATTAAATCTTAGTAATTTTTAATTATTACAAGTTCATTTTAATTAGCAATGCTACTAATTATTTTCCATACTCATCTTAGTCCCTTTTTCGGTCTTTTTTTTTTCTTTCATCTTTTATTTTATTTTATTTTATATTTTGCTGGGGGGGGGGATTTTAGCTGTATTTTTTTTAAATAATAATAATAATAATAATTATTATTATTATTATAAGAGTAAATGTCTAATAAAAAAGATTATAATTAATGCAAACAAAGAAAGCAAGATGTTTTACTTTTTTAAATATCTTAGATGCCGCTTACTGAATCGTAGAATAAATAAACTGACTGAATATGTTTGTAAAAAAAATAATTCAACGCAATTTTTCCACTCTCAACAGACTGAATTTTGCAAGCTGCACTGTGATTTTCATAAAGTCCCCCGCATTAATGTTGTAATTGCATCATTTGGCTACTGGTTTAAAGCAGATTTTCTAACACTGCTCCTGTTTGTCTCACCATAGCAAGATCTGTCAACATCTGATTATGATTCATATTCTGGTGATCTTTTGATCAGCCAATCGAATTGCAGCTTACCGAATTTTTAAACTGAAATGTCGTGTTTGTACACATTGATATAAAACGAAAGCATTCAAAATGTTTGAATATAGCTGGGGAAAATGGCTGCGCCTGTGTAAAGCGACCTCACGCCAAAAAAGGCAAACAAATATTTATTGAATTCGGCAAACGCAATCTGTTTCCTCAATCAAAGAACTTAAAATCACACCTTGTTCCCTTTTGAATTCATTTTAGCTGAATTATGTTGATATTCCTAGTAGAGTGTTATATGACTCACGGTACTAATTATATGGAAAAATGGGAACCAGTCTTGAGAAATGGGTGAACATAAAATAAAATATATACAGGACTGAAGGGCCGTGATTCGCTGATAATGAAAAGTAAAATTTTAGCCAAAAGAATTTTGTGACAGGTTATCCTATTTGTAGCGGGAAAAAAAATGGAGACAATGTTCTATTGATGCAATTTCAGTCTTTTTGCTTAGGATCGCTCAGTACTAAATGTAACACTGATTCTTTTAGGTGCGGAATTGGAAACAACCGTGTTTTAAAAAATGCCACTGCTCATATGGTTTTTCTCCACACAGAAGCTTGAATCAAGGATGGGTTTATACTGAGATGCAGGTTTGATCATGAGTATTTAAATATTTAAAGTTATTTAATTTTATTAGGAAGATGTTTCAATAGGATTAGTATTTAGATGAATTAGAACACGGAATCTATATCGATGGTGGCCACGATCTTTAACGTCGAACTGAAAAATCAATACAAATTTAAATATGATTGGCTTAATAATTACTCCGATCTTTTATTTAAATTGGTTGGTCAGAGTTCACTCGAAAAGTTACATTTTGAAAAAAAATTGCTATCATCATATCTTGCTACGGCATGAGAAACTGAGGAGGAGCTGAAAGATTCGATTATAATCAAATTAAGTTTGGACATATTCCTGTGAGTGAAAACATATGATTTACTTGTGTCTTGTGAGTCACCGTGTCTTAAAGAGATATTCACTTGTTATTTACGATTTATTTTCATCCAAAAAAAAAAAAATAAAAAAAATAACACTGATGAGGGATTTTAATTATCATACAATTCATAGGATATAAATTAAAATGGGTAAAAGTCAAATTAATTAGCAATTACAGCGTCCTTTTGAATAGAATAGCTGCGTCTGATGGTTGGAATGTCAGAAATGATGTAATGGGAAAAAAATAAAAACACATGGATACCAGCAGAATACATGAAGTTCGCATCTATATCAAACCATAAAACTACCAAAACGAAGATATGTTGTAGAGAACATTCATTAAGCAGCCTTTCTTGTTGAAACGTAATTTAATTTTGAATGCCAAGTGCTTGAAACCTAAAGCAATCTTACTTTCGAGGAGTACCGTATATACTTCAGAATAAGTCAAATCCAATTCCAAACAGCATAAGTTCAAATCTAATTGCAAACAACATAGACCCTGGTCCACCGTCGCATAATGTGCCGGCATATTAGGGTGTATATGCTGTTTACTCTACTAATCAGACCTAACAAACAACATAGACCCAGATCTGCCGGAGCATAGATTCATATCAGTCGGTCCGATGCTTGCAATTGAATAAGACTTCTACGCGAGTATATACAGCACATTCATGCCGTGAAATGCAAACTATGTAACTGCGTATAATTTTCTAAGTTACATCACTTCATCGCGGTAGACGTATGTTGCAGCAAACACTTAATTCCTAATACTCTTACAATCCTTTACGTTAGACCCCCTCCCCCATTCCCCCATATAACTGTTACGACTCTATGGTCTAGAAAAATGTAACAGAAGAAAGTGAAACCAACAACTCAATTAAAAATCAACAAGCAATTTATTTCTAGATAATTAAGATGAAAAATCAAAAAGACACTTACAGTTATGTGTATTAAAATCCAAATAATCCAATAAGAATTAGTATTCTAATCACAAGTCCTAAATATTGAATGTTCAGAATTCACGGCTGTATCCTTCAAAGTCCTGATGTACTAGTAGTCTTTAATGTGCTGATGTCAAAATGAAGTACTCCAAAACATCTCTGAATAAGTTCACATAAATTCCAAAATCATCAATTAAAAATCCAAAATCCAAAAGTCTATGAGCACTGTTATAATCCAATGAATATTTAAATAATTCCTCTCTAAGAATTTTGAATTACTTTCCACAACTGTAATAGCTCTTTACAAGACTGATAGTAATGTCGAAACTGAAAAACTGTCCACTAAACATGGTATATATAAAGATTAGTCACATGACAGAATGTTCTAGAATGTGTGTCATCTTAATGGAATTTTACTTGGGTGAACATGTCTTTTTACACATAACTCTAAGGAAATTCCAGTTTTATCTGTAAACAAAATCAACCTTGACCTCAAATTGAGAAAGCATTGTTTATCAAAACTATCCTTTAGCTCAAATCTGAAGTAAACAACCTAATTCAAGGACACTAGTTAAACATTTTTTTTTCTGATAAACAACATTAAGATTTAAGCAAATATTAAAGTCAAGAAACATTTATAATTTCCTAAAATAGCTATAATATTATATAAACATCATACATAACACCTCCCATCATAAAGAAAGAGAAAGATTTATGCAATAAAGCTTTCTTTTGAATATACATCTAATACTATAATTACCAAAATTACATAAGAACATGTTTTATGATACTGAACGTAATTACATCAAGCAATATAAGATTTATATGCACGTGAGAGTGCATCTGCAATCACATTGTCTTTTCCCCTGATGTGTCTGATGTCAGTGTTATATTCCTGCAATATTAAACTCCATCTCAACAATTACCGATTTGTATCTTTCATTTTGTTGATGAAAGTAAGGGGATTGTGATCACTGTACACAATAATTGGAGAAAGAGCTGAGGTAACATACACTTTAAAATGCTGTAAAGCTAATATCAAAGCCAAACATTCCTTCTCAATTGTAGAATAATTTTTCTGGTGCTTGTTTAGTTTTTTAGAAAAATAACACACAGGGTGATCCGCGCCACTTTTGTCTTCCTGAATCAATACTCCACCAACCCCTTCATCACTTGCATCAACAAATACTTTAAATGATTGGCAGAAATTTGGTGCAAAAAGAACTGATGCATTCTTAAGCATGGCCTTTAACTTGTCAAAAGATTCCTGACACTTATCAGACCAAGAAAATTTGGTTTTCTTACTCAATAAACTTGTCAAAGGTTCAGCAATTTTGGAAAAATTTGAACAAAATTTCCGATAATATCCAGCCATACCTAGAAATCGCATCAGTTGCTTTTTACAAATTGGTACTTGAAATTAGAGATAGTTTTGACCTTAGCTTCTATAGGTTTAACTTGACCTTGTCCCACAATATGTCCTTAAAATGTGACACAAGCATGGCAAAACTCACTTTTGCTCAAATTAATTGTCAGATTCGCATCGCTGAGTCGATCAAAGAATTTTCGAATTGTTTCCAAATGATCTTCCCAGGTGTTGTTGTAGATAATGACGTCATCGATATAAGCGTCACAATTATCAAGACCAGATGTTATCATGTTCATCAGACGTTGAAACGTTGCAGGCGAATTTTTCATTCCAAACGGCATGACTTTATATTGATAAAGTCCATCTGGAGTTACAAATGATGAAATTTCATTGCCCTTTCCGTCAGTGGAATTTGCCAGAATCCTTTTAAAAGGTCAAACTTGGTGACATATTTCGCATTTCCAATTTTATCAATGCAATCGTCCATTCTTGGGATTGGAAATTAATCTGTTTTGGTGACACTGTTGACTTTTCTATAGTCAGTACACATATGGAATGCATTATCTGGCTTGGGAACAAGAATACATGGTGAACTCCAGTTACTTTTACTTTGTTCTATGAAATCATTCTCCAGTAAATACTGAATTTCTCTCTTCAAATAGTTCTGTTTGAGAGGATTCATCCTATAAGGATGCTGTTTCACAGGCGCAGAATCTACAATGTCAACGTCATGATAAATTTTACTTGTTCGTGTAGGAACATCAGGAAACAAGTGCTCATAGTCATGTAATAGCCGTTTTAGTTCATTTCTTTCCTGTTGTTGTAGATGTGAAAGTTTCTGGTCTAGATTGTTCAATATTTCTGAATTCCGAAGATTGGTTATACCAGAGTCACTATTGTCTGATTGTACTCCATCGTTGATATCTTCACTGTGTGGGACAGGTACAACTAAATTAACTGAATAATTAGCTGGGCTATCTCTGTCAAAATATTCCTTTAACATATTTATATGACAAAGTTGTTTCTGTTTCCGTCTCCCAGGAGTGTTAATGATATAATTTAAGTCATTTACTTTCTTTTCAACGGTATAAGGACCATAAAATTTAGCCTGAAGAGGATTCTGAGTTATGGGCAAGAGAGCCAGAACTTTGTCACCAGCTTTAAAACTCCTTTCCTGTGTATTTCTGTCATACCTTAATTTCATTTTTGACTGGGCAGTGTGAAGATTAGTTCTTGCTACTTCACAGGCCTTTGACAACTTGTATTTGAAATCAGAGACATAATCAAGAAGATTAATCTTTGAATCTTCATTTGAAAGAAGTTTCTCTTTCAATAATTTCAATGGTCCACGGACAGTATGACCAAAAACTAGTTCAAAGGGACTAAAACCCAACGACTCTTGAACTGATTCCCTAACAGCAAACAACAAATGAACACCCTCATCCCAATCCTTTTCTGTATCAAAGCAGTATGATCGAATCACATTCTTCAAAGTTTGATGAAATCTTTCCAAAGCACCTTGACTTTCAGGGTGATAGGCAGAAGATTTAAACTGTTGGATGCCTAATTCATGCATAACTTGTTGGAAAATTCCAGACATAAAATTTGACCCTTGATCAGACTGGACAGATTTGGGAAGGCCAACAAGTGTAAAAAAACTTCACCAAAGCTTTCACAATAGTTTTAGTTTTTACATTTCTCAGAGAAATTGCCTCTGGAAATCTTGTAGATGCACACATGATGGTCAACAAGTATTGGTTGCCTGACTTGGTCTTAGGTAAAGGACCAACACAGTCTACCATTTTATTCTACTAAACGGTTCATCAAATGCAGGAATAGGTTGCAAATGAGCCTTTGGTATTTTCTGATTGGGTTTTCCTACCATTTGACAAGTGTGACAAGATCTGCAGTATTTAGAAACATCACTTTTGAGTTTCGGCCAATAAAAATGATTCAAGATCTTGTGATAAGTCTTACGGACCCCTAAATGACCAGCCAAAGGAGTTTCATGGGCTACATTAAGAATTTCCTGTCGATATGACTTAGGAACAACAATTTGATAGCTCACTGACCACTCGTCACCAGCGGGTACATCAGGTGGTCTCCATTTCCTCATAAGGACCCCATTTTTCACAAAGTAACACACTGGAACTTGTGTGGCTTCAGTTTCACTAATAGCCCTCTGAAACAAACAAGATATGTCGGGATCTTGCTCCTGTTCAACGACAAGGTATTGTCGTTTGTCACCTTGATTAGAACAAAGAGAATGAGTTGCCAAAAGAGGATCACTGTGATCAATACCATTTGATTGATCAATACCTGAGGAAAAAGTGACCTCATCAAAAGACTGACCAATACATGTGTCAGCTAAAGGAATAATATCCTGATCAACATCACTCTCAAGAGCTCTTTTTGTCATAGCTCTAGCAACTGCACAAGCAGGGTACAAATCAGGGATTTCAATTTCGACAGGATCAACTTTCTGATCCAAACAAGGCTTGTCAGTTACAAGTGGATTAACCACAACCTTATCTCCAGCTAAGTCATTGCCTAGTAATAAATGAACACCCTATATGGGTAAAGAAGTCACTGCCCCAACAGTCACAGGTCCGGAAACTAAGTCTGATGCCAAATTGACACAATGAAGAGGAACATTTACAAAGCCGCACTCTACTCCCTGAACAAGAACACTTTCACTAGAGGAAGACTCCTCAGACAAAGGCAAAGTACCTGATAATAAAAGACTCTGAGAAGCTCCAGTGTTCCTTAATATTTTAATTGGGATAGGCTTGGCAGAATCACCAATAAGTGATATAGAACCTTCTGACATGAATGGTTCATAAGCCTCCAAAATAAAATCAGACTGGGGTTTGTTTGACCCAACAAATGTATTGCCTTCAATACAAGACCGTGACCTTGACCTCTTTGAAATAAGAGCATTTGGAAAAGCTCTGTCTGTACTCTGTTGCTTATTTTTCAACTTGAAGCAATCAGAAATAACGTGCCCTTTCATTTTACAATAAGTGCACGTAGGAAGAGATAAGGATTTCTGATCAGTCTTATCAGATGTTTGATTCCTAACAGTTGTGCTGTTGTGAAATTTGGAAGTACTCGTTTGAGATTGAAATGGTTTTTTACCAGTAAACTGCTGAGAGGACAACTTATTGCCAAATGAAATTTTGTGAGTCAAGGAATAATCATCAGCCATACGAGCAGCATTTTCCAAAGTTTCCACATTCTGCTCATCAAGATAGGTCTTAACATCACTATGGATGCACCTCTTGAACTCTTCAATTAATACGAGTTGTCTGAGGTTATCATAATCTTGATCAACTTTCCTGACTGAGCACCACCTATCAAATAGTTGTTATTTTTCCCTTGCAAATTCGACATGAGTTTGTCCAGTTTCTTTTCTACAATTCCTAAACCTTTGTCGATACGCCTCTGGTACCAACTCATAATCTTTCAAGATGTACTCCTTAACCACATCATAATCAGTGCTTTGTTGTACTGACAGTGAAGTGTAGACTTCACGAGCTTTGCCAATAAGTACACTTTGTAATAACAAAGTCCAGTGCTCTCTTGGCCATTTCAAGTTTTCAGCAATTTTCTCGAAATGAAGAAAGTATTTATCTACTTCTTTTTCCTGAAAAGGGGGTACTAACCTAATATATCTAGTAACATCAAAACCTGAACTTGTGTTTAAAGGAGTGGAGTGTGCTCTGTTTGCTAGTTCTAATTCTCTTAATTTAAATTGCATTTCCCTTTCTTATCTTTCTCTCTCTCTGCATCTCCCTCTCCTCTTTCTCTCTCTCCATCTGCATCTGCCTCTCCTCTTTCTGCATCTGCATCTGTCTCTCTTCTTTCTCTTTCTCTCTCTCTCTGAATCTGAAGCTTTGCCAATTCTAAATCCATCTGGTTCTTTAACTCTAATTCCCTTAATTTCCTGTCAAAACCAGAGACAGGCTTACTCTTCAAACTTAAAGCACTACTATCCAAAATTCCCTTTCCTACTAAATATTGAATTAAAATAATCTTCATCTCCTGTTTTGTCAATGATGCTTTCGCCTCAAACAGACTGTATTTTCTGGCAAGTTAGTGTAACTCATCCTTTCTCATACACTCTAACCCCTCTTGGGTAGGTTTTGAAATGAAATTCTGAACATTAGATGTCATTGTGAATGCTTTTTGGTTTCACACAAAAATTTTATCTATTTAAAATCTTTGTCAAAGACAAACAAAAAAATCCGAGACAAAATCAATATGAATTTCAAAAATAACTTTAATATCTCTAATATGCTTTAAAGAAATTATATCCCGGACGAGCCCCCAATTTCTGTTACGACTCTATGGTTTAGAAAAATGTAACAGAAAGAAAGTGAAACCAACAACTCAATTAAAAATCAACAAGCAATTTATTTCTAGATAATTAAGATGAAAAATCAAAAAGACACTTACAGTAATGTGTAATAAAATCCAAATAATCCAATAAGAATTAGTGTTCTAATCACAAGTCCTAAATATAGAATGTTCCCAATTCACGGCTGTATCCTTGAATGTTATGATGTGCCAATGGTCTTCAAAGTCCTGATGTACTAGTAGTCTTTAATGTGCTGATGTCAAAATGAAGTACTCCAAAACATCTCTGAATAAGTTCACATAAATTCCAAAATCATCAATTAAAAATCCAAAATCCAAAAGTCTATGAGCACTGTTATAATCCAATGAATATTTAAATAATTCCTCTCTAAGAATTTTGAATTACTTTCCACAACTGTAATAGCTCTTTACAAGACTGATAGTAATGTCGAAACTGAAAAACTGTCCACTAAACATGGTATATATAAAGATTAGTCACATGACAGAATGTTCTAGAATGTGTGTCATCTTAATGGAATTTTACTTGGGTGGACATGTCTTTTTACACATAACTCTAAGGAAATTCCAGTTTTATCTGTAAACAAAATCAACCTTGACCTCAAATTGAGAAAGCATTGTTTATCAAAACTATCCTTTAGCTCAAATCTGAAGTAAACAACCTAATTCAAGGACACTAGTTAAACATGTTTTTTTTTTTTGATAAACAACATTAAGATTTAAGCAAATATTAAAGTCAAGAAACATTTATAATTTCCTAAAATATCTATAATATTATATAAACATCATACATAACATAACAAACAGTATCCGTTACAAATAACATGGTACCTGAAGATATACTCGCACAGCTATGGTGGCTTTTTTGTGTGCGAATAGAAGAACTGGCATAACTGTTGACAAGTTCCGTCAGGCTTGTCACCTTCAATTGCCTATGGAAATGTAATATCCTATACTTGTTCCCGTTTGCTGTCAGCCGTCAGCGATTTTGTATGAGTAAACTTATTACAGCAGATGTGAATACAAATCATCAACATTCCATTTGCCCTACCTGTTGCGACAATACATCACATTCGTATTTTACACAAATATTATGCGCTCCTATTACACAAAATTCATATACTCAAAGTCGACTCAGTTCAAAATTCTGACGTCTGATTGGCTAATGTCAAATCATTGACCAATCAGCCGTCAGCATTGTGAGTTCAGTCTGAGGATTAGTCGGAGAATTTGTTTGTGGTCTCGGGGCCTGGTGACGACTAAAGACCTCTTCTGGGCTTGTAATTTTTTTTTTTTTTTTTACATACCAAATGGCGACTCAAGGGCTATGTTATGTGATGTGAACATATATGACTCTGTAAGAATTAGAGATTAGAGATACTGACGTACCCTTACAAATTTGTGGTGGATTCATTTATTTTTGTGGATATGGACTTTCGAAGTTTTGCAACGAATGAAGTTTATTTCAATATTTACATTCATGGACATTCCTATATTAATGAAGGAGTTCGATTGTCTTTCATACTTGTAATATATCTCGCAGTGTGAGGAAAATCTCACAGAATTTATGATATCTCACAGTGTCAGGACACATCTCATAGAATTTGTAACCAACTCAGTCTCAGTCACACTCCTTGAGTTCAGTTTCTCAACAGAATAAAAGGTTTGTTATGCTGCTATTTTTTCTTTTCTATATTTTTAGCTATACATTCCACGTGTTTTTATAGCAAGATGCACTTTTGAGAATATATTTTTAGATGGGATATTGTAAGTCTCATATCAGTCATGCTAGTATGTGTATTCGATACATTTTACAACTTACTTATATATGGCAAAAAGTAAACCAAAAGGACAATATGTTAGCATTTTAAATCAGTAGACATAGACGACCTCAGAGCAAAATCAGATCTCACAAAATCAAAATATTTTGTAAAATCTCACAGTCGGATACTCTTAAAGTACCAAGATTATGGTGTTTACAGATGCATCATTGTTCACTTGGTCTTTAAATCCGTGGACTAATTACCACTAAGTAAACGAAAACTGGTACCCCCGCTAATAAAGAAACAACTATATCAGATACCGAATAAGAGACTATCCTTTACTTATATAATTTTAACTTAGGGTTTTGTTATGATCCAAACAATACGGAATAAGAGACTATCCATTACTTATAAACAATACGGAATAAGAGACTATCTATTAATTATAAAGAGTACGGAATAAGAGACTATCCATTACTTATATAATTTTAACTTAGGGTTTTGTTATGATCCAAACAGTACGGAAAAAGAGACTAACCATTACTTATAAAGAGTACGGAATAAGAGACTAACCATTACTTACAAACAATACGGAATAAGAGACTATCTATTACTTATAAACACTACGGAATAAGAGACTATCCATTACTTATAAACAATACGGAATAAGAGACTATCTATTAATTATAAAGAGTACGGAATAAGAGACTATCCATCGCTTATAAACAATACGGAATAAGAGACTATGTATTACTTATAAACAATACGGAATAAGAGACTATCTATTACTTATAAACAATACCGAATAAGAGACTATCCATTACTTATAAAGAGTACGGAATAAGAGACTATCCATTACTTATAAAGAGTACGGAATAAGAGACTAACCATTACTTATAAACAATACGGAATAAGAGACTATCCATTACTTATAAACACTACGGAATAAGAGACTATCCATTACTTATGAACAATACGGAATAAGAGACAATCCATTACTGATAAACAATACGGAATAAAAGACTATCGTTTATTTATAAACAATACGGAATAAGAGACTATCGTTTATTTATAAACAATACGGAATAAGAGACTATCTATTACTTATAAACAATACGGAATAAGAGACTATCTATTACTTATAAACACTACGGAATAAGAGACTATCCATTACTTATAAACAATACCGAATAAGAGACTATCCATTACTAATAAACAATACGGAATAAGAGACTATCGTTTATTTATAAACAATACGGAATAAGAGACTATCGTTTATCTATAAACAATAAGAAATAAGAGACAATCGTTTATTTATAAACAATACGGAATAAGAGACTATCGTTTACTTATAAACAATACGGAAAAAGAGACTATCCGTTACTTATAAACAATACGGAATAAGACACTATCCATTACTTATAAACAATACGGAATAAGAGACTATCTATTACTTATAAACAATACGGAAAAAGAGACTATCTATTACTTATAAACAATACGGAATAAGAGACTATCCATTACTTATAAACAATACGGAATAAGAGACTAGCTATTACTTATAAACAATACGGAATAAGAGACTATCTATTACTTATAAACAATACGGAATAAGAGACTATTCATTACTTATAAACAGTACGGAAAAAGAGACTATCCATTACTTATAAACAATACGGAATAAGAGACTATCTATTACTTATAAACAATACGGAATAAGAGACTAGCTATTACTTATAAACAATACGGAAAAAGAGACTATCTATTACTTATAAACAATGCGAAATAAGAGACTATCCATTACTTATAAACAATACGGAATGGAATAAGAGACTATCCATTACTTATATAATTTTAAGTTAGGGTATTGTTATGATCCAGACAATACGTTTACTTAGACATCATCTCTGTCTTCAGAATTCAATGTCTGCAACCAATGACATCGCAGCAATAAATAAAATCGTGTGAGCGACAAGAACAAATTGAGATATTTTCATATAAAACCAATATTGTTAACACACAGTCAACACCGTGAAGGCGGTTTATCAATTCCCTAAGTCGAATAAAATACCAAGATGAAAACCCAGTGTATTAGGTATAAAGTCTATTACATATAGCTTCTGCATAGTAAGTATTGGAATAATAAAATACCAAGATGAACACCTAGTGTGTTACGGATAAAATCTATTAATGTAGCTTCTGCATAGTAAGTATTTCAATAATAATATACCAAGATGAACACCGAGTGTATTACGTATAAAGTCTATTACATGTAGCTTCTGCATACTAAGTATTTCAATAATAATATACCAAGATGAACACCGAGTGTATTACGTATAAAATCTAGTACATGTAGCTTCTGCATACTAAGTATTTCAATAATAATATACCAAGATGAACACCGAGTGTATTACGTATAAAATCTAGTACATGTAGCTTCTGCACAGTAAGTATTTCAATAATAATATACCAAGATGAACACCGAGTGTATTATGTATAAAATCTAGCACATGTAGCTTCTGCATACTAAGTATTTCAATAATAAAATACCAAGATGAACACCGAGTGTATTACGTATAAAGTCTATTACATGTAGCTTCTGCATACTAAGTATTTCAAAAAAAAATACCAAGATGAACACCGAGTGTATTACGTATAAAGTCTATTACATGTAGCTTCTGCATACTAAGTATTTCAATAATAAAATACCAAGAGGAACACCGAGTGTATTACGTATAAAGTCTATTACATGTAGCTTCTGCATACTAAGTATTTCAATAATAAAATACCAAGATGAACACCGAGTGTATTACGTATACAATCTATTACATGTAGCTTCTGCATACTAAGTATTAGTGATAATATACAAAATAACAACTGTTATAAGAAAGCGTATCTAATTGAAATCGTCTTCAGATAGTAAGTGTGGCCCCGGGTGGTCTAAAGCGCTTGCTTTTACAGATCACTCACATCTCACCTCTGTCCGCCTGGTTTCGAGTCTCGACTCGGCCAGCGAGAGTACCACACAACTTCTTTCATATGAAAAGAGAATATAAACGTTATAAATCCACTCTTATCAATAAAAATAAATTTGCAAAACAAAATAAGATACATGAGTAATCTGTAGATAAGGCTGATCAGGACATACAAGCTGATATAAAAGATTTGTATGAATATTTTAAAGATCTAAACTCGGATGATATAGATTATAGACAGAACTGATGAACTTAATTTAACTGAGTTTATTAATATCCCATCCCCTTTAGATAATCCAATTACTGAATATGAAATTCGGAAAGCACTGTCTAAAGAATAACAAAACTCCAGTGTTAGATGAAGTATGTGATGAATACCTCAAAATGTACTGAATCTATTTGTATGAAAATATATGTTTCATTTTTCAGGTTAATACTCAACACATGAATAATTCCATATGACTATCAGAAAAATAAAACCAATATATAAAAAGGAAACCCTAAGCAACCAGGTAATTATAGACCTATACTTAGCTGCTTAGGAAAGCTTTTTACCTCAATCATCAACAATATATTAAATGATTATTACTCTGATATATCATTTTTAAATGAATCTCAGGCTGTATTTAGATCCGGTTATTCTACCACTGACCATATCTTTGCAGTACATAATCTCATAGAATATATTAAATTGTCAAAAAAGAAACTATATTGTCTATTTGTTGATTTTGAAAAAGCTTTTGATAATATATTTAGAATAGGATTATGGAAACAAGTCTTAAAAAGCGGTGTCCCGGGAAACTCTTTAATGTAATACACAATATGTATAAAGACACTAAATCAAGTATAAATGGCAATGGCAATGTTTCCCTGCATGAAAGGAGTTCACCAGGGTGAAAATCTATTACCATCATTGTTTGCTATCTATCAATGACATTAAATAATACCTTGAATCGAAACACTGTAATGGCATCAAGCTAAAAATTGCAGATGATGAAATCACAATATTTCAAAGTACTTTTACTTCTTTATGCAGACGATACAGTTCTCTTCGCAGAGAACCCCGAGGTTCTCTAATCTTTGATCAATAATTTTAGTAACTATTGCGATGATTGGAAATTAAAAGTAAATGTGAACAAAACAAAAGTGCTTATTTTCGTTAAAGATTATAATACAAAAATTAACTGTACATATATAGGTACGATATTAGAGGAGGTTAATGAATACATTTATCTTTGGGTTGTTCTGAGTAAGACAGGAACATTTCTCAAAGATATAAAGCAAACAATGTCAAAAGCCAAGAAAGCATTATTGTTGTTAAAAAAGCATATATGGAATCTTGACCTACCTATAGATTGCCAGCTAAAACTATTCGATAGTACCTATTCTGCTATATGGTCGGAAATTTTGGGCTTTGAAAATTGCAAAATCATTGAGAAAATTCATACAGATTTTCTAAGATGGGGTTTTAAAATGTTAAAAGAGTACCCCGTTATATATGCTATATGCTGTGTGGAGAAACTTGAAGACAACCACTTACACTTAGAGTGAAACTGAACGCCTTCAAATATTGGTGTAGACTAATTAAGGAAAAACAGGAACAATACGCGAAAGTCATATATAATGTTATCTTGAACGATATTAAAAACACATAATAATACTTGTCGATGGTATTGGTATTCGCAATATTTTCCTGATAAACAATGGCTCATCAACAGTATGAAGAACAGACTAACGGACATGTATCTTCAGCAATGGAATGCAAAACAACAATTTATCAAGCAAGGGAAACACCTCTGGACTAAACAAACCTCCAATTGAAAGATTATTTAATTTCCTTACCATAAAATTTTATCTGGACCGTCTAAGAAATCCATACACAAGTGAAGTGTCTAAGTCAAGCGAATGAACTTGAAAGTAATTTCATCATATTGTTTTCTGTTTCTGAATAAAATCAAATGTGTTCGACATGTGATAAATATAATCTTAAATTTGTATTTTATTGTGTTTTAAATATATTAAAATTGGTGAAGAATTTCTTATTTAACTCTGTCTTACCTTGGTACTACGTTTATATTTGAAATGTATGAAGTTTTTACATTACTGAAATCCTTCGCTCACAAAGGCTCGCAATTATTATACATAAAAATTCGTCACGACCGCTTGCCAAAGCTCGTAATAACTATACATCACTAATATACGCCACGATCGCTCGCCAAGGCTCGCAATTATGATACATCACTAATATTTGCCACGACCTCTCGCCAAGGTTTGCAGTTATTGTACATCACGAATATTCCCCACGACTCGTAAAAATCGTAAAGAATTAAACTCGTTTAATGAATTTCAGTAGAAATACGCACTCGTGAAAGGTCATCTATTTCAAAATTGTTCGGTTTTTTAAAATATTTTTCTGTCATTTATGGAAAATTCAGAAATTTTCCCATGCAAATGTGACACGTCAGCTTCAAATAAAAAGGAATGTTCGAAAAATTAACAAATCTCTGGCGAAATAGTGTTTTTGGGAAAATTTGAGGATACTTGGATCAAAACTAGAACATGATTTCGAAATACATACATACATACATACATACATACATACATACATACATACATACATACATACATACATACATACATACATACATACATATATATGCATATGAATATATATATATATATATATATATATATATATATATATATATATATATATATATATATATCAGAAATGGATATTGAAGATAGACATTTACATATTTTGTAATTCTTTGAGGGGTTTAACAGCATCAATCACTGCGATACATTATTGATGAAAAAATTAAAAAGCCGATAATAATTGATAATAAACCAACCACACACTTCCTGTTTACGCCTTTGTTCATGCCCCATGTCTGGTTGTCACCCAGCCTAACTAGAAATGATCAAATTCTGAACGGTGTGAGACTTATCTCATCATCAATTATGTATCTCAACCTCGGGGGACTTCAACCACTTGCATGCCAAAGTGCCTAAAAAAAATGTTTCTTGTGTCCAATTTTTTTGTTAATTTTTTGTTTAGGTTCCTTTTCAGACAAATATATTTATCGGGTTTTGATGAAGAAAAATAAAATTCCATGCTCTTTGTTGCTTATTATTGTTCTTAGTGTTGCAGGAATACTTTTATTAATTTTCTAAGATTGTTCTATTTTTGCTTTGTATTTTCTACATCCTGTCACGTCTGAAAATGCATCCTGTTTCTTGTCAATTTGTGGTTATCAATCTTTAGATCTGGAGATCTTTCCAGGTAATCGTGATTGTGGGCTTACTGCTGTTAATCCAATACACGCATCTTACTTGATTCGTAAAGACATTTAAAGATTTAAACAAATCCGGATACTTATTATCCGTAAAGGAAAATATGTTACACCTAAACAGACAAGAGTTCAAAATTAGAATAATTTCTTTATGCATGCCATCCGTCATTTAAATACGGCAAAAACCTGTCCATATATGTGGGTGCTATATATGGATTCTAAGGCGACTAAACGCCAGCCACGTGAGAATCAGGAAATGACATGTCTTTGAACGCCATTCAATATTCTAATAGATAAGCATCTCATCGACATTGATTGTCGAAAAAAACCAGAAAAACATCAATCACAGCAGTATAATATTGCTGATAAATCACAATTGCCGTAATAAATGATAATAAATCTACCACACTGTATATGTTGACACCTTTTGTAAATGTTCCGCGCCTAAGTGTCGTCTATTTAAACTACAAATTGTCATCCATTTCTGCGCTGTCTGAGTCTTTGAAATCTGTATTTCCATCAGCTTCGGGGAAATCGACCACTTGGGTGCCAAAATGCCACAAAAAATATACGGATTCGTCAAAGAGAGATAGAGACAGAGAGACTGATTGATTGATTATTTGATTGATTGATTGATTTGTTTTATTCCATATCTGTACTGTTTACATTGCATTATGTTAAAGATGTATATACTACTACTACTACTACTACTACTACTAATAATAATAATAATAATAATAATAATAATAATCATCATCATCATCATCTCGCTACATATCCTGCGGAACTAATAATAATAATAATAATAATAATAATAATAATAATAATAACTGTACAGAACAACAAAAATGCATTAAAAAAATGTAAATCCGCGTTGCCTGTTTGTTGTTGTTGAGGTGATGTCCGCAGGTTTCATATTCTTATAGATTAATTACATCGGATAAGCAAGATATAATTTTCTTCCATGATCTATTGTTGTTGCTTATTGCTTTTATTTCTGCAGAATCCCTTTTTCATCAAGGAAGTGTTTGTCAAAAGCATTCCTTTCCATGCTTTTCTCCCACTGTCTTGTTTCAATTTTGCATTTTTTACGAATCTCCTCGATGCGACTGAAAATGTTTGCTGTTTCTGGCCAATCACTGGTCACCAATCCTTCATATCTGGCGACCGTTATTCGTTAATATTATAACTCAGTACTGTGCATGATATTTGTTATTTGATTCCAGTCACACTGAACAATTCAGACGCACAAAAAACAACAAACAGCTTAAATCCGAGTGAACGCTATTCGATATAATTTACATTATCTAATTATCATTACCGCGAAAGATAAAAATCTAAAACTAAAAAAGACATGTGAGAAAAATTGTGTGTGATGTCATTTTTTCTCTGTAACATGTATAAAAAGCAAAACCTGACAATATAAGGGTTAGATATGGATTTTAAAGCTGCCGCGTGGCAGGCACCTATGCATCATCAAAGAGCATATTCTTTAATGCTTTTTTGCTAGGTAAGCATTTGACCGACATAGGAGCATGATATAATAATTCACGTTGCGTCTGCCCTATGTCATATTCTGGATATGAATCTTTCGTCTGACAGTCTGACAAATGTTGATAATGATTTGTTATGTGAAGAATGCAAATATTTGAGTACAAACAAATAAAACTAATGTTTTCTAATTTATCACTTGTATTTTAACTCAAGATGAATCTACATGAAGCAATATCTTCATGTTTCAGTTTCTGGACGGCTGTCAAATTTCTACTGATATCTAAAATAAAATATTTTGCTAGTCGAAACTTTCGAAGATTCAATTTCGACTGAAGTATTAATTTTATCATTTCAAACATATTTCTGTGCATGGCTTTCTGCTAATTTTACCATCAGTACTATAAACCGTTAAGCTACCGTACGAATTAAAAAAATAAAAATAAAATAAAATAAAAAAAATAAAAATTAAACAGGAATTGTGCACAGACTTTAGTATTAATTGATATTTTGCATTTATATCTAAGAAAAAAAATAGATAAACAAATTAATCAATAATTATACCTTGTCACAGCATCAGATTGGTTTAAAATAACATTCGAAGAACAACTCATGTTAGAAACACGCTTTAAAACTTTAAGAATGACAAATTGAATCATGTGGTACGGTTAGTACCCGTGAGATTTTTTAACTGTGCTTTTCTTTTGTCTCCTAAGTGTTTATAAATGCATTGTGTTCGTGCAATTTCTTTTTATAGCTGTCATATCCCTTAACGCTTTTAAATATTACTCATTCGCACTGAGCGTAGTGTTAGCTGCATTTAAAAAGCGCAAAATTGTCAATTTAAGGTGACTCTCGTCGTGCACCTGTTCAGTATAGTGCGTTTCAATCAGAGCGCTATTCTCAAAACCTATTACGTATCACAACAAATGACACTTGGCTGTGCGAAAAAATAACTTCAGAGTTAGCATTATTGTATGCTAAACGCTACATAGGTACATCCTCTCTTTTACATTGTGCAATTTTGACTCAAAATGAGCAGGAATAGTACAAAGCCGCCCCTGCAATAGGACCGAATTCTCAGTTTAATTTATTTTATGGTAGTCGAAGAAACAAACTGTAGTGTATAAGCCCACTTTCGCTGCAATAGCAAGGTAAAGTTTTTACTTTGCTGCGACAGATATAAACGCTAAGTTCAATCCAAATCGGTAGTATTCCATTCATTGTTTACAACTATGGTCATTGTGTTTGTGTTACCGATCATATGGATATTTCAAAGGTTATGCTCCATTCCACGGATCGGAAATAAGGACCTGAACTACAAATCGCTATTTTGCACACTACTGTAATTGTAATCACATGCAGTTTATTTCTCACGATCTTTTGGTTAGAAGGACTCGTTCAAACTTTAGAAAAGTGATAGAAGACGTTTCATACGAATATATGGCTCTCTTTTGTATGGAATCAAGCGAGAATTGGTGCATTTCGTTCAGTTCAAAATAGAAATTATGAAACTACTTTAAAACTCTCGCTGATGTCATACCATAACCATAGCCTCCAAAACTGAACTAAACTGAGCTAAAAATTAGCTAATAGCTCATCAGCACAAAAAAAACCCCGCAAAGATATTCGATTTGAGAGATATCGCCTTATCATCCTTTTTTGCATCTTAAGGACCTGTCACAACTACATTTAAACTAGATTTTAGTTATATTAAAAACAACTTCCAGCATTTGTATTATAGACGCTCGGCTTAAGTCGTGGTTAATTGTGCATACGGTATACTTACTCAAACTGTTTTAAATTTCTGTATCTGATTTGTGCCACTCTCCTGAGTCACCTGCGGTCCATTACGTCGTGCATGTTCGCTTCTAAAAGAAGCATAATCACACATAACATAGAGCCAGGTTTGATTTTTGTAAAAAAAATTGAATCTGGTCTTATTGCTTCGTTGAGGAACCCAGAGAAAGACGGCAAAACCTGATCTAGGGAGTGCAACATGTAGCTGCACATGCTGTTTGCACTATGCGATTGAAGATCTATAATTTTGCTGATCGAGAAAGATGGGCGTTATATTCGCTTAATTGAGATAAAAATTTAAATCCTCTCTCATAATGTTGTAATAGAAAAGCCAGTCTGGCACAA